>JAGXOD010000026.1:0-177500 GCA_020368025.1 Brachyhypopomus occidentalis | reverse complement strand
GTGATTACTGAACAATGCTTAACAATGGATTTCTTTTATTGCTGTCAGTGTTCTTCAGTGCTGCTGCTGTTACTTCAACACTGCTGGTATTTCTGCTGTTGATAATACTTTAACACTCACTGCTAGAATTATTTTAGTAATGTAAACTGACTTAATGCTGCTGGTGTTACCTTAACAGTGCTGCTGTCACCTCTGACACCAATTATGCATAATTCTAAAAAGCAGAACACAAATAGCTTCAGGGTGAAAACAGTGGCAACATGTAATACATGTGGTCAAGAGCTCTTCAACTTTTCACAGTTTTTGGCACAATCAGGAGGCTTATTACTACCGTCAGTCTATCATCATCAGAAAAAGTAAAACTGACTTCTTCTATGTGCCAACAGAGTCTGACTGTACGTTGTCGTTTGTGGCCCCTACGACAGGCGCAGTGATCCAGAGATCAAGAGGTTGTTGTGGTCCCACCTGTACTGCCCTTCAACACAGCAACCATGCGTTACCGCAACAACCATGGCATGCTCTGGGCGTAGAGAGAGGTGCTCAGTGCACACTCAGGCCTGTGCAGCAGCCTGCCCGAAGGTCACGCCCCCACCCAAATGCACCACCACGGTTCACGTGTCACGTGTGGAAGGGCAACGCATTTTGCTGTTTTCTGTTTAGTTATTTCTATCTGTGTGGGTGACCACTGAGGACAGTTATGCAATTGGCCAGACACACTGCAGCCTGGGAGTTTGGCTCTTTCCTACGCCAGTCGTTATTTTCAGCTGTCCCTGTTAATTAGGGGATTATACTACATTTGGCAACCACAAGAGACTTTGAATAAAGCATCTTAAAAAGCAACCAGGCCCATAGCTCCTTCGTAAAAAATATATATGGTACTGTCGGGCTAAGGAAAGCCCCATCTAGACTCTCATTTCCCAACAGCTCCCAGCACTGAAACACATGCAAGCTTGTGGAGCTGTGATCACAGCGCATGACATAAGGAGGACATGTCCATCAATGCTGGTAGTAAAGGTATAAGGACACGTCTGGACACGTCTTCCAGCTTCTAGTAAACGTACTTATGACAACACTGAGTAGGAAAGATGTGCTATGACAGGGAGGGACAGGGAATGGTCTCCATTTCCTATCATGGATGAAGGAAGCGTTTTCTCAGAATGACTCTAAGTGCCAGCCTAAAGCTCCTTTGGCCGTGCTGATGAGAGATAAGCGTAGCACAGCAGTTTAGGTTTGGGAGGAATTCACCCAACCCTTAAAGGTGGTACTGTGTTTCAGAAACTGACAATGCCTAGCTGTCATAACATAACCATACGCAGAATCCTCTTTAGCTTATATACTACATTGTCACCATTATAAGACAATCTAAATGTCAAATGAATTCTGACTGCAAACATTGCTGCAGTCTTCCACTCATGACTTCAAAGACTTTCACTGGACATCTCGGCACTCTCCATTTCTTCTGATGCACATTTGCATGATTCTGATGACCACAGATCACTGGGGAGCAACCTAGCTTGTCCAAGGGGATGAGATGGCTTTAAGATCTTCAACAGTAGAGAGATGAAGTTGCACATTTTTAATGAAGATAATTAATCAAAAACTATTATACAAGCGCCCGCCCCCAACCATCACCCCCTCCAAAAAGTTTTAATTAAACAAGCTTGTAGGAAAAAGGCCAGAATTCATTAGCTATTGTTGCACCTGACAAATTATGAAACAAACCCCACCTTCTGCTGCTTGCCAAGTCATCTGGTATTTCTGCCTTAATGAATCGCATTCATGCAGGACTCACCAGCGCATTAACATCCCTGCGCATCAGGCAACTCTTCTTTGTTTACTAATTGCATGCTTTGGTTCCCAGACAAAAAGCCGTGCAGGGGTCCAGACCCCTGGAATGTCCAGAAAGGGCTGTCTGCGTCCATCGTATATACACTTCACTGCACGACATCCTGCGAAATAACTCAAAAAGAATAACTCAAAAGTCCAACTCAGGACTGCGGCCACACGTCGCACGGCTGAAGGGATGGTAGTTTGTATTGTGTAACACTTTCTGAAAGACACCCATTTCCTCCAGAGATTATGTGAGACTCAGACGCAGCCGCACACATGCGACTACTCCGCTGACGACCAGGTTGCTGCATAATTGATTCCCTTGAAGGAAAGCAATTTCAAAAGCAAACTCCAACTGTTCATCTTGCATCGCTTGCTCGTTGTTCCAATTACTGCTGACTAGTTTGCCTTCTGTCTGGGGGAGGCAGGGCGGAAAAAATGTCAGCGCGTCAAAGTAGAGTGCTCTGGCGTACTAAAGCCCCTCTGATGGCGATAATAACAGATTGGACTTCTGTATAAGCAGTTCCAGTAAAATGCCAAAGCCCTTTCTGCTGTTTGTGGCAAACATTCGCCTCTCATTTACCTGTTAATGTACACTCTGTGGAGTGCATTAGACCCTGGCTTTTTACACGCGGATCACCACAAATGTGGATTTGCCTCTTTTGCATAAAACCTAAACAGTGCACATATACCGCTCAGTGATTACTCATCGAAAGGGTTCAAAAACTGTTTTATACAATCTGCGCTTATACTCATTTCAATAATGGGTTCAACTAATGGATTCTTTTTATAGAAGCTACCAGAGGAGACAAAACCCTTTCCTGACAATGACTGCATTGTTCCTACTGTCCATGAGACAATGACTGCCAAGTTGCGGCCCATCATAAACACAGATCTGACGCTTGCCGCATGAGTCGCACTAATGACCCATGTCACAGGATTGTACCAAGGACGAGTACGTGAAGCTCTGCCCAACGCGGAGCGAGATGTTCCATATGTCTTTTGACGTCTGAGCTTGAGGTTACACGAACAGGGACACTGAGAAGCAGGTGAACAAAGACATCAGTCTTGCTGTCTGTCCTCTGGGTTGCCTCGAGCAGACAGATGCAGAGAGAGAGAGACAGGTGTCTTGGCTAGACGCACAGAGACAGACCGGCAAAACCCTGAGATCTGCCATCTTCGTCTTAAACCCGCAGGCCTCTTGACACTTCAAATATGCTACTGACGATGTGCCATCAACACTGACCTGACTTACAAGACGAAAATGAGGAGAGAGCATTTTACGATGAGGAGGTTAATTAGAAATTATGCAAACTTTATTGTCAGAGGTAATTAAAACGAGAGCACAAAGACGGCGTAAAAGAATAACGGCACTCTTAATCACGTCCACAGTCACTGCAGAGCTCAGCAATGGTGAAGGGGAACTCGGAGCCAGAAACTAATATTTAACTGGGTCTACAAAAACTCTCCCATGTGTGTCTTTCTCTGTGTGTGTGTCACTAACAGATATAAGTCATGTTAGAGGCTCTAGCAAATGAGGGGCGATAAATCCCCTCACTCATCTGTCAAGCAAAGCCATTGCATTTTATTTGTGATGGGATCTATTCATAAATCGGCAACAACAAACTTCATGTGACTAATGTCCATTTCTTTATGGCCAATATCTCAGCATCATTATCCATTAGTGTCAGCAACAGCATCCAACGCTACAAGGTCACGCATCTCTGAAACATGGAGCCGTCGAGAAAGGCTGAACAAGGCCTCCTCCGCGTCCCTGCGGTCCTGTGCTCCTATGGCAATGCTGGATCTCCCACTGTTAAACGTCCGCAGACGAGACACGGCTTGTGGGAGAGCAGCAGCCAAAGTCGTAGCCAAGGACGGCGCTGCTCCGTTTACCACGTTTACGATGCGGGAGCGACGGCGGCCAAATAAACGTGAAAGCGCATCACACTGTCGCTAGCCCACCGCCGCTAGCCCACCGCCGCTAGCACATTGCCGCTAGCACATTGCCGCTAGCCCACCGTCGCTAGCCCACCGCCGCTAGCCCACCGCCGCTAGCACATCGCCGCTAACCCACCGCCGCTAGCACATCGCCGCTAGCCCACCGCCGCTAGCCCACCGCCGCTAGCCCACCACATTTTTCATGCTAACACATTTAGCACTTTGATGTTAAACAGTAAAAAAAAAAGTCTCCTTGCATTGACGCACCAAATCTATGTAAAGTGCGCCTGTCAGCACTCGCGCACGCATCTGCACTGAATGTAATGAAGGGCACATACTTCTATATCACTTATCTGCCACCTCTTTCTTTTTCCTTTGCCTGAATGGTTGCCGTCTTAATGCAGGGGCATCTCCTCTATTGTCCCTGAGCGGTGGTGCTGAGGGACCCGTAGGGTGGTGCAGAGAGGCTGGTGGGGTGTGGATTAGGATGCGGTCTGGTGGACTTTGCTCTTGCAGAAGCAGGCAGCTCATACAGGTGTCCACACCGCAGGAGAGCAGTCCATCACATCGAGTCACGGCGAGTGCAGATAAGCCCCTGATCCAGGATGATCCTGTAAAAGAGAAGCCATCAGGGGGCTTGTTCAAGCCACACACACACACACACACAGGAGAGAGCCAAAGGTCCTGGCACCCTTGAGGTGGGGGCACAGGTGCAGGGTGGAGGGTCAGGCAGGTGGAGCACGAGTGTGGAGCTCTGGGGGATTCAGCCAAGGTGAAGGTACCAGCCGTTACAGCAGGGTCATGGCACCATGACATCAGAGCAGCTTACTGGTGTACTTGTGCACATTCCCAGTAATTTGCCATTATGATATATTGGATTTAACATATTATAAATACCCACTGCAAGCACCTCCTTTACTGTGATTCTGAAAGTGAACTAAAAATGAGATCACAAATCTCATTCATTTAGAAAACCATCACGGAGAAATCTGAGACCTTCATATCACCCCGAAGGTCTCGTCACGCCTCCTCAGATGCCCTGATCTCCTGCATCTCTCTGCAAGAGCCAGAAAGCAGGATACCACTCTGGATTATGGATACCACATTAAAAGTCCCACGCGGATTGAACACAGAGGGGCTAATTTGTGATTTCCGGCTGTTCTGCACTGGCCTTGAGAAAGGGCCCTGAGACCATTACCGAGAACAGATCCACACCTGGGAAAGTCTTTGTTAAGAAGCAAAAGACAGAACTGGTTTATTTTGAGCACCGTGTCACAGAATGAGTCTCAAGTAACAGGTCCTTCTTAAGATGTAAAAGTAAGGCTGTTTTTGTCTCAAACAAACAGTGCTCATCACACAGTGCTCTTCACACCCTCTCAAACGTTTCTCCTGGGCCTTCTGTCATTCTGAACGTCAGGCGCTAATGCATCTCGTTGCCGTTGCAGGAGAGGAGCTCTACGAGACGTCCCCCTACGAGCCAATGCATTTCTCAGATGAGTTCCGTCTCGCTTCCATTATTTCAGGTAAGAGATATCAGTGTTCTGTTCTAACTGACGATACATTTTAATTTTTAATTGGAGGTCCATTCGGCACAGAAGGTTATGAAGTGCTGCGGGTCAGTCTCTCCGTCCCTCAGGTGGTAACTAGGGACGGATCAATCCAAGTATTGATTTTTTTTTTCCTTTTTTGTCCAAGTGCAGGAGATGAGTGGATAGACTTCAGGTAAACAGAGAACACAAACAGGAGGTTTTAAATTGGCATAATTTCACTGTCTCATTTATTCACATAAAAGCGTGGGATGCAGACGTGATTCAGCAGGATCTTCTATTTCCCAGTGTCTCATCAACAGAGCTGGTCTGTGCAAAGCCTGCTGGAAACAAGAATATGGAGGTTCAAATCTGCAGTGCCAAATCTGTTGAGAAGACCTCAGCTAACCCAAAGTTTTGCTTAAAGTGAATTATTTAGCCTCTGCAAAAACTAACTAAAAATAGGCCGCCTGTCATCAGAAGCAAGTAGAACAGCATAGTTCAGATTTTAAGAGACATCACTAATATACCCATATGGTTTAGCATGGAGATCTTCATTATGAATTACATGCCCACAGTACAACACAACTCACCCTGATTCTGCTTTCTGAAGGTTGCACTTTCTCTTCAGTGTTTAATGAGCACGTTCATCACCCAGCAAACGGAGTCATTAACTGGAGTTCGATGTAGAAGTGCATACACAGCTCAGCTCTTACATCAGCCCTAGATCCCCAGACATCTCCACATCTCCTAAGTACTAATATTCTCAGATCCTTCTGTTTGTTTAGATCAGGCTAGATATTATTAGTCCCATATTGACAGAGGATTTCAAATGCGGGACCCATCTGAGTGGTTTATTAAAGCAGTAGAGGAGGTTTTGGGTATGGAGGTCCCCGGGGATGTACTCTGCTTAAGCATACCAAATTTTGCTCATAAACTGGTTTTGTGGGTATTATAAGGGCATTATAAGGGTACTATGAGGGTGTTATTATGGATATGAAATTACCTTCTCTGTAAATGTAATTAAAACATGCTGTCCTAACTTAGTCAAAGTCATTATATGTGTCTAATTTATCTGTTAGCATATTCCACTGAGCATCCTGTGGTTTCGAATCCAGACAATCATCTGAAAACATTAAGCATTTCTCAACCACACTGTATCATCTACTACAGTACCCAAAGGCCTTGCAGCAAAATGCATTAGTTGTTCATTCTTACACAACAGCCATGTATTCTTAACCAGACGAAGGTCCTCTTTAGTTTGGATAAGTGCACGTCTTCTGCAGACTCGTTAGCGCTACGTGTGCGCTAACTCCGCCGCTACACCACAATGCTCCACTTCATTGTGCTTCATGTGGGTTTAATTAGCACAAATGCAACTGGGCTAGTCACGATTATAACAGCAATCCACTCAGGCCACCTAGGAGAACAAAATTAGCCCGTATGAATCATAATTGCAGCGTTGAGGAAAAACTTGTGAATAAGCACTGATTCATAGGACAGACCACTGGAGTTCTTTCTCTTCTTTTCTTCTTACTGTCACCTCTGGAACTTGATCGTATTTTCTTTCACAAATGAAGTGCAGAATGGCATAGCAGGGCTCTGAGAGTCTCCAGCGTTGAAGGCGTCACCTGGGGCTTTTCAGACTTTTGCAGGTGGAAGTCGAAAGCCGGAAACGCAGATACAGAGGAAATAAAAGACGCTTGCCTCCCTCACTGATAGAAGGGAACAAAATCCATCCTCCATTCTGTCATGAAGAAAGCTATTTTCTTTTAAATTCCTTATGCGCCGGGTCATATTTCTTATTCTTTACCCTACAATAGAGGTAATCTGGATCTGTGTATAAGACAGACAGCACTGCCATCTGAAAATAGCACCAAAGAGCTCACGTGACCCGCGATGGGGAAGTGGGCGCACGCTGCAGGGATTATTCGGCCACTCACGTGGCCTTTCAGTCTGGGATTTCTGATCGTGAAGCAGCCAGCTGGTGCGGGCTTGCTCTGGCACACTCGTATTCGTTGTGTCATCTCACGTGCTCGTTTCTCTACAACCTTATTCCTCCCTGCTCTAACAAATACCATGTAATAAATGGCACACGTGAACTAGCAATAAACAGTTTATGTGCGTAAATGTTTATATAATTATGCAATGAACACCATGAACTCATGGCATGAGCAAACTATTGAGCAATATAAGAGCCCCTCAAGAAAAAGGTTTTAGCTTAAAGGAGTCAACAACATGAACAGAAAGAGTGTTTGTTGAACAACTCCCATACAAATGAAAGAAATGATATAGTGTGTTTGAACTGGCATTACTTGTTTATGGTGATTAGAATGGATTTGCAACAGGGATCTGCCTGATTCCATCTCCTTGAAGTTGGACACTAAAGTCAGTGCAGTTCTTTGAACCAGTAAAGCTTACAGGGAAGTCCCCTGTGTGTGAGGGGAGATCGTAGAGAGAGAGAGAGAGAATGAGCAAGAGAGAGAGAGGGAGGGAGGGAGGGCTGGGGTAAAGAGATGGGCAAATAGATGGCAGAAAAAGGCAGAGAGAGATAGAAAGATAGAGAGAGAAAGAAAGCGAGAGGGAGGTGATAAAGGTGGACAGAATAAAGAGGAAGTTGGCAGGAACAAGAGAGGAGGAGGGATGGAGAGAGAGAGATAGAGGAGAGATAGAGTCAGAGAGATAAGAGGATAACAAAATGCAATGTTTAAAGGAGAAAGAGAACTGCACCATTAAAGGATGCCTCACACTGGAGGAGCGTCTTTAATCGATTAGTAAAGAACAGGTTGTTGACAGAGTGGATCTTCAAAGGATGCTTATATTCACATGCAGATAAAACTTTAAAGGAAATTATATTCCAAAAGTAGAGCGTGTTATTTATCTATCAGGTCCCAGATATAGTAGAATCTTCTTCCTAAAATGGTTCATGGTCATGAATTGATATTCCAAGCTGATCCCAGGGTCCTCTTCTATATGGATGTGCGAAACCTACCACATGCAGGGTTGCAACATGTCGGACGTCTCCATAACTGTGGAAATGCCCATTTGCTTAATATCATGTACGGCACATGGAAGGAGGCGGAGAGGAGGTGGATTGAGGCTTTGACGAAATTAATTGGGAGGTCCATGTAAATCAGGTCGTGCAAGGCGGGCTGTTGTGTTTGTGCGGAAATAAAGCCCCCGCAGGGAAGGCCCTGGGGCTCACGTCAAAAGCCGCCATGGACAAATAAGATGGGGGCCGTGTGGCCCGCGGCACCTCCGGCGCTCGTTACACTCGTGTGCTGAAGGCAACGCCCTAAATCCTGAGGGTGAAATTGGTCTGCTTTGCCAAATGACCATGGAACACAAGGCTGAGCTGTTGGGTGTGCTGTGAAGATGAACGTGTCTGATAAACAAGCTCGCAGGCTCCTTAATGCAACCAGCTGGGATTTAGTAGCTGATAAAGTGAACTATATGACAACAAGACTCTGCTTATTTATTCAGACCTCAAAACTGTACAATAAAGAAATAAACAGAGGGAGAGTTTAACCTTTATTATTAACAGAGTTTGGTCAGATACACCTGACCACTGGGAACGCTTCTCATGCTTTCCTTGAGAGTATCAACAACTCCCCCCAAACTCTCACATTTGTATTCCAGCAATAACAAAAGCAGGCGAGAGACAGAGATAGAGAGATGCAGAAAGAGGGAGTGAGGGGAGAGAGGGAGAGAGAGAGAGAGATTACAGATGATCTCCTTATTGAGTCCTTTGACCAGTTTGGAGTTTTACTTTTCCTGTCAGCCTTCGCGCTGCCTCAGACACGCTCATGGACGTCTGCTGGCAGGAATGATCTGTGTGAGAGGCTCTTGTTCAATCAGAGTTCTTTCTTTGCCTCGAAAATCATCCCCAAAATTGCACTCTGCTTTAGAAGACACCAGGCCATGAAATGCCACCTCCGATCATCCCGAGCGTGGGGGGTGGGGGGGTGGGGGTGGGGGGCGAGCGTGCACAGGGCTGGGGACTACACCCTGCTTGTCAGGAAGCACAGCTTCTCATCCCAAAGACAAAAAGGAGCTACTTCAGATGTGTTTAGAAGAAAGCAGGTCTTTTCCCTGTCCCTTTGTATCTCAGCCCTTTAGAATGATTGGTACTGAACCCCCACCGTACCCCTTGGACCTTTAAACTTTGATTTCAAAGGGCCCTGCAGGCATTCTTTCTCTGGCTCTCGATTTCAGAGATGAAATGAGATGGTGTTTGTATGTTTGGCCGCTGTAGCCGGGAGGGGCAGGCGGAGTTGGAGGGGAAGGGGAGGCGGGGCCTGTTTGCAGGCGGGGGGGCGGGGCTTCTGAGGGCTGCTTTCTGCTAGGGAAGCATCAGCAGGCAGGTCCATTCTCCACCTCCACGAGCTTTGCCTCTGCCTCTGCCTCACTGAGAGGCGTTGAGAAGCCCTTGCCTGACTCCCGCACCTTAAATAAAACATGTGGAGCAGCACTGAAGGGAAGAGCGTGAAGGCAGAGTTGCTGTGGGGGGGGGGACGGGACGTGTCCGTCAGGACGCCGACAAGCCGGCCCTGCCGTAGCACTAATTGGCCGATGCGTACCTTACACATATGCAGAGAATATTTATGAGCCTTGCTGGGTGGTGATAAAACCTACAGCATCACAGACGTCTCCTTTGAACAGTCCGTATGTGCGCGCACACATGAGTCACAATGAGATAATGGGAACTGGAAACAGAAGACAGGACTGCAGGTCTATGGGCTTAAGGGTTTTTTGTATATATTTTTAAGCGTGTGTGGTTCAGATAACATCAAGGTGGTCGTGTACATGCTCATTACTGATAACCGTCTCTGCACTGAGGCTTCGTACCCATTCACACTGAAGGTGCCCTGACTGAAGTGAGCAAGGGAGAGAGAGCTGGGGGAGGTGAAGGGGGGGGGGGGTTAAACACTCAAACTTAGCTGCTGTGATCATATTCTACAGGGCTGAACCTGTAGCCAGTCAGTGCAACAGAACCATGCAGTCCAACAGAACCTCATACAAACAAACCAAAAGCCCAACCCAGAACACTATTAGATGTTATCGCCCCAGACATCAAGGTGAACCACCAAAAGCACATATATTATAACCCACTGTTAACATGAAGTCATGAGTGTCCTGGGGTGCTTTCAAATCAAAGCATTTTCGAATAAGAAGCATTATGGTCCCTGGCAGAATAAGACAAGTGCGCCTGTCTGGTAAAATCAGTATGTTCAGCATTTCCTGTCTGTACCGAACAGAACAGCTTATCCAACAGTTCTCGTTGGACACAAACTCATTAACAATGCTATGGAGAACAAAGAGGAGCAGCTACAGAGCCTTTAAGGAAAGTACAATTAGAGCACAGGTGTTCTCAGCAGGGGGGGGCTGCGACGCAACAACCCCCGCCTCCTCCAGCACGCCTCCACCCTTCTACCCCTCCACCCTCTCTCCCCCAACAGCCATGGACTCCGTCTCGATGAAGCCGGGCCTGTGCTCCGAGGCGGGGAAGCCGTGCAACCCTTGCCTGGATGCGGCAAAGTCCTGCAACCTCAACGACACCTGCAAGCGGCAACGCTCCGCCTACATCGCCACGTGCAACCGGGCCACGCCCATCGCCCAAGCCCAAGCCCAGGAGCCCTGCAACCGCAAGCGCTGCCTCAAGGCCCTGCGGCAGTTCTTCGAGCGCGTGCAGAGCGAGTTCAGCTACCCGCTGCTCTTCTGCTCCTGCCAGGACAAAGCCTGTGCCGAGCGGCGCCGCCAGACCATCGTGCCCGCCTGCTCCTTCGAGGAGAAGACCAGGCCCAACTGCCTGGAGCTGAGGAGGACCTGCCGCACCGACCCCCTCTGCAGGTACGCGCCTGCATGCACCGCACAGCAGGGGTCAGGGGGTCAGGGGTCAGTGCACACAACCGCAGGGACAGTGGAAAAGTCAGTGGTCAGTCAGTCGGGAGGGAGCGGGTTATAGGCACGCGGTTTAGTTTCCAGATCTCTACATCACAAGGACAGAACACGACTCAGCAATGGGATTAGGTGGACTCGGGATTTACATGCAAATTATTGTATTTCAGCCAATTATGTAATTGCAGGTATGTAACAAGGTGGGGTGTGCTGAATTCTTGAATCAGTGAGGCTGATGCATTGAATCAGACTCACTGCACTCAGTTCCACAATGAAAGTGAAACGATCTGCACATCCAACCATAGCCAACCAGCCATTATCTCATGGAGATACACCCACAGTAACAGGTAGCAAGAATCACACAATACAGACAGTAACCATCGATGTGAGGCCCTGAGAAAGTTCCAAGAAACCATTCACCTCAGTGACCTCTGACCTTGTTCCTTCTGAATGTTGATAGGTTGCGACTGTGTTCAAGCATGTTCCTTGTGTGTCGTCACTTCACAGACACAAAAACATTACAGCTTTTTATTTACAAAAGGTTTGCCTGTTTTGAAAATGCAAAATGTTATATTTACTGCTGAGTGTTTTAAGCCCTTTTGATTAACAACGGCATGTGAGATGAGACATTTCTGAGACATTTGCTGGCCAGCTGCTGTTAGGATGCCAAAACAATTACTAAAATGCAAATATTACATTTTACAATTTTGCACACACACATACTTAACACCATTTACATCACCTCATAATATTCCGTAATTGTTTGATTGGAAACTGAATATTTCGTGATTTTTAAAAAAAAAAAAAAAAAGTGCACAGAGGAGATTCCAAAAGCTGGTGTGAAATGGGATTTCTGGACAGGTGCTGATCAAAGGGCTGCCGATGAACACTTAGTTCTACATTGTGTGTGCTATAGATTCATGGCTACGGTAAAGATGGATTTCTGCTCAAAGGTGGAATTTGATTTACTGGGTAAAGAAAGTTTAAGTGCTGAAAGGCAGAAGTGGCAGTCTGGTGGTTATGAGTGAGCAGTACTGTAAAGTACTGCACCTCCATGGTGCAGAACTGGCAGCCCTGGGAAGCGTGATGTCATGGATGAAATGCACCTCTGGGCAATAGTTAGCCACTGGAGGGGCTGCAGATTGAATCTGAGTGGGCAGATTGAGTCTGATGGGGGCAGATTGATACTGAGGGGCAGATTGAGTCTGATGGGCAGATTGAGATGGAGGGGCAGATTGAGACACGCTTCAGTGCTTCATAACTAATCTGCATAATAGTGGAACAGTTGTCAGCTTCAGAAGTCCCGGAGGAGCTGAGTCATGGCTGGTCTCTGATGTCAGAGGTATGACTTCACAGTGCTGCGGTCGCCCACACGGAGGGACTGACTTACTGACTCTGGGAGCCTTCGCGGTTTGCTAGTGTGGACAGCCAGTAAGACCAAAAGCTTCATTGCGGGGAAGGTTGCTAGTGTGAATGCACCTGATGGCTCAGATACACCGAAAAACCCCCAGCAATGCCTGTTGCTCAATGCCTGAACAAACCTCAGCCCACTCCTCTCCCACGTCTTCTTATTGTCACTGTATACCAAATATAATGCAATTTGTACAGGAGACTGTATTAAAAGTGTAAGGAGATGGTAGATAATGCATCATCACCCATGGTACTGAGATCAGAACCTGACCAGTGTGGAGAGGACCGTGCACCTGGACACTGTGATTGTACACGACACATACCTGTTAAAGCAAACACTCTGTGCAAGGAAGGTGTTTGTAATAAAGGGTCTGCTGAGGGTAATTTGTTTCAAACAACCAGCGGCTGGTCTGAATCAACACAAACAGGTTTGGGGCGAGTGCGAACCAAACAGTCCCAACACGCTGATGAAAAAGGCACCGCGGCAAACGGAGAGACTTCATCCTTTAAACAATAACTCCATGCAACTTATCGTCATTCACAGCTCCCACGTTTCCTGGCAGCATAAATCAATGATTGATATCACACAACCTCCCATAATCCTCAGAGTCTATTAGAAACAGTAAGAATAGCTGTTAAATTGAGAGGAGAATGTTAATTAGCCTGGTCTGGTGAGCTAGGAGGAAATCAATTGGCTATGTGACAACTGAAGCTCCCCTCTGAGATCACCACGCTCAGTCCTGCCCAGCCAAGGCACAACTCCGCCCTCGACAGAGCTGGCCGGCACACGCACTCAGACGTTTATGAAAGCATTTAAAACACATTCTGAATGTCAGACTGTTGCAATTGTTAAACAGAAAACCGGGAGAACAACCGGGGTCACGAAGGAGTCCTTTCATCGGAAAGGCACAGCGGTGCCAGTGAAATGTCAGCATGGTCCGCCGTGACTCACGTGGCCCGAATCAGGCATACAAAATGTGCTGCTGTGTATTATATTTTTAAGAATAAGAAAGCTTGAAGCAAACCCTTCATCAGGGACCCTACATGAAACAAGCTCACAAACGTATTTCCTGTGTTCACATTCAAAGCTGGCACACCCAGAGCATGTCCTGCATATGTTCCTGTTACCTGCAGCAGGAGAGAGAGAGAGAGAGAGAGAGAGAGAGAGAGAGGGAGGGGGGGGGGGGGGGGGGGGGGGGGGGGGGGCAGAAAGAGAGAGAAAGAGGGGGGGGGCAGAGAGTGAGAGAGAGAGAATGAGCAGGGGGCTGAGGGTTTGTCCTCGTATAGCTGGGTGATTTATAGGCGCTTGGCAACGTGCAGGTCTGTGGCAGGCCGACCTCAGGACTCTGACTCCTGCCTCCGTCTGCAGAAATCACCTGAGCCTGGGGTGGGACACTGGAGGACGTCCAACACTGCTGCCTTCCAGCAGCTTCCAGGCTCTCTCCCTCACACACATACACACACACACACACACACACACACACACAGACCCATGCACACACAGACTCACAATTGCACACGTAAACACACACACCCGCACACACACATTCAGAGTGGTCTCTACTTGCTTCAGTGCAGCAGGCTGTCCACATTTGCAAAGGGGCGTGTATGTCGACACACAGCAGTTATATCCATGGCAATAGCAGGCTTGAAGGTACTGGGCTATAGCTGTAATAACTGGGAAGCTCACCGAGTGAACACATAGTCAGACGGTATCAGTTACTCCCCAAATACTGATGAGCAGCACAGTTCTGAGAACGTTTTGGGCGCTTTTATTTAGATATTTTATTGTTTATGTTAATGTTCAACAGATCACAGACACAGTGTAAATATAAATTATAATATATTATACATATTCAGAATATGAACATTTTATAGTGTGCTGTACGAAGATATTTAAACACAGTTCATGACACAAGAGCAAAATGTCTACAATTGTGGCACCTAAACTCTGGCAGAAATGGAGCATGAGAAGGAGTTCTCGGCTGTAGGGTGTTTACAGTCACAGACTTTACAAAATATCTAAATTGTAAATTGTGGAGACCCAGAAAGACTCATAAGTGTCTTTGTTTTACTTACCACCAAGAGAACTCCAAAAGAAATAAACACAAGGAACAAACATGTTTTTTGCAGATTAATAATTGGTTGAAAACAAAGAGTGGTTTTCAGACCTAAAAGAAGAAGTGTTCTTTGTTTTTCCGTTGTTTCTTTTTGATACGTCTTATTTCATGCCTGTAAACGTGTTGGCCGGGACGGATCTGTGTCTTTTGACATCAAACACTGAGAAGAATGTTTTGATCAGGCGCATAAACGGAAGAAGGCACAGCTTTATCATGAGTGGGCGGAGCTGAGGGGGAAACCTTTGAATTATATCACAATGACATAAATCTTTCCTCTGTTTAGGTTCGGCGTGTTTCTTGCCTAAACGGGTGTGTGCCCGTGTGCCTGGGGCTGAGAGGGCGTGGGGGTGGGGTGCTTCAGTCCTCTGTGTTGTTGGTTCGCTCACACTATGTTCATAGTGGTCTTATAACCGTCACGACAAAAGCTCGAGGTAGAAGCGGGCATGGCTCCTGCAGGGGCAACCAGCCCTGCTGTCAGAGAGAGCAGCGTCCTGTTCCATTCTCCTCACGTCTGAGGGATTAGAGGAGCTTGTTGGGGGGGGCAGGACCATGGCATTGCAGCCCGCAGCTCCCGTCTGCTTAATCCTGCCACTGTGGGGCGCCGTGTGGTGAGCTGGGGCATGTGGCTGTGTGTCTGCATGCCAGGGACGGCCCAGCACAGTGATGCTGTAGACTGGCAGAAATGCTGGGCACTGCTTCTGTACGTAATCATCACTGCTCTGTTTACAGAGTGCCAGAAAGAAGCACATACATACACACACACACACACACCACGTACATAAATAAATACCACACAGACACATTCACATGAGAACATACACACACAGAATGTATTTTAAATCAAAAACATAGGTCTAGGGTAATGCAGTAGGCGTTTGAAATCTGTCCACAACAGAAGCACATCGTCTCAATTAAATATTAACGAGTGATTTAGGCCAATTTTCAGACTAATGAGGGCAGCACCATTATTGATGCCAAGTGTTCAGTTTTCAAAGTTAAACATGTTTAGCAACAGATAATGTGTTCCAAAGGCCTCCATGCTGACATTTCAGTATAATTACGGAAAAACGGAACCCACAATTTGCTCCACCAAAGTTTGAAATGCCAATAAATAAAGGAGTTAGAAAGCTTCACCTGAGTGTCTGAACGGGCGACAGGAGTGCACTGTGAGCCCGTGAGCCGCCCTAGCTAGTGCCAATGAGAGCAGCCAGAAGAGCTGAGACACACTGGGCACGACCTGCAGGATCTGCCCGGGGAACATCACTAGCCCAATGCTCAGGCGAAGCGTGAAAAAGAAAGGGGCACTACCCTAAAATGCTTGCTTAAAATATATGGCCTCTGGACCCCTCCCTTTTTTTTTTTGCCTGATTGCAAGACATGCACTGTCTCAGAATGTCCCAGATGGACAGGACAAAGAGGGGAGACAGGACACCATCTGCTCCTAAACACACAGTGATAAGCACTCCAATTAGACACTAAGTGGGCCGATGCCTTGCTGAGGGAAGAGAGATATTTTTGTCTGTTTAAGCAGGAATGGCTCCCGTGACCCCCTGAGTGACAGCCGCCGATGTGCTTCTGTTACACTGGGGTGGGCTGGGCTACAGGGGCTGGCCAGACAGACGTGCAGCAGCACGTCTGCTTTACGGAGTCAGATCAGCATATGCAGCAAGTCACGGCTCATATAAAACTCTGAAATCAGAAACAAAACACGTTGTGAGTCAAGAAAGCTCATAGTCAGGCTGATTCTAAATTAGAGAGCTGCTAAACTTCAACACACAAATGCATGAAGGAGCAGGAGAGTCTGGGCCAGTTCTGAAATCAGTCCGACCTTTCCTTAAAACTCTGCAGTGCCTCTGGGACCCAGTCTGATCCTGCCAAACAAATCCTCAGAGTTAAAAAAACAACAACAAAAAAAAAAAAGCTAAAAATGAAAAGAAACAGAAAAACAACTTAATGCTGCTTCATTAATTTCCCGGCGAACTGAGCCGTCACAGACTGAAGGAGAAGGCCTGGAGCCCTGTGCTATTAAAGCATCTCCTATGGTCCCTGCTGGTATATTTTTGGATTGGATGTGCATAGATCCACCACATTAGTTACAGCATGAGCAGGGAGAGTCTAAATCAGTCTGACATGCAGCACCCTGATCAGCACATGCCAGTTTCAACGGGGGCATGAGTGGAGGGAGCGGAGGGAGAAGAACTCGTTCCACCATTCATTAGCTACAGCTCCCTGATTCTTGCCATCGACAAGCGTCCCGATTAACCCCGCTGACACTGGCGTGTCTGCCTCGCACCAGCGCGGGACGGATGGCCTGACTGGCTCATTTCCAGCGCATGTCAGTTTAGCGAGCAAAGTCTGCACAGCCTTGTGAGAGCCGGGGGGCATATTTATGCTGATGATGTCAGTTTAAGTCTCCGCCCCCACCGCCACCACAAACCAAGGTCATCAGCTTACAACTCTGAACTGCCCCCACATTTAGCAGCCTAACTAACTATGTAGATCATCCCCTCTGCTGTGGAATGTGTTAATGTGTCTGAATATTACATTGCAGGCAGCGTAACAGCTATAACGCTTTTCTGGCATTTCTTGACACAGTTCTTACTCTTAATGCAGTCTACACCAAACCCATAATCAGCTGTGGGAAGCCAAACGCCAATATTTTGTATTGCACATCATTACCATTCCCCGGATCTGTAATCGAATGTCATTATGAACATACTGGCCGCCCCCCCAACCACCATCTCTCCTTCATGTTAATGCATTGACCGTGCTCTCCCAAAATGGCAAACGGCAAAGCCCGAGGTTTTTGCAGCATGCTTGGAACAGACCGATTCGCCACGCCGCCATGTTCCCGGCCGTGCAGGCAGGATGACAGAGCGCAGGCTCTCCATGCAGCACTTACAGCGCGGTCACAGGCCAGAGCGGCGCGCAGTGCTCAAACATCTCCACATTCACTTAAGCGAAATTACCAGCGCATCTCTGAGATCTCTGCATTCCAAGACTTCAGCTCTGTGAGAATACAACTCATCCAGTGGGGGCTAATAACCTGTGAAGGGGTCCTGAATGACTCCTGAGAGAGAGAGACACAGAGAGAGAGAGAGAGAGAGAGAGAGAGAGAGAGAGAGAGAGAGAGAGAGAAACCGAGAGAAAGAAAAAGAGAGTGAGAGACAGAGAAAGAAAAAAAGAGAGAGAGAGAGAGAGAGAGAGAGAGAGAGAGAGAGAGATCTACGGGCACAAGTTCATCAGCAGACGCTGCTCCCCAACTGATGATTTTTTTCACACATCTTCCTGCTTCTGTGTTTGAGCCGGTGCTACATCCACCAGGAGAGGAGATGATGACCTGAACTGCACTGCAGGCAGCACAGGGGTGTGTCTGACTCACTCAGGTGGTGCAGGAAGGATGACCTTTTCTGCTCATACCAGAGGAGTGGTATTGACACCAGGCTTTGTTCAGGGGAGGGGGGGAATTATACTAGCACTGGCAACTATGGCTCAGTCTGGACAAGGAACTCAGAATGGACAAGTGAGGCTACAAACATAGCCTGTGATCTGCTATTAAAGACGTGCTGACTGCTAACCCTAATTACTGAGGGTTAGCCTTTCTTGGGGTGAAACTACCTCTTAATCAAGCATCTCCAACCCCCTTAATGTACTTATTTATGAACATACGATCAAATTCATAAGATAAGAGCAAATGCACAAATGCTTGAAATAAAGTTTAAGTTGTGAAGTCATAAAGACATAATTGAGGTGGACATTCCTGTTAGTTGCCTTATGTTTCAAGTGGGAATAATTTACCCTTTTTTCCACATTATGAGAATTGGGGCATGCTTTGCAATCCATTGCAGTATAATGATGATTGTAGGAGAGAGAGAGAGAGAGAGCACACAGAGACACCATCAGAACAGCTAACGACTCCACAGACACCATCAGAACAGCTAACGCCTGCACAGAGGCTGTGAGGTGAGCCTTCAATGCTACCCTCAGGCATAGAGCTGGATTTCCTACCCCCCCGGACTGGTGCTGGAATTCCTACCTCCACCCCCCCAGGGCTGGCACCAGATCTCCCACCCCACAGCCCCACAGGGCTCCCTGCACATGTACATCCACCCTCCTCACCCCCCACCACGTGAGGCAGATTGCTAGGGTTATGGAAAAACCGCATGCAGTCGGACAGAAAACGGCCTCGTGGAGCACTCCTGCAGCGGAGCAGTTAGGAGAGGTCTGGACACGTCTCCCACAGGACATGTCTCCAACAGCGCAGCTACAGACGAGCACTGTCCCGCGCTGACCAGGGGGATGGACGCTGCATGATCTAGCAGCTCCAATAAACAAGTATAGCAGAAATAAATCTCACTCTTATCTCTTTATCTGAGAAAGAAAGACTGGCGGGGAGAACCATGGAGAGAGACACAGAGCAAGAGACAGAGTGCTCGTCATATTATATGATATGAAAAACTGTGCTTGATAATGATTTATTGAAGACAGATGTGCTGTTGCAACACAGCAACATAAAGGCAGAGGGAGAATGATAGATTATTTATGGATTCATCTTCATCCTGTTTACTCAAACGTGCTAAAAACGTTTATCAGAGATCTGCTTATCTAATAGCTTATTTACTCAGAACTGTATATACTTTATTTGTTTGTTTGTTCTTTTTCTCGCTTAGATCCAGATTAGCAGACTTCCACATGAACTGCCAGATGACGCCGCACTCAGTAACAAGCTGTCCTAACGACAACTACCATGGCTGCCTGGTGGCCTACGTGGGGCTCATTGGTGAGTGATTAGCAGCACGTGTGAGTTCACCACACCTCCTCCACTCTGCTGCACCCACAGCAGGGCTACAGCAGCAGGGCAACAGCATCAGGGCAACAGCATCAAGGCTACAGGAGCAGGGCTACAGGAGCAGGGCTACAGCAAGCAGCAGGGCTACAGCAAGCAGCAGGGCTACAGGAGCAGGGCTACATCAAGCAGCAGGGCTACAGGAGCAGGGCTACAGCAAGCAGCAGGGCTACAGGAGCAGGGCTACAGCAAGCAGCAGGGCTATAGGAGCAGGGCTACAGGGGCTACAGGAGCAGGGCTACAGGAGCAGGGCTACAGCAGCAGGGCTACAGCAGCAGGGCTGCCCTGCTCCATGCTCATGTCTGAAGAGAGTGACAGTCTGCACTTAGCCAGTGGTTTGCGAAGCCTCACGACAACAGGTCAAACAGCATGAAGCAGAGGGGCTAAATGTTTCCAGCTTCCTGGTAACTGCATCAAGTGAGTGACGGCCGCGACACTGATGGTGCTGATTACGCGTTGCAGAAATCAATGCTTAACAAAACCTGCCCACGGCCTGTAGATCTGGCTGTTCCAGAGAGGAGAGTACCTGAGCTGCATGGTTTAAGACTGAGGACAAGTGTTCGCCTGTCTGCGCAGGGTGAAAGGTCAGGGAGGCCTTTGTCAGTTTTGTACATGACTTTAAACTGGTGTGAATAACATCACGTGCAAATACAGGATTTAAAACTCAAACTGGAAAGATATTAATTTGGAAGGACAGTATTCAACACGTTAGCTGAACAGACAAAATTATATTTAAGAGCTACAGGGTTAAGACAACAAAGGACGACGCCAGTGCCGAGGGTAAAAAAAAAATAGCATAACCTAGAAGAAGAGAGAATAAGTCAGACAAAAGCAGGATGACGATGTGAGAAAGGCAAAGGGCCATTGCCAGACGGGCCAGAGGAGTTGTGCTACTGTGGCCTATTGAGTCCTGAGCCTTCAGAGCCCTGTCAGGAGACCCTGCCTCAGCGTGTGCCCCTGACCCTGGCAGGATCGGACGTGACCCCAAACTACGTGGACGCGAACCACTCCAACATCACCATCTCCCCCTGGTGCAGTTGTCGTGGCAGCGGTAACCAGGAGACGGAGTGCGAGGCTTTCCTCCACGACTTCAGAGAGAACACGTGTCTGAGTGAGTGTGGACGCTGCAGTCGCCGTCATTCAAACAGCCTCACTAAATCCAACTAAATAACAAGACAGTAAGAAAGACAGCTTGTAGCGTCCATTAGGTTAATATCGCAGACTGTGGATGCCCGTCAAATACCTTTGGTTTTCAGATTCTGGTGTGTGTGTGTGTGTGTGTGTGTGTGTGTGTGTGTGTGTGTGTAGAAAACGCCATCCAGGCATTTGGTTATGGGGCAAATGCAGGGCTCCTCCCCATCACAGAGTCTCAGTCTGGCGTGACCTCCGAGCGACCGCAACTCCAACCTGCCATTATCACCAAACCTGCCGTCAGCTCCAACGACATCCAGCCCGTGGACAGCGCGTGCGTCTTCTCCACGTGCGCTAACCTGAAGGTAATGCTATGACCTGGCTCAGTCCAGGCTTGGCTTCTTAGAATGTGTGCATGGCTCTGGGATATGTGTACCGTTATGAATCTGAGAGACCTGCTTACACAGTTTGGTTTATGAGAACTGGTTTTTATAAATCCACGGAAGTGACTGGTTTATAGGTGTTTGACAATTCCATTATCCAATATCATCTGCTTGCTTGAAGTAAGTGACAAGAATCGCTGTTTTACACCTTCTTACTCTTCCACCTGACAATTTCAAACAGATAAACACCGGTAATCCCTGCCATGGTAACCCTTAGGCTTCAGCCTCACGGTGGGTGAAGTACGTAATCACACATAAAAACGCCACTCAAGAAACATCCCTCAAAAAGTAGCTTCATTTCCAGAAGCCAGCTGAGGCATTCCACTCCACCTCACCACTCCTCAAGGGGCTGGCTCAGAGCACAATGACTCAGGTCGCACTTCTCTTCATTTAGATTGGCACCAGACTGCATTAAACTGAAACCCCACCACCCCCTTTTTTTTTTTTTTTTTTTTTTTTTTTTAGCCCTACCTGCATGAAAAGCAGTTTATCTGCTAATCCGCGTTGTTAAGGAGCTTCTGCACAGATGATCAGCACCACATGGCTCTGTTGTCAGCTTCTCCCTCTGAGCACGCCCGTCCTGGGCC
Source organism: Brachyhypopomus occidentalis (assembly GCA_020368025.1). NCBI lineage: Eukaryota > Metazoa > Chordata > Actinopteri > Gymnotiformes > Hypopomidae > Brachyhypopomus > Brachyhypopomus occidentalis. The sequence goes on along the minus strand of JAGXOD010000026.1, from coordinate 155,768 downwards.
TTCATTAGCGTCTGGGCATGAAAGCCACAAATTAAGGCAGGAAAAAAAAAACGCCAGCGATGAGATTAGCAAGGTGTTACACATGACACTACTGGTTTAGTTATTTGTCTGGCAATAGCAATAACAGGGGCACTAAGCCTCTGTCTGAGTGTGCTTATCTGAGGATTCAGTCTTTTGATTGCTCTGGGCACAGCCGAGCTGCAGGTCTTGCAGCCGCTTTCGCCTTCAGAATGGCAAGTGGCTGGTTGTGTCGCACGTGGAGTGATCGGGCGGTTCACTACTGCCACGCTCCGGCGTGATCCCACTTCTCCTAAAGCGCGCTGACATTTTGCAGGAAGAATCGTTCCTTACGCAATGTAGGTGGTGTTTATGCACTGGACATATTATGATGTTAAAAGACGGAGAGAGAGAGAGAGAGGTAACCGGCAGCACAGAGAAGCCTCGGCATTAGTGCCGTAGAGATTCTTCAGCAGAATATTGATGACTCACACATAATATTTCAGAATTCGTTCTATTTATGAGCTGGGCTTGCTACCCCCAAAGGACGTGTGTTCCCATCTGAAAATGGATTCTCATGCGCAAACGTGAATCTGCTTTTAAATATTATCAAAAGAGTCCCATATTCCTGTCTTTCCAGATGGAAACATTTCTATTCTCAAAAAGAAAATATGAGTGTTATCATAGATGCAGTTTCCACGAGTAATGAATCCATGAGTCCATGTATGGAAAGGTGAACAGGGCGGGCATGTTCATGTGTGCTTACATAACCAGGATGGGTGGTTTCACATTTTGCAAACGGAAAGTACAGAGAATCGACGCTGTTTCTAGAAGACATCCTCAAGTATAATGAACCTAAATTATTCATAATTGTCCAAGAAGCTGTTATTTCAAATGTCTGCTAGCTAAAATAAAATCTAATCCATCTATATGATAGATGATTATCTCTTGATAGATGAGTGTGAGCAGCCAATAATTTAACAAGTAGCTCATATTTCAGCTGCGTGACTCTTTAGTCTGGCCTTATTTGCAAGAACGTGCTGCATGACAGTTTCAAATTCACGGAGTAATTGAAAAGCAATGACAGATTAAATAGACTCCCTGTGGAACATTCTAATACTTTGTCAAGTAATTCCACCAGTTATCTAATCAGCTAGCCACATTTCCACTGGCAGATAGCTGACGGAGTCGAAGCTTCTCTTTGTGGTTAAATCACATGGCTTAATACAAAATTCATTATTGACCCAGAACAAGTCTGAACTAAAATATGAATCTCTTTGGCACGACACTACTCTGAACCCCCCTCCCCCCGCCCTTTGTCCAGTGAAGTGGCAAGTCCCCTGGGTTTGGGTCATCATCGCCAGGCAGAACAGCTAATCAATAAATCTTTGTAATCTGATTAAGTGATGGCAGAGGGGTTTTATGTTATCCTAACATGGGGCCTCTTCACTTGAGGTTCTAACAGAGATGACTCAGAGGATATTTCAGCGAATATTCCCTTGCCTGCAATTTTTTTTGGCTTCACTCTCTGCCCAACAAGTTGGTCTTCAGAATTTTTTTTTTTAGAAACATCATACAGAAAAGCACAAAGGACCATAAAAGAAGCAATTCCACCAGGAGCGTGAAACACAGTGTTCTCCATAAACGACTTCCAGACTAGACAGGAAATTGCCCAGCCGATAATCTGAAGAAGTGTGCCAAACAAAGAACTGGACTTCTACAGAGAATCAAATAGTTCTCAGAGTTCAGGTTCACAAAGTTAAATTCCTTCCCACGTTCAAACTCCTTACATTCACTAATTAAAATGAGCAGGTAGAAATAATAAGTGATTAAACTTTGTGACGGCACTTTTATTTAAACATTTTTATTAGAAATAAGGAGAGGTTCGAATACAAAAGGAAATGCTTTTTTTTTTTAGCTCATAAGGATTGAATGAGCCCCAGTATAATCGTCATCCAGTCTTCCTGTTTAGTCTCAATGTACAACAAACACATGTGATATAACTCATTGTTCTAGAGTGACGTGTTATATAGATTATTTCTCTGGAGTCACACCCAAAGTATCTTATTATTCAGGTGTCACTCGTGGTAAAGTTCATAGCTGTGGGGTCACTCATGAAATAGCTTATCGGTCTAGAGTCATGCATTACAGAGTTCTTTGTTCTACCGCCGCACGAAGCTGATTGGTCAGGGGTCATGCCTGAAATAGCTTGTTGTTCTGGGGTCTTTAAGCAAGCCATCTGTACACTGCTCATGCCCTGATCTCCCCCGTTCTTCCAGGACAGTGGGCAGAAATGTTCCCCCTCCAGCAGTTTTGAATGCACTGATGAGGTAAGAGATAAACCTTCAGACCTTCTCAGGCCAGCCAGACACTGCAGCTCCTGTCCCCTGCAGGACTTTGATGAGCTGAGGGCCGGTGTGCCGAAGGGCACTGGCTGAAAGAGGCGGGGCTCACTTCCTTGCCAAAGCGTAAATGGCTTCAAATTTGAAAGACTTCAAATGGCACATTCTGGTCACATGATCTGGTCACATAACTGATCTATGACAGATTCAGGTCCATGTGTATCAATTCAGGAACAATAAAAATAAAATGGCTTGTAACGAGGTTTGCTGAGCTGACAATTAGCAGCTAATGTCTGGAAGTATTCTATCATCTGTTTTATTTACAATACTCTCCCCTTACAGAACATGCTGGACCCCATGGAAGGTGCCGTTGACCCAATGGGATCCCACCAATCAAAGAACAACAGAGCCACACAGTCAACTGTACCTCTTTCCAGTGTCTCCGCGGCAACTCTCATCCTATCCTTCATGTTAGTCAGTCAGGTCCTGTAAACCTCACTTGGATTCCATAATGCCAAGAACATTTTAAGGGACAACCACTTCCCAACCAAAAAAAAAAAAAAAAAAAAAAAAAAGGAAAAAAAAAAAAAAGAAATCGAAATTGACTTTGATCTTTCTGTATGTGTGTATATCACACTCCATCTTTAACAATTTTCAACTACAAAGAAGGAAGCAACAGCTGCATAACATCCTGCATTTTGGGAAAGCGAATCCATGACCATTAGACTAGTACCATGGCCTCCAGTGAGGAATGTTTGAAAAGGTTGGGTGACCTAACTGCCTACAGAAGGAATACTCACCTTCCCCAGGATTAGAATGGACCGAACATTCTGTTTGTGACATAATAGAACACACCCAACCAATGGTGAAGCACGTACCTCAGTATGTCACTTTGGATAAGAGACAACATTTTTGATTGGAGGTGTTCGTACACCGACTGGCTCACTCTGTATATTACCATCCAATCAGAGCAGGACCATCTTCAAAAATAAAGCTTTCTTCTGCTCTCTAACATGGCAGTATAGTAATATTCATAGACCATTACTGATCAGTCACATGTAAAACCTTTCATTTATGGTTACGGTGTATGAAAATCTAGCTATGTCCCCTTTTCTGTCACAAAGTTGTTGTCAACTAACATACAAAAAGTAGAAATCCACTTAATCTGTTTTTATTTGCAGAGCTCTGCAAAGAAATGTCACAACATGTGCCGCTAAACTGTTGATACTGGACCACGTTAGATGGTAACTATGGACAAACGGACAAACAAGGTTCTCCTTTGAGATAAGTGAGATTGTGTTTCTGTGAGGTTTTGTCCAGTCGAGCCCTAGCAGTGGAGGGATTCTGGGATGTCAAACGCGTCACAACAAAAAAGTGTCAGTGCCCGTAATGTTCCTTTTAGGCTGTTATTATGTGTCTTTTTTTCTCTCCCCCCCCCTCTTTCTCTCTCTTTTTTTTTGGTCCCCCCAAGAGACTTGGATTACAGTCATTTGAGGCAAAGCGCTCCAGGGACAAGATGAACAAAGCTCCATTTGCTGAAAGAGTACATCGTTAGTGTTTTATAGTGTGCGATCTATTGTGCGGCCTTACATTTTGTTGTTGCTTTGTTTCTTTCTCCTGTGTAATGGGTTCAGGGTTCAACTTGCAGGGCAGGGTTCAGACTGTACCACTCACAGGACAGGGTTCAGACTGTACCACTCACAAGGTAGGACGGGGACAGAGCTGATACTCATGATCTCAGAGGTTCTGAATGAAGAGCTCCAATGATTCCAAAACAAACAAAAATAAAATGTTTTTGGTTACTCTGTGTTGCTTTAAAAACAGAGTAAGGTGTGTCAGAGACTTAAGAATGTGTAAGAAATATTTGTCTAAAGTCTAAATAAAAACATCCTAGTAATGTTGTTGATAAATGAGTATTGACATACTGTATTCTACATACTGTAGGAACAAATGGACCCAGGCTTAAGGTGTGAAACACTGGGTTGAAAACAACATTCTGAAGCAAAACCATCATCAAAAAAGTTAGATTCATTCTGTCATGATAGCAGTTGGCTAGTTTCCACCAGAGACTTTGTCTACTGTTTTTATTTTGATGCCCACGACTGTATGCAGTGAATTATTGAATCATACAAATAGCACCATAGAAGTCACAATGGATATAGAAAGGGAAAACATACAAAAAACCTTTTTTTCTCTGTAGAATTAAAAAATATCTGCATTAAGATCTACTACTGTTTCAAGATTACGTTTCCATAGGTTATCAAACTGTGTGATCTGCTGAAGCTCAGCTGGTAGAGCAGTCATGCTGATGTTAGATACCAGGGTTATGGATTCACTTGCCAGGGTGCACACATATTGTCATACTGATAAATACATATGTCACTCTGGATAAGAGTGTCTGGTAAACACTGTAAATGACTCAAATGTGATACTCATTGGTGTTAATTACCTTAAAATATGTATGGAGGTTATATATAGATAGATTATATAAATTATCCTAAAATATTAGCCAACTTGTAATGAGGCCAATACCATGGAACTATACTGTAGAGTCAGTTTGCCTCAAATAAAAGTTCATTTCAGTGTCACTACGAAAGAACAAGAGACATGTGACAGATGTCAGCACTCAAAACATTTCTTCAAGTTCTCTCTCGCTGGTTTTCTTCAAAGGAAAGAACACCATGATATTAAACACTGATAACTGCAATATCGCGTGATTATCATAACAAGAAAGATCTCCTGCTGTCCCAGCTCCATTGCTCAAAAAACAAACCACGAGACTTAATTGTTCAGCTAGTGAAAAGTGAGAGAATGAAGTCAGGGTATTATTGTTCCAGAGGCGGTGCAGCTGTGCTAGGTCTCTCCACCCTTCCCTACACCCAAAATCAGCAGCGTGTCTTAATCGAACCCACGGGCCTCATCTACGTGCCCTACACCTGCAACATGTGAAGTAACTGTAGATCTAGAGATAGATCTGCATCTAGAGTTGGTGCTAGATCCTCACTCCAGCTCAGGTCATTCACTTCAGAGATACCTTCTCCACCCAAGATCCTCTGGCATCCTCTGTGTCGATGCTACTCGAGCGACACAGCCAGAAGGGCCACCAAGACTTTTTTGAATCATTGGATTTTTACATGGTTACGACAGGGTTGGGCACACGGTCAGCATTAGTCACCGATTTTGCCAAGGGTACCCAGATGATTTTATAGGGATACTTGCAAATGGTATTGTCTGCTCGCCCTCAACAAATCTATAATGATACAGTCAATAATGTCATTACGATGTGATGCTTTATGGTGATTGGTGGTGGGAACACCTGAATCATCCATGAGACCTGTGTGGTGGGCATCTGACTGCTCAGCTTGACCTACACTTGGCCAACTGTGAGCTAGAAGCTTATCTATGGCATCAGGTGGGACAAGGAAAGGTTACAAGCTGGATCTAGACAAGCAAAGGTTCAGGCTACTCTAGATTTTTCCAAGTTAAAACCCTCTAATTATTAATTAATGAATGAATTGGTTAATGGGTGAGAATTTTAGAAATGTGTGGGATGTATCAACACGTTATGCTGTTTTGTGGCCCCATAGTTCAAATTTTAAACTGGCTGTAGATATCTGTGACGTAGAAGTAGAGCCAGATGAATCAGGAGAGGACAGACCAGTTGCATACTGTCTGATGAGCTTAACAACAAACTTGCTCTGCTACACAGTAGGAAGTCTTGGCTCCGCCCAAATGCTCTTAGCGTCTCACTTTGAGGTGTACATGCTCAGCACTCAGGGGAATGTGGTCGTGTACACTGACCACAACCCTCTCACTTCTCTGGCGAATTTCCAGATTCCTAATCAGAGGATTCAGGTGTAGTCTAGTCTTGCCTGGTGATACAGCATGCAGCAGGGGCAGAGAACATAAGTGCTGACACACCGTCTGGGAATGCCTACGGCCAGCCTGTGTTTCTTTGGGAGAGGCATGCAGGGACAGTGTTCTCCCCATTTACACTTGTGTTTTATCAGGACGAAGGATTTAGCACATTAACGTATATAGACAGATATGAAGTGTGTCCTTATGAAGAAGCTGATGGTGAACCATGTACCTTTATTAGCAACTGTTTCTTTTTTTGGGGGGGCGGGAGGGGGGGGGTATTCGGACAGGGTTAGCGACAGGCTAATTTTCCAGGGGTGCCCAGACGACCTCACTTATCTGTGGCTCATGAGATGGTTCACCTGTGAGCCGTTAATGGGTCTGGGGCTTGATCGCAGGCACTCTTCTTTTGTTCCTACCTGCCATGTTTCCCCTGACTGCTGTGTTTGTGGTTCTATCAACCGCCATCGAATTGGAAAAACTGAAAGAATTAACCAAGTCAGAGGTTTCAGCATCAGTGCTTTCATACTGTTGGTGTTATGGATAAGTGAACATGTTTCCCTATAAAATGTTAGCACAGTAAAACAACACAATTCTGCCAATTCATAATGTACTCCAAACATGTACTACGTGTGCAGTGGTCCTTGTGCAGTGGGCCGCGTGCAGTGGGCCGCGTGCAGTGGGCCGCGTGCAGTGGTCTCTCTGCCGTATTACAGCTGCTTACACATTCTCTGTTAGACCTTGTCTTCTTGTCAGACCTGATTATGAAGTTATAACATACATCTGTGCTGCTTGGTTAAAAGGAGGATTCTCCATGAGTACAGCATGCATGGTCAATTTAATCCAGTCAGAAAGCACAAAAGCTTCATTAAATGCAAAACACGCCTCCATTAAATCTACATTAGGAGGGAATATGCAGGAAGAGGTTTTCTCTCTTATCACTATGCCTTAGCTTCATCTTAGCTTCATAGTCACAGCATGTCTGTCTGCAGTGTAAGCTCTATACTGTACCAAAACTGTGAGCACTGCAAATAATTAGCATGTAAATCAGAATGTGTCATATATCTGAATGTCACGCTCTGCGCTGCACAGCAACATGGGGAAAGAAACTGTAAACATCTCTACTTTTCCAAAACCAGAAAAAATAAATGCTGGTTATGTTGACTTGCAGAAGAAGGAGCTGTATTGCTGGACAGTGCAGTGCAGCATGTGGTCTAATAGACAGTCTGTGTGTGAACTAATGGGATGATTCCAGGTGTGCTCTAATGGGATGATTCCAGGTGTGCTCTAGAGCTGAACTAATGGGATGATTCCAGGTGTGCTCTAGAGCTGAACTAATGGGATGATTCCAGGTGTGCTCTAGAGCTGAACTAATGGGATGATTCCAGGTGTGCTCTAGAGCTGAACTAATGGGATGATTCCAGGTGTGCTCTAGAGCTGAACTAATGGGATGATTCCAGGTGTGCTCTAGAGCTGAAGTAATGGGATGATTCCAGGTGTGCTCTAGAGCTGAAGCAATGGGAAGATTCCAGGTGTGCTCTAGAGCTGAAGTAATGGGATGATTCTAGGTGTGCTCTAGAGCTGAACTAGTGGAAGGATTCCAGATGTGCTCTATAGATGAACAAGTGGGATGATTCAGGGTGTACAGAATGGTTCTGTACCCAGGCCATGAATTAGTGGCTCTGTGTGTCTTCTGCACACTGCTGACCACAAACCAATATTAATCATGTGGATTAAACACATGGCATTAACAGCTAACTTTCCATAGGGCATTTTAGACTGCATAAAAATGATATTCGTTAAAGTGAAAAACACCACAAAAAGGAGCTTGTCTTGCCCATGTCTGCTTGATTGTGATGTTAAGGGTGGTTTACACTGGTTACCAAAGCCAGTTAAAATGATCCAAAGAATATATTTATAGACTTTCCAATTAGGACATTTTGTCAGAAATCTGAACTTTAAAACGTATAGCTCAGAGGGCAGTATCTGTGTGTTCAAAATGCATTAAGAATCAAATAATCAACCATTAGAGTAAGGAGTCAGTTCCACCACCAACATAAATCATGAGACCTTTCTAAAGAAGATGTAAACATTTCTAGCCATCTCTTGCAACATCTGTAAACATACTGTACCACAAAATTAGCATAAAAAACACACAGCCTGACTGTGACCATAGTAACACCTCTGCGCAAACTACCTGCTCATTAAAGTGTTATGATGTATTCCACATTCCTGTCTGACCTTTAGAAACGGACGCTGCAGTTTGGTGGTGGACATGGGTCACCCGGCTAACACAGAGTGAGCGTTAAGTGTGGGAAGTGATGACTCTGAGCACAGGGTCCAGGTGTCCAGCTCCAACATTCTGCTTTAGAAGTGACTCTGCTGCTAATGGCACTGTTCTTTCACATCGTGCCACATCGCACACGCTTCATCAGCAGCGAAACGATCTCAAATTAACAGCAAAATAAGTGGAAATACGGCGTTAACCATCGCCGTATGTCAGAGATTACATAACAGGTGGAACAGCTAAGGACCCAGTGCTGAGAACTGTCAGTATTGCCCTGATATTGCCTAGCAACAAGAGCATGAGTATTAATTGTCTAATCCACGCGGCAGTAGCATCTGGAGAAGCTGAGAGAGCAGCCGATTAAAGAATGGCCTGCACTCGATCCAAGATAGGACACCTGCCTGCCAAGGGGTGGAGGTTACCACCACGGTGAAGTCCAGAGGATATTACGCTCTAGTTGGAGACAGTTAATAATAATGTCTTTGTTTAGAAAAGGGTTCAGGTGTGCAATATATCAATGAAATACAGGATAGAAAGGGATAGAATTCCAGAACTTAAGGCCAGAGTAACTAAACGTGCTTCCCACTCTGTTTTGGTCTACCGCTTGGTTAGACTTCATTTCCAATGCCAAGAAACTTTATCTCTGTTCAATTATGGGAAATTATGGAACATTCGCAACAGTCATATGAGTCCATATATAGCAGCCAAGGAGCTGACAGACCTCACATAAGATGCTAAAGACAAACATTAGTACCTATATATATAACATATACAAGAGCACCCACACACCTGTATGCATATAGACAGAGCAGCTATTGGGAGAATATATTGGTTAAAGAGCCCAGAATCAAGTCTGGAGGGATTCTGAACAGCAGGAAATATAGGCACAGTATTAAACAGGATCTGAAGCAGGAAGCCAGAGAGGCCGACTCAGTTCTGCAGCAAGTCGCGTACTTCCGAGTGCTAAACGCTAGCAAAGGCAGCTCGCAGGACCCCGAGGCCAGCGAGACGCCCGTATTTTCTCTTTTAAAATCAATGACACGATTCAGAAGTGCTATGCTGATCCTGAAAAGCAGAGTGAAAGATTTCATTAAGACAAAAGGCAATGAGGGTCATTTAACCAGACATCAAGACGCAGATATCCAGAAACTTTAAGATGTAATTTCTTAAACAGTGGCAAGACAAATATTTTGATATTTAGACAGTTACATTTATTAAATACTGCATTTTAATAAATGCTTTGTTATGCTGACAGACTTAACAACAGTGAAAACATCAGCTAACGAGATGAAAAAGGTCAGCAAGAGCATTTTGGGCGAAGCACATGTGACATCACTGCACAGAGAGCAACAGCTGAAAATAGAGTGTGTTTTCACGGATGGATATATATATATATATATATATATATATATATATATATATATATATATATATATAGAGAGAGAGAGAGAGAGAGAGAGAGAGAGAGAGACAGAGGGAGAGTGTGTTTTCACGGATGGATATATATATATATATATATATATATATATATATATATATATAGATAGAGAGAGATATATATATATGGATATATATATATATATATATATATATATATAGAGAGAGAGAGAGAGAGAGAGACAGAGGGAGAGTGAGAGAGCGATAGAGCAAGAGAGAGAGAAAGAAAGAGAGAGTAGTGACTGCTTTCTATGTTTTCTATTTATGGCAGTAATTCTATTGCTCTATTTGCTAAAGTTTGCTTAAACATGCTAAATGTTTAGATTTCGGAGCTGGGAGTGATTTAAGGCTGGACAGCTGGTTTTCTCTCGTTTCTAGGGTTCTCGTTTGCATATTGACATGGCTGCTCTCCTGCTTCAGTACCCCAAATTAAACCTGTGAGTATAGACACTTTCTTCGCTGTCTTGCACGTGTTAATAGGCAAACTGTTACGCCACACACTGGTCTCTGCAGTCCTTTTACCTGCCACGTAGCGACTTGATGTCTTGATGGTGACTTTAAAAATGAAATCCACTAAAGAATAAAGAGATCAAACATGAGCAGGTAGGAAATTGAAAAATGATGACTGAGGGAGTGCACTTAAAGCACACGTTCTGTTAATAACCACAATTGTATTTCAAAATACATTTTTAAAGGTTTTCTTCCTGATCAGATCATAAGTAACCCTGTTCTGTAGGGACACTCAGCTAGGTGACTGCTATATCTTTTAAGTCCTAAATACATTACTACCTAAGTGCTTGCTTATAGTTTTGCATTGGGGTAAACGTGTACCCTGGAGTCTTAGCTCAAATGGTTTAAACATCATAGTTTCTCATGCAACGGTTGATTTCCAAATATCTGCCCCTGAGTTTGGAGTTCTGCTATCTCTTAATAAGGTGTAATCAAATGCGTTTCCCCATTGGCATGAAGCATGCAGAAAGCTAATAACAAATGAAAGTGTAGTAGTGTGGAGCAACTCAGCTGGTAAGCAACGACGCTGCTGTGCCTTCTTGCTGAGAGGCTGCCACAAATACTGAGGTTCAGCAATCAGGAAAAGTCGGACCACGACACACACACACACACACACACACACACACACACACACACACACAGGGTAAAAAAAACTGGAGATGTGTGGAGCACAGAAACAACAACAAAAGCAATAAAATCACCCCTTCAAAAAAAAAAAAAAAAACCTTGAAAATCAAATCAGCGACTGTCAGAGTGGCTGTATAAGTGACAGGAACAGACACACACACACACTCACACACACAAAGACACTATTTACATGCGCTCAAGTCTAGAAGCTTCCCCAACACAATGTGACTTCCTGTGACAAACGTGTGCGCGTCCATCTGAGATGGCTAAAAGCTTTTCGTATTGAGGCTGTAGGGGACTGAAGGGATGACAGCCATAATGACCACACGACTGACCCTTTCCATGGCGGGGATGGACATGTCAACACACATCTCCCTCCATCTCCACTGAGTGTGTCGGCTGCAGAGTAGAAGCTCACGTCACCTGCTCAGCACAGGGAGGACGCCAAACCTGCGCACATCCAGAGAACAGGTCACAACTAGTGTCTTCAACTCAAAACCCTCTGGCCAAACTTCTTATGAGAGGTTCAAATGAAACCATGTAGAATTTCTGCTTTGGTTCACCAGATCATAAGCTATAAGTTGGTAAACAAAAAAAAAATCCCCAACACTGAATGCTTAAGGTTTGGTTGCAGTACCAAGAGTTCACACAGTACTCTGAAGAACTGGTTCATGGTGAATAACTGAAGTCGGAAACACGTGCCTTTGTACGTGAGCTTCTTTAGATAAGCTTGTCTTCTGTATGAGTGCTAATTTATACACTCTCAGAAGCACGACACGCAGCGTCGACAGATCCCTCCCTGGAACCTCATGTAGCTGTTGCTCTGTGATGCTGATCTACATCAAGCTCTCTGCTGAGCACACATATACTGTATGTGCTCTCTGAATTATAAGGAAAGGAATCCTGAGACCCAGGAGACAGAAAAATCAAGTCAGTCACAATAATTTGTGTAAAGCCATCTTTTTCCTACTATAAATATGTCTAGACATGTAGGCCTGTACATTTGGATTGGAAAGATCTATAACTAATCAGCAAAAAGCTTTCTTGGAGTCCATTATTAATATTTTCATGGGAGTTGATTTAGTGATGCCTCAAAATCTGTTTAAATAACGCTGAAACATACCGTCACTGCGCTTACAGTCCTTTAACATTTTCAACATGTCGCCCCTCATTGGTAGCTCATGGAAAGAGATCGCATGTTCTGTGATGTTACAGGATGACTTTGTACAGCCAATTTATACCTGAGAATTTGATCAAAGCCTCACCCATCATTCATCACTCCCATCCGGCTCAGCAAACGCCTCCATTAATTAACCTTTATTAACGTGTGCAGTGAGGAACGTTCAGCCCTCAGGGTGAAAACATTTAGGGCAATCAGCCGCCATGAATGTGAATGACGAGAAGTTAAGATGAATAATTAACAGAGCACGCAAGAGGACCAGGCTAAACCTGCTGTCGCAAACCCACAGGGGGAGTGGCATGGCCCTGCCGACGCCGACCCACGCAGTAGCAGCCCCCATGACTCGGCACGAGGGGACTACGGTAGCTCATACTTTCTACCAGCTTGGAGTGTCTGTTAGAATGTGCATAATGCCAGCGAACGGTATAGTGCTTTAAAATTACATGTATCCTGACGTTTCCTGAATATCCAAAGTACGAAGTATAGCTGAGTTTTATTATTTAAGGCATCTTAGTGAAATTTTTACTCGGCTCTTACCGGGTGTGTTAGCTGTTCGTTTTACACACTCCTTGTAACCCTCAGTCAACCGTGCAGCTCTACCTATAGCTGAACCCGTCGTAGCCAGAGCAAACACAAGGAAGAAATAAGTTAGCATGGGCCTGCATGATAAGGCATGGGAGACGCAAAGGAGAGAGAGCGAGGAGGAAAATGGAGAGAAAAAGGGTGAGAGTGAGACAGAGAGAGAGGGAGGCAGATAGGGCAAAGGAGAGAGGAAGAGATAGAGGGGTGTAGAGGTATGATGGCTTTTGATCCTACATGGGGGAAAAGGTAATCAGAAAACCACCATCATCTGCTCAATGATTGGCCATATTTGCTTTTGATTAAAAGTCTGTGCTATGGCTGCCATTTACAGATGCATGATATCACAGCCTCGCTAACAGGGATTCAAATAATGCTGCACATACAAGTACAAGTGCAAAGTACAGCACCCAACACCCAGAGTGATGCTGAAAGATGTGAAAACCTGAGATCAAAGAAAATGAGCATGTTGCATAAACAGGCGAGCGATAAGAGTTCACACAGGTCACATTGGGACGATACCTGCAGGGATTATCTAGTGATGAGCTGGTGGGATTATTTTACTGTATTCTTTTAGATATTTATCTAGATATTCAGACTGCTTCAGTCTGCTTCTCCCAGAGATGCCTATGTGAATTGTGTCAGAGAGGAGATGAGTTTCAAATATGAGTGAGATTTTATAGCCAAACCAACACATAGTAACGTGGGATTAATTGAGTATTCACATCAGTGCTCAATTGTCCAATCAGGCTCAGCCATGATCCCTTTCTCCAATAACTGGTATGCTAAACTGCAACATTATTTTATCCAGACTATGAGAAGGCTGGATTTTTACATGAAACAGGCCCATGTCACAGTCCTGCATTGTATAGTTAATTGGCCAAGCATTGCTTATGAATTCAATTAGCATGCGCTGTGAAGCATTTTATCAGTAATTTATTTCCAATGTGATTTCAAGCTGATATCAAGCTAACTAAAGAAGGAGATGCAGACGGTCTGTCAGCACATCAACAATACCTCTAGGGTGGCACCAATCAGCTCCTTGCTGATGTTAACAGAGCATTTGTTCTTGAATGCAAACACTGGAAAGGCAACTCGTAGCAGCAGAAATCAAACACCCGGCGCCATTTAGCACAGATAACACTACACACTTGCCCGTGGATCTTTTCCAGTTAAATATGAGCGGATCACATATAGACATGATGCAGACAGCACGGTGTGGAACATTCTGTCCTCTGCTCGCAAGCACTGTGTCTAATGGACTTCATCACAGGCAGACTCTTGAAATAAGGCTCTCGTTTTGAAAGGGAGACTCGAGGCGGTTTTATCCTGTGTATGTATCTGGGAGATCATTTTCACAGATAATGAGATTTGTTAAGTGGAGAGATCAGTGCGCAAGGCTGGTCCAGTTTCCCTCCTGCCCATCAGGGCTCCTGGCTCCTCACCGAAATTGTAACTTCACACACATAATTCCCCATTAAGCACACAACATACTGTGCATTTGTTTAAAAATAATGACTGTAACCGTTGTTTGAACGCACTACAACTCTGGGGCTGCTTCACTAGCTGAAGTCAGGAAAAGCCTGAAACATGTCCAAATACTACAGAAGGAATATGGTGACATTCATTCCTACGCAGTCAGTTATTTTGAGGTCCTTGATCAGAGATTTCACATAAATCAGTGTTAATGTCAGTCATCTTGAACATCTCTCTACTGGGTCTGGGACAAAATTACAACCATGTTTTCAGAACACCTGTTCTCACAAAGTGCTTGCTTAAATATGTATACAGCAACTTGTGATTATTACTATGTACATTGCAATTTTTCACAGCTAGTGAAGCAGTTTGACAAATAAAAGAAGCGAAGATACACTGAGGTGCTGAAAAACACTGATAAAAAATGAAAGACTATCCAAGGTCTTGGGTTACTGCGCAACGCTAAACACTGACCTGTGGAATTTACAAATGGAATTATTGATAATGAAGACTGAAGAGAATTTTCAAAGTGGCTTCAAAAACTGCTGTCAGTCAATCTGTGTGTGTTGTGTATATACAGTATATATATATATATATATATATATATATATATATATATATACACACACACACACACACACACATTTACAGCAACCTCCATAATTATTGGCACCCTTAGTTAAAATGTGTTAAAAGCCTGAAATTTCTTTTTTTTTTAATGCAGAAGCATAATCTCACTCTGTAAAAACTCTAGAAAAAAGCAATCTTCAATGCAAGTGAAAAAAAATAATAAAGAAAAAATCCTGACTAAGAAATAATTATTCCCCATAAAATGACCTGTTCCACAATTATTGCCATCCTTAACAAATTCTTCAAAAATAAATGTATTTGAACCATTTATGTCATTTCTACTGTAGATTATAAATTGGTTCAAAGTATCTAGAAACCTTTAATTAGTAAGTCATCACTTCCTGTTTCCCTGGCATTACTCTTACTCCTTCATAAATCAGGCAATGGCTACAAGGGGGAAAAAAAAAATATATATATATATATATATATATATATATATATATATACATAGAAGAGAGAGAGAGAGAGAGAGAGAGAGAGAGAGAGAGAGAGTATTGTCTTTACAAAAATTATCATCTAGCTATTATAAGATCACTGTACTGACAACTATCCAAGCACTGCATGGATCCCCGTGCTGTGTGATTTCACTATGTCACTATGACTGCCGTACTACCATAATAAAGGTGTCCCCAAACCAGAGTCGTGAATACCAGAGTTGTTTCCCAGCGTCTGTCACTAACTTTGAACAAGCCCTGTAGCCGTGTGTAAAACGGGCTTCCTCAGTTATACCCATGCTTGGTCGTTATGAGGGTCACACTCTCTCTGACCCTTGGACATCGGTTCAACTATAAGATGGTCACTACTCTTAGGAGCGGGAAACCACTGCAGCTCAAAATAAAATAAATGCATTGGACTGGCAGATACTGTGAATTGCTAATGGTGCCACATATGCCTTCCATCTTGTCAACACGGAGCTGGCTGCCATTCGTAACGTAGTAATACAAAACCGTCTAGCTCTGGACCTCCTGCTGGTAAAGGTAGGAGGAGTATGCAAAGTCTTAAACACCTCATGCTGCTTTTATATCCCTGACATCTCCCATGAACTCACTAACATCATTACTCACATGGCACATGCAGGGGCACCCCAGACTCCTGCAGACGACTGCTGGTTGGGTTGGGTAGCGTCGTTGTGGGGTGCGGTTGGCTCGCTCATATTCTGTCAGACGCATTGTTGCAATTCGCCTCCTGGCTTTATGCTGTTTTCCTATTGTCATGAAGGTTGTGAAGAGAGTTGTTGTTGGAACTGTTTCAGTACTAATGCCAGCTAATCCGTCTTGTGCTACTGCAGACACACAGGTAGTCTACACTGTGACATCTGAGTGCCTTTGATCCAATGCTTGAGTACTTTATACTGCATCCATCACTCTCTCCATGGAATAGGGTGACATAACACCCGAGTCATTGTTCAGGGAAGGGGTCATGATCATACCCCAAACAACTACATTTATGCTATTCCATTAATTCCATAAACTTATGCTTATTCCATCTGGACAATGAATCCTTTCCACACATCAGTGGGTAGGCTGGGGCTTTTCCCCATAATTCGGCCAGAATAGGGGTTTCTTATCCAGCCCTGGTGGGGGATTCTCCTTGTATGCATTATTCTCTGGGAATAAAAGGGGATTGTTAGAATTTCCTATGAGGAGAATCTCTTTCTGTAGATAGCCACATAAGCAGAAGGAAATGTGTCTCGTTATCCTCCTCATACTATCACACACTCTTTGCGCTTTTAGACACTCATATTTTTAATGTCATACTCTGCATATTCTATATTAGTCTTTGGACAGAGTGTACAGACATCTGGTTGACCATTACAACAACACACTATCTATCTTCCATATGGATGTCACGCGCATCCCTTTTTTTTTGAGACAGCTTGCTCAACAACCTATATAAGCCATGATGTCGTCCTTAATAAAGTGTGTGTGCTTCTTGGTATTACTGACCCTGAGTGTTTCATATTGAGAACTGGCGCACCCCAGGACCCCGAAGGAAGAACAGCCAGGCAAGTGAGGACTGAAGTTGGGACCACAGGGCCACTCTTAGGGTGTGTTCCTGAGAGCACAGCATAGTGAGGATGTTATCCTTATACATGCATTGATGGAGTGAAACGCTAACCTTTCACAGTGATTTAGATTGGGATTGTTTGAGGAAATGTTGCACATCTGTTCTGGTCATTCTTTTATGTAAAGCTGAAGTGAGCAGTTCTGCTGCTCAGAGCTTCACATTTTCCCCTCTACGCATTTCTGTGGGATTACATACCAGCACAGCAGAGTGCGCATACAAAATTCACCAGAATCAGAGGGTGGTATTTTAACACTGGAAATGCTGTGGTGTGTACTTTTGATGGTTGGTCTAACTTTGCTATAATTTATTTTTTAATTGATCAACAATTCCATTTAATTTGATCTGTTTTTGAGGAAATACTGTTTATATAATGGAAAAAATGAAGCAACAGTTTTCATATTTACTGCTCATGCATTTAATAAATTTTCTGTATGTGTAAGGTTGGGTGTTTTAAAGATCAGGAATATTTAATAAATATGCTACTTTTGTAAACAGCAGTGAGATCACAGGCTTTGGTTTGAAGTGGGCTATTTTTTAAACCTTCCTCATTCTAACTGGCTGTTTACAATCAAAAGAAGAGACACATTGCATTCACAATTACAATTAGAAATGTAATCAAATCTAAATCAATCTGTAATCAAATACAATTGAGATTTTGAGAAAGATGGAAAAACCTCTTCAACAATCAGCACCACTTCAGTAAGGCAACAGTCTTTAACACCAAGTGGACGAGACCAAATGAATTATGCAACTCATTTTAAACTACTGTAAGGCTCAACCTGACTCATATGCACATGTTTACATGCATTCATACATTAAAGCAACACAATACACTTTTCCCATATTTTTGTGAATTCAATGTATTGCAATGAAATCCAAATATGAGAGACAAGAGACCAGGGCAAATGTACTGGTTCAGTGAAACCAATGGAATCCAACAACAACAAAAACATTAGCATTAGTGCTAATGCCTTAATTCTGGGCTAATCTGGGGCCAACTTCCTCACCAAGATAAAGCTTCACAATTAATCCCATTTCATAATAAAAGCCTCTAACCGTGCCTAAAAACTAAACAGAAGTCACAAAGCTTATTGAAAATGCCAATCTGACTGGGGCAGATATTCATTTTTATAACTTTTTCACTTTTGAAAATAAGCTATGAATCTATTATTTAACAATTACTCCAAAAGCACTTGGGAAAGTGGAAAACCAATTACATCACAAGACAGCAGCCACAGAGGTCATGTGCTTGGCAAGGTCTAGCAGAAGAGCATGAAGTGTGATGTGACCTACTAACAGATGGCGTGAGTCATCTCAGGGACAGCAGCTTAAATCCAGTACAGTTCAGCAGGATGGTGGAGGCCCACCAGTAGGGTCATATACTCAGAGCTCACAGCACAGGAGAGACCACACACACTCGGTGCTCACACCACAGGAGAGACTAAACAAACACACACACACACACACACACACTCACTCAGAACTCACACAACAGGAGAGACCACAGACACACACATGGACACACAATTATGTTGCTCTTATACTGGTGTGTTACACTGGTGTTTTCATTCTTTGCTGAGTGATTTTGGCTTCTGGGTGTGTGTGCACATGCATATGTCTTAACTTCTGTTATATATATTAACACTGATAACATCCCCTGGCTGTTCACAGTTGGACAATGTTAACATCTAAGATTGTCATCAACAGTGCTTCCCTCCCCCACAAAAATGGAAAAAAAGAATAAAAGAATGAAAAAAGAAGAAGTGTAAAAGGCAGCAAAGGTTAAACGCTGGCGAGGTCCACGGCTGCTACTTCACACCCTAGTGTGAATGTGCAATGCCATTGGTTGTTTGTCCAAAGCGCTGTGTCACATTTCATTGGTCAGCATTGAAGGGCAGGTGCAAAAGGGGGAAAACAAAAACAAAAAGGTGCCCAGTAAGCTAGAGCACCATTAACAATGTAATGTTGCTTGGTGCTTTGTGGTAGGACCTGAGCTGCCTAGGACCTGAGCTGGTGCAAAATCTGAGACCGCAGACAGATTGTAGACCTAGTGAGTGCTGCGGTGTGCTCAGAATGTTTTAGTCAACACTGGATCCCCTCCCATCCAGTACATGTGTACAGGTCATATACTGGGTGAGAACTTCTGGCACTGGAAGTGATGTCATGATGGTGGACGCAGTTTCATCAGAGCTGACCTCAGAAGGCTGAGAAGTAAGCAGTAAGGCGGTCATGTGAATTCCAGTACTGAACATCAAAAATATTTTCAGTAGATTTAGTAGGTTTGTAGTTGTTAAATGATTGGTTTTAGAGTTACAGATCATAATGTCCTGGAGTTATGTTCTGGTTTTAGCCCATTTAGCCCCACTTAAAACCACATATTAGTCCAAAAACACCCTAAAGCCAAAATACACAGACTACTCTGAATACAGAGTGTTTAGATGCTAAAGTGTATTCCTTAAAGCAGTGAAACGGTCTGTTTTTATACAGCTTGTTTGTGTGCGTGTTTGTGAGTACAGGAAATGCCAGCCACAGAGATGACACACGTCTGCTCTGCAAAATCCTATTTTTAGGAAACACAATTGCCCAAACTGTGCGTCCTCCCAGCAGGCGCATCTGGCAGGAGTTAAACCTCCATGCTGTGTGAGAAGAAACTCCATATTTCAAGGGGAAAATGTACTCGGCACCTCACCAATAACCTTCCTTTTCTTACTGACTACAGAGGTTTTACTGCAGATGCACATATGTCTGTAAACCCCTTTTTTCCTGATCATTAATCACACTTGTTACAGTCTTTCATGTCAGGGTTTGATTCATCAGACAATATACCCTCCACCCACTCCCCAAATATTAACAGACGAGCTCCTATTTGAGAAACGCCTTATTGCTTCACGTAAGTCAGTTCACAGCGTCTGAGCCGCCGGGTACCCAGTCCCCACCCTCAGCCTTTTGAAATTAACAATGTCACTCGGCTCCATCCCCAGAGAGAGACGCTGCGAAACGTTTGAAATGGGAACGTGTTCGGCTGAAGCCAAGCTCCACCTCACAGACGGCATTACGCCCCGCGTCGCCAACAGACCAAAAGTAACCAGCGGGATCTCCACGCTCATTAACGCGGGAACGACATGACATCACTTGCTCCTGCAGGGAGTGCCAAGGTTACTCAGGAGCCCAACCTTCCCGTCACGAGCGTGGGCACCAGAGCTCAGTGGTTGCCGAGGTCCTCCTTGGTAACACCAGCTCTCCTCAGCTGAAGAGACGTATAGATAACCTTATTTTTCTATTTTTTTGTAAGCTTTTGTTCTTTGTGTGTTTTCATCACAACAGAATTATTGTCACAAAATTATTGGCACCTTTGTTAAAGATGGTAAAGTATATATGGTAAATATATATTATGAAGCATGTGATGAAGATTTGATGAAGATCGTCTTTGTTATCAGTGGTCTATCACTAGATTGATGATCTTTGTTTCAATCTTCACTGAACAGGATAAGATTGTTCAGTTAAAGTACACCAAATAAAAACAAATCTTTTGCCAGAAGCATGTGTGATTGTTATGACAATGCTCCTCCCTTATTATGCTGGGCAGGTTTGAGTACACTGGAAAGGGATCTGAGGCCATTCCTCTGTAGAAAAGTCCAGATCCTTTAGTGTCCTTGATCCTCAAATGTGGACTCTTTAGCTCTTTCCACAGGCTGTCAGCGGGGTTGTGGTCAGGGACAATGATGACCACTACAGAAGCCCCATTCGCCGCACTCAAAGAGCCAGTTTTATGTGGATTTGCAGGGTTGGTTTGGATCCTGATGAAAGATCCAGCCATGGCCTAGCCTTCTTGATAGAGCTAGGCAGATTCTGGTCTAAAAATCTCTTGGTGTTTGATGGAGCCCAAGATGTCATGCGTCCCTAGAGACTTTAGAAGAAAATAAGTTCATCGTCATAATCATCACCATCATCATCATCATCATCTTCTTCATCTTCATCATCAGAGTTTCCCCACCATACTTCAGAGTGGACATCATTTCCTTTCATCCTCCCTTCATGGCAGAGCAATATAAAGGGCAGCAGAGACCAGCGGTTTCATATGACGGTTTCCACAACATTTTACAGTGTTATAAGGTTTTTATCTCTTTCCCCTCACTGTGAGAGGCTACATTTCAGTCATATTATCCATCTAAAAAAGAAAAAGAAAAACGACAAAAAAAAACCACTCTGATAGTAATGGTGCCAGTAGTTTGGTTTCATACGTCTACATATTGTGTGCGTATATGTGTGCATACATATGTTTTACCATGATTATTTTAGTATATGAAATGTCAGGTGTATGTTCATCAATTTCATGTACTTGTTTTGAGGGAAATGTGCAAGTAGCCAGCAGACATGAAACATGGAATCAGAACATGTGCAAAAGTAAATGAACCACAGCTGCATTGGTAAAGACTATTAGGTAAAAGAAACACATGCGAGTGCTCTATTAATCAATTAAGCAGACCAATCAAATGAGACATCCTTGGGAAAAGATGTGAGCCACACTGATTAAAAGGGAGATGAAACCAACCAAACCACTGTCATGCCAAGGAGTAAAGCACACAGATCAGCAATGTAAAGAGGAAAGGAGACATTTGACATCAGGAAGAAGGTGGTGACAGCCCATCAGTCTGGGGAAAGCTACAAGACCATCTCCAAAATATTCCAGCTCTATTCATCTACTGTAAGACAAATCATTTACAAATTGAGGACACTCAGCATCACCGCGACTTTCACCACAACTTCATCAAAACTTACACCAAGAGGCACCAGAAAAATACAAATTCAGGTAAAAAGCCAACCCACACATCACCTCCAGAGAGTTGCAGACCTCTCTGGAAGCATGTGGGATAAATGTACATGTGTCTACAATCAGGTGAAAAATCAATAGACATGGCATTCATGGGAGAGTTGCTAGAAGGAAGGATCTGCTCTCAAGAAAGAACAAAGTTGCCTGTTTAAACTTTGCCAGAGAGCACTTGGACAAACCAGAGTCTTTCTGGGAAATATTTAATTATTTGGACACTATCACAGGTGCCATGTTTGGAGAAACATCAACAAAAAAATATCCTCCCAACAGTGAAGCATGGTGGTGGAAGTGTGAAGGTCTGAGCCTGCTTTTCTGCCTCCGGACGTGTACAACTCCATATTATCTAGGGAGCCATCAATTGCCAGGCCTATGAAAAAATTGACCAGAATCTCCTGCCATCGGGGAGCTAGGGCTGGCCACCGCTCTGGGCACGTGTGCACCACAGCCCCCTAGTGATCACTAGTGTGTGTGTGTGTGTGTGTGTTCCGACTGCACAGATGGGTAAATGCGGAGGACAAATTTCGATTGGGGTGAAAATCACAATTGACCAATGTGGCAATCTTAAATCTTAAAATCTTAATGCAAAACTACAAAGGAGAGAGCTTACGAGAGAGAAGATTTGCCCTCTGTATTGGCCCAGTCAAAGTTGCGACCTCAATCCCATAGAAATGCTGTGGCAAGATCTTAAGCGGGCGGTACATGCCAGATGTCCCTCCAACCTCTCTCAACTAGCGGAGTTCTGCAAGGAGGAGTGGGCAGGAATCCCAAAAAGCAGATGGGAGACATTCATTTGTAGTTACAGAAGACGTTTGGTTGAAGGGCTGAAAAAGGAGGAGCCACAAGCTGCCAAGTAAAAGAGTTCACATACTTTTGCACTTGCCACATTTTCAGTTTTTTGAGAAATTACTTTTGTTGAATAAATAATGAAAATGTATATTTGGAAGGTCTGTTTGGATGTTCATTTCATAAGATTTACTCTTTTTTTTTTTTTTTTTTTTAGAAAACAATGCCCGTGTTTTTATGGCTCACAAATGTTCAAGCTGCACTGCATATACACACACACACACACACACACACACACACTTTGCTGCAGCTGCTGAACGACCTCTGTCCGATACTGCAGTTACTCACCTGGAATCATTCCACACACAATACCCCATAATGACAAAGTGAAAAGTTTGTTTGAAAATGTATTAAAAGTAAAAAAAAAACAAAATCACATGTACATAAGTATTTACAGCCTTTGCTCAATACTTGAAGCACCTGTGGCAGAAATTACACCCTCATCTCTTTTTGAATATGACGCTACAAGCATGAACGCCTATTTTGGTCAGTTTCTCCCATTCTTCTTTGCAGACTCTCTCAAGCTCCATCAAGCTGGATGGAGAGTGTCTGTGCACAGCCATTTTCAGATCTCTCCAGAGATGTTCAATCGGGTTCCAGTCCGGGCTCTGGCTGGGCCACTTAAGAACATTCAAAGAGTCGTCCCAATGCCAATCAACCTGGCTGTGTGCTTAGGGTCATTGTCCTGTTGGAAGATAAACCCGTCTGAGGTCCAGAGCGCTCTGGAGCAGGTTTTCTTTCAAGGATGTCTCTGTACATTCCCGCATTCATCCTTCTCTTGACCTGGACTAGTCTCCCCAGTTCCTGCTGCTGAAAAACAAGCACACAGCATGACACTGCCACCATGCATTCTTCACTGTAGGGATGGTATTGGCCAGGAGATGAACGACCCTTCTACCACGATCACTCAGATTAGGCAGTCGGACAGCGCTAGGAAGAGTCCAAGGTGACCTCCAGGACTGTCAATGCTGCAGACATTTTTCTGTACGCTTCCCCAGATCTGTGCCTCAATACCATCCTGTCTTGGAGGTCTACAGACATTTCCTTGTACTTCATGGCTTGGTTTGATCTCTGACATGTACTGTCAACTATGGGCCCTTATGCAGACAGGTGTGTGCCTTTCCAAATTATGTTCAATCAACTGGGTTTACCCCAGGTGGACTCCAATTGAGTTGTCAAAAACAACTGAAGGATGAACAGTGGAAACAGGATGTACCTGAGCTCAATTTTGAGTGCCATGGCAAAGGCTGTGAATACTTATGTACATGTGATGTTTTTTTGTTGTTTTTTATTTTTAATAAATTTGCAAAAAGTCAACCATCTTTTTCATGAAGATGGTTTGAGAACTTTAAAACATTTTCTTGATACTAGAGCAGAGAAGAACCCTCCTACAGAGATTCTCTTAAGACAAGCTGAACTCGTGTTAAATCTGAACTGCTTCACTTTAAGGACTCCAACGACTACTCACAAAGACGAGGAGATAGTATGGGTACTAAAATGGGACCATCTTATGCCAACCTCTTTGTTGAATTTGTTGAGAATTTGTTTTTTTTTTTTGAGCAATACACTGGACTTGTACCCTTACAATTTGATGACATTTTTGGAATTGCTACATGCACATTAGAAGAGCTCCAGCTGTTAATTTCTTCATTCTCCAATTCCACCAGCTCAGAATACACATGGGATATAGCACATCCTGGCATGAGGATAAACCTTCTGGATGTTTCAGTGAATTTGACTAATTCTTGCTTAAATACCACCATCCATTATAAACCTGCAGGCCAATCAGAAATAAGTGCATCTGTAGAGACAATGAAGACTTTCTGCACCAACGTATTGCAATGCACAAACATTTTAAAAATGTGGTTTTCCAGTCATAGATGCTGCTTTTGCTCATGTTATACCTGTTCAGGGATTGGGTGATCTATAAACAATCTACTGTTAAGACAACAAGAATTCCTTTGGTGCTGACTTATCATCCTCCAAATAAAACAGTGGCTAATATTACTACTGAAACACTTCATGGTCCTCCAGGATGATGTACAGGTTTCAACTGTGGTACTGTAGCATGCAACCGATCTAGATGTCCATCCATCCATTATCTTTACCATTTAATCCCGCTAGTCAGGGTCACAGGGGGGCTGGAGCCAATCTCAGCATCATCGGACGAAGGCAGGGTACACCATGGGCAGGTCACCAGTCTAGATGTGCTACGTGTAAATTTATTAACACAACTACTAAAATAACTGGCACAAAAGGATCAATTGTCATCATCCATTCACCCTCATGCACCACAGCAGGACTGACCTATTGCTTTACTTCCAAGAGAAGACTTTCTGATCAGTTTGTTGAACACCTTTAGTCAGTTGTTACTATGGCAGCAATGAAATGAGGAGATTCAAAGGAAAAGAACTGATCTACAATGTTCCGATTTAAACTTTCTACTTTTAAGCATCTACTTTTTCACATATAAACTGGTTCCTCCTCCTATTAATTGAGAAGTACTTTCCTTGCACAGCTGATTAAGGACCTCTGTCTGAAAGATCCTGTTTCTCTGGAAACTTTATGGACTTTACTCCAATTTTTAATATGTCTATGTATCTTACCTAAGTACACTGCAGTTACTTACCTGGTATCTTCTTGAGATTTATACATATATACACACACACACACATGCATGCAGAGAGATATCGAAAGTAGATAGATAACCCTTGTCAGGTGAGAATACAGTAAATTAAAAAACTTTAAAAAGCTGCTATGTCCTACTTGCATGGAGGATAAGCAGATACAACAATCCAGCTGGTGGTTTGGAGCTCGTCCCAGTGGAGGCCTGTATCAGCTTCCTTCTCACGCTGGTCCACGTCTCTCCTGCAGCATCCTACACCATATCATAGGGGAGTCGTTCGTACTATTACAGACAGATGGATTTGGCTCTGACAAGCTGAGACAGCTTAATGGTGCTCTTGTAACGCGTGTGGTTCCTAGCGGAATGGCATACAAAACACCCCAATTACCATGCAGGAGCACAGCGAGGTGTCGTGGGGTTAAGTGCCGTTTCTATTTGAATAGTATTCTTTGAAGCCTATTCCGCTCAGTATAGTCTCTCGCTGTTCCTGCCCAAGTCGCCTTCTGACTTCGGAGTAAAGAAAGGCAAAGCAATCACTCACGACAAATGGGATTTAAAGATCAATCTTTTTGCAAGGCACTTTCTCCACCACCCGCCAATTCCAAACGTATTAATGGGAAAGGGATGTGTGCTTAGCGTTGATGCAGATTATCTCAGGCCTGCTATAAATAACTTCCTTCTCAGGTAGAGCTGGCTGCGTGTGCAACGACACGCCTGTACATGTTTTTGCCTTCAAGACACGGCATCAACTCTGTGCACTTCTTGGCCTTTTATTTTGACAGCACAGAGGTAAAAGGGTGCGTCATTGGGACCACGGTCAAGTTACAGTCAAAGCGACATGATATCCTCACACAGAAACAACATGATTCTGCTAAGTGATAGCACTTGGATGGGCCAGAGCTATAAACATCCTGTCACTTGATTTTCATCTGTTGCTGCAATCTTTCCATCAGCTGCAAAAAAAAGAAAAAGAAAAAGCAAATAAAAGGCTTCTATCAAATCCCGACCTCTTTTCATCCAGTGAAGAGCCACTCCTGACGCACAGAAAGGGCGAGAAAAGAGAGAAATTTAACCTTGAATACACACACACACACACACGGAAACACACACACACACAAAAATGCACTAAAAATAACTGCAGACCAATTAGAACAAGACAAAATGGTGACAACATGAATCTTTCAAAACGGGCATAATGAATAAACGCCGCCTTCAGACTAAGCTGCAGGAACCTGTATCTTCTGATTGGCATTTCCAGCTCTCTTGAAGAGTTTCCTGCTTTCTATTTAAGACCAATCATCTTGATCTGCTAAATGTCGCCCCGAAAACAGACAGAACAAGGAGCCATTCGGTTTCGCTGTTGAGAAGCGTTTTGGTTCACTCTGGTGAACACAGGATGAGACACATTGCAACATACTAGGTCACAATTCGCTGGAAGGGTTTTAAGGCATGAAAGGCATATTTTTCTTACAAAATGGTAGACTGCTTCAACAAGCAAACTGAGTCTGAAAGATTAAAATGATTTCACAGGTTTGGGGCAGCATACTAAGAACCCTAATCCCTGAAGAAACGTAAAACACGCAGCAGGATCGTCTTCCCTTGGGTATCCATATGGGTGTATGGGAAGGCAGAGCTTTACCTTCTGCTTAAAAGCACAACACCCAGAGCACTTTTAAATTGCATTTTAGTAAAAAGCAGCAGTTTACTCAAGCATTTGATTTCTTCATTTGTTCTTTTACATGGTTAAATCTCCCTTATCTAGGCATGCGGGTTTTCTAATAGCGCTGTGGAGAAGTTGAAGCAAAACCCAGCAATGCAAATAACACCAAAAAAGGGCAGAAAGCATAAGGGAAAATATCACGAAGATGAAGGAAATCTCACAAACAGCATCGGCCAAGGAGAAGTGAACTGGAAAAGACCCCCCAGCTCCCACACGCAACATACATACAACATGTGCACAGCTTTGATGACAGTGGATCGGAGATCTGTGAGAAACTCATCCGCTTTCCAAATGAACAATTACCAGAACACAAGCAGAGCTGTTCACGTGGCGCCTTCGACGGATGTCGGTACACAGAAGAATTCTGCTGCAGCGTGCTAAGCACTGTACCCACAGCTTTCCTGCAACATTACAGACATGTTCAGACACTACATTACCAGCATATTCAAGTTTTTAAAAGCATATTGTGATCTTGAAATTATGCCCTGTGAAAGCAGAAGTGGGGTTATATTTGTGTGTGTGCATATATATATATATATATATATATATGTTAATGACACACACCTTTATAGATTATCATCTTGATTTTAGATGAAATGTAGTTTTTCACAGTGATGGGAAAGTGAGATAAAACCTTATAACACTTGAAAATGTTGTGGAGAGTGAGGAACCCATTCTGTCTGAATGCACATCTCTATATATATGCACCTTGACATTTTCATGCACACATTAAGGTCATCCTTCTGCACACTTTTCTACTCCATATAAACTCTAAAGGCTGCCCATCTTAAAGCTCTGAAAGACCAAGCACCTTCTGGCACCGTGTAACATGTAGGATCAACAGAGTATATTTTCCAAATCCACTCATCAAGTCAGAAACCCACAAACAAATTCAAGTATATTAAATAATTAGGCTGCTTAATGTACTGTAAATAAACTCGCACTTCTTGAAATTGTTCTTTCCCAGTATTAGTGTCATTAGAGTTTAGTAATACTGCTGTGCGCTGAACTGGGGTAATTAGCCTGAATCCATATTCACCCATAATTCAAGGCCACTCTGTGATGATGTGGCCTGCTTATTTGCCTTTTTACATGTATCTTCAATAACAACAGACAGATTATGAGTTTTAATATATATTTCAGCAGTATGTAAAATCCATCTTCTGTTCATTTTCTTAATTGTATCCAGCTTGGAGTTTTTTAAAACATATTCAGAAAAAAATAAATACACCAAGACAGATGAGCAACTACCTCACTAAACACTGTGCTTAGTAATTAAGACAGAGGAGTGACTACCTCACTAAACACTGTGCTTAGTAATTAAGACAGAGGGGTGACTACCTCACTAAACACCATGTTTAATAATTAAGGAGCCCACAACACTAGATGTATGTGTGCTAGTATCAATGAACAAAAACTTGTTCTTACTACTGGGGCTGCCAGTCTGGAGCAGAGCCCCAACCCCAGAATCCAAGCATAAAATATAATTTTTTTTTAATTAAAATAAACATTTTAACACATTTTTGTAAGCATAACTGATATTAATACAGGAAATTCAGAGGTGCATGAACAGGACACAGGGGAATCTAAGCCGTAGCCATGGCAGCAAAGTAAACCAGCAGCTCAGAGCTTCAGTCTTTTTCTTGACCTTTCACCCCCTAACTTTGCTCTTGCTTAGCTGCTTGTTGTACGGTGGTGAAGACAGCAAGGCAGCACTCAGGTTTTACAGGAATAAAACACTCCTTTCTTTGGGGGCTGTAATAAAAGATTCGAGTGACAATGCGAAAGACAATATCAGTCAAACCTTACAGCATCTGAGGTATAGTTTTTTAATAACTGTGTGTAGGGTTGTCACAATTATCGCACAGCTTGATCACAATCGCTGGTGCTTGGGTGTGATCACTTTGTGTGGTTTTTCAATACCATAATCGTTTTTTCGCAGCAACAACCTAAAACGGACCGGAGAATGAACTGTGCACCTAAACACAAGGATCCAGGGGGCTTGTGGGGCGTACTGTCAGGAAGCCTGTGTCAGCTCCATTTCCTGTTCTGTGCTTTCTGAACGAAGATCATGCCAGACAGGTGCCAATAAACCACTCTCAAGTGAGCCAACACATCCCTGTACTTAGAGCAGGAGTCTTTCAATACAGGCACACCTGTATATTCGTCAGCTCCAATAAACCTCATGCTGACAACCGTGGACAGAAAGCGTTTGGCTCTTCCTCTCAGCGCACAGAAGACAGCATACAACTGCTGAGCAATGTGGTCCCAGCAAGCAGCTCATCTTTCATTCAATTTGCTGCAGCGATGTTTATTTCGACAAACATGTTTATATGGTAGATTTGTCACAACACTTCATCAGACAAAAGAAAACAGCCCTGGTTGAGTATGTGTAAAACCTCTCAGTGAAATCTTTTGTTAAAATTACCATTAAGCATTAAAAAAAAAAGGCTTGGATGGACACCTGGATTTATGTTTTCTTGTTGCATAGCAACATAGAATAACGTTTTATCAAAGAAATCAAAGCACAGTAGACTAAGACACTGGGAAGCATGTCAGATTGACCCCTTGCTCTCTGTGGTGACTGGGAATTGTCACCTTCTAGGGTGTCCCAGTGTAAAAATTATTGTGAAATGTGAGCTCCTTAATGATATCCCAGAATGCATCTGAAAACGCAGGGAACAAACTGATCAAATAAATGTCAGTCTGAACTGCAAATCAAACCAACCTGTCATTGTCAGCACTAACCCTGTATATTTTAGGCTTCACGTGTATTGAAATTCTCTATTTATGGTGCATCTAGTGTCATTTTTCTTTTTTTATGTAAGCCTAAGGGCTTAAACAGAATTTCACATATTTATAATAAATGCCTCTTCTTCATGAGATGTTAAGAGTATTATTACAGGAGACCTATTACTGGGCTTGTAATTATAATAGTGGCACAATCTGGACAAAAAAGGGCAATTAAATCATTAATTTGAATTATTTGCATGACAAGTAACTGTCAACTGCAATGTCATGATCGTGACTGGTCTAACTGAGACTCGCCATCAGTGGTTCTCCCTCCTTCTCCTGAAGGACCACAGAAGTCTGTGTATTTTTGCACCTTTCCTACCCCAACACACCTGACTCAACTCAGCTGCTAATTACCAAACCCTCCGTGAGATGGTTCAGGTGTGCTTAGCATTGCAGGGGACTTCCAGGGCTGGATCTAGACACTGCAGGGGTCTTTAAGGGCCCAGGCTGGTGACTGCAGATACCAGACTCCGCACCATGTATTTCATAAGGAAATCACATCCAGAGCATCCTATCCAAAAACAACAGAGAGCAAAGTGTCGGCAAATGCAATCGGCACGCAACACCCCACGGGTGAGATGCCTACAGGTGTCCCTGTCTGCAGCTCCACCTCCGTCAGGCTGAATTTAATTGGTCACGTTGATGAGATCTTCTCCTTTTTACACAGCACGAAATAACTAATTTAGCCATGATCACTCCAGTCAGTGCTCTGTGCTCAGAGGAAAACTTGGTACTTTCTCCCCACAGGAACAAAGAAAACTAAAATCATTACCCTTTGCCCAGAACACGTTCCATAAACTAATATGAACCAAATGGCTTCCTCTTGATACATAAGTTGAACCAAGATGTTCCAAGGCGTTTAAAGAAGTCTATAGTTCAAATTAATCAGCAAAACCGAACAAGGTCTCTCATAGTTAGTATCAAATGCCATATCTAAGCCGTGCACAGGCTAACGAGCATGAAGTCGTGTCATACTCAACACCGGCAGCTCAAGAATGTCAAGTCACTTTCTCACAGTCACAGTGTGACACCAGAATAAATACAGCGAGGCCTGTTAGCTCCCCTGAAAGCAGCCCAGCTGTGAAGGGCAATTTGCATTGGCAGTTGACAGCTCTGTACAGCAGCGTTTTCCCTCCAATCTGTCCGCCATTTTTGCTCGGTTTTGTCCTGCTCCGACCTATTAAAAGAGGACGACATGTTGGAGCTATATCCACACATCCAGCACTGCACTGAAGTCCTAAGACTCAGAGATACAAAGCTTAAGACATTCCAGAGGTACCTCAGGATTGGTTGAGATGTCTGTGAATAAAAAGTAAAATCGAGCATATAAAAAAAAACAACAAAAAAAAACAAACAAACAGTATGGCAGAAATGGCCTGGGATTTAAAAACCAGAATGGCTAAGATGACTGACACTAACACGCAGATGCAGAGATGGAGGAATGTGTTTCATCTCATGTCTCTCAGGACCCCACTGCTACGCTTTAAAACGCTTCTGTCATTCAAAACAGCATGTGTCCATGAATCACAGCATCAAAGGCGACGGACCTCAGAACCACAGAGCCTACGGGCTTGAGGCACACGCACACACACACACTTCATTAGACTTAATTACAATACACAAGCCATCAGCTGACACTACACAATTGAAGTGCAGTCACGAGTGTGAGAACGTGATGGTCAGATCAGGATGATGCGTGACTGTGCTGATAAACTGCAGGTGTTTATGCTGCATCTCTCTGCCAATGGGGAGCAATCAGGCCCTGCGAACCGTTCAGAGAAGGGCTAACAACAAGTAAACAGAAAAAATGTGACATTTAGATTTTTAAAGTTAAATCAAAACACGAGCCCTTTCATATACATACACTGTACATATTGTTGGTAATTACTGGTCACTGTACAATACTGTAACGTTTTCCTTCCCAAGGATACCTAGCAATATCTTCCCATCACTATATTTATTAACTGTTATACCATCTTTACTGCTACTACTACTCGGTTCTTAAAGACCCAGGCAAAATGTATTCTTGTGTTTCCTTGGTTCCACTGATCTTAAACAGCTTAGCTCTCGTGCAGAGGTTACTCAATCACCCATATTAATTAAATACATCTATCCATTAGGCTGTACTGTTTAGGCTAAAAGTCATCTCCCTGACTGAGCAGAATCTGAGCACCAGTGGTACCAGACCAGACACCAATTACTTACATCGGAGACAATGATATTTTTAATTTCCTATATGTGGAAACCTATACAATCACCAGCCATCCATAATGATGCAGTGGGTACACTTTTCTACTGTGCTGAGCTCCCCATGGCGAATCTTGAAGAGCCGTTCTTTAAATGGAGACGTGACCCAAACTGAAAGGCTGGTTCGTGCTTCATCAGAAGGCACTTCTGGGAACGACTTAAAACCAACATCCGAAAGCATGGAACATTCAAGGATCTTCAGAACAGCACCGGCCGAGGAGCTATTTGCAGGATGTCTATTAAACAAGGGTGCCAGGGTACAGAACAGGAAGCAGTAAAGGTGAAAGCAAGCGTGATTGTTGGCTCTTCCAACAAAACGGCTTTGGCGAATATGCTGCTCTGGCAGACGGACATGCAGACAGAAAGAGTACTTTATTCATCCCTGAAGGAAATCGTTCCGTCACAGCCACATGCACAGCGTATCAAGGAGGACACTGCAAACACCAGACCCCACAAGGACAAAGCTGCTACACTGTGAGTGGTGAGCGGGTGAATGGTGGACTGGATGATGTGAATGTGATGAATGATTAAACTAGTTTGTGTTAATAGTCGACACCTGACAATGTCTGATGGGCATCTACATTAAACAAAGTACTTTAGCAAAGCATTTACCTTTAATCTATGTACAAACAAGGCAGGTTGTACCTTAATTCTTACTACAGTTGACTTATAGATTAATATCTTAATATGATCCATAGTGGTTAACAAAATAAGGCAAAAAAAGCAAAAGGTTTGTTAAATAAGCATATGCACCCATTAAAGCAAAATAAAAATGCAGTTTGATTCAACAAAACTAATGTGTATACTAATTAAGGAGGGTTGGTTGGTTGTTTTATTGTTAATGTGATTTGAGTTCAATTTAATGGCAAGCCAAACCAGATAAAGCATTACTGAAAAGGATTGCATGCAGAGCACCCACACAAATTAAACTGAGGACTCTGACTTCACATGTTAATGCTGCCTGCAGCACAACAGATCTTACCAAATCCATCACCCTATATGGACTGACAATTTATTTACACATTTTTCCAGGTTATAGCATAAATGTGTATGAAATGTATGGAATGTATTTTTTTTCATGTCAGCAGGCAGAAAAATAATCCCAAAACAGGCTATACCTAACAGCTATAGCAAATTGCACTAATCCTAAGTGTAATGTAAATTCGGTTTCTTTATATTAGTGATACACAATTCACTTAGGATTTACACCTTCGTGATCTCTGCCTCCTGCAGTCTCCAAAACCATCTGCAGAAAAAGTGCAAGATTTCAACTCTAACATGGTATCCATATAAGAACAACTGCCCAATGAGTGCTGCAAGGTACAGACACATCAACACAACGAACATAAGTCATGTAGAAGAGCATCATGTGGCTGGGTGTCATCCCAACACAGGGTAGATGAGTTAAGGAGTCTTTGATAGCAGTGGAGATAAATGGCCTTCTGGGCTGTTTCCCCCCTGCTGAATGGCTGGATCCGTCTAGAGCTGAAAAGTGTCCCCTGTTTGATTAGGTGGTCATGGAGGGGCAGAGAGAGAAACAGTCCTTGATTAGCAGCAGATTTGCCAGCACACTCATGAACACCGACGCACTGGGACCCAGGTTGGGGACACATCCTACCGTCCTGATTACTGTCAGACTGCTGCCATCTCCTGCCTGGAGGCTGATCCCCGCCCAGGTCACCGAAGCATAAAAAAAACCTGGTGTGACCAGATGAGCAGAATGTACCCGCGAGTCGAGGTTCAAACAAAAAGATGCAAACCAAAATGAAACCAAAACACATGGAACACAAACAGAAAAGTAACAGCATTCATCCAAAGGAGGAGAAAGTGGGAACACACGAGCTTCTAGAACAGCAAACACTGAATACAGGAGGAGGAGGTTCAAGGAGATTTATATACGTGAATAAACGAGTACTGTGCAGTGACGGGGGGAATGAAACAAAAAACAAAATTTGTTGTTGAAACAAAACAAAACCACATGGCATGTCCATCACCATGGCAGCAGCACCTGAGGAGTGAAGCGTAATACCTGGTTTGCAGTCGCGGGGAGGAAGGAAGGAGTCACATGGATGTTTAACAACCTCTCCTCAAACATATTCATCTAGTCAGATCAGTACAGCCAGTTCCCTTCATACATGACTACTGGCCAATCACTGCGGAGGTGATTAATATGTTCACATGCTTCTTTTTCAGTGACTTTCCTGAACTGACACTTCCAACCCCCCAGAATCTCATTCAGAGTGCAGCGCAAACCAGTAATTCTGCAGGTGAACACATGTTCGCTTGTCTGGTAAAAACGTTTGCTGAGCACTAGCCACCACTTATTATTTAGTCCACTTAGGTGCAAAGTTTCAGAACTTTTTAATGAGTTTTGTCCTCCACAGCAGAACGCAGGCAGCAGAAGCAGATGGACCCAGATCCACCGAGCTCCTCTGATGAGCTTCATAAAGGCACCCAACAGCTTGAATCGCACTGGCCCCTTGTGTTTTCTCCTCTATAAAAGCACTTTCACCACCTCCTCAGGTCCCTACAGTAAAAGAAGCATAGGCCTCAAACTAAAAGATGATGCGCTGTCTGTTTCCTGTCTTTTTAAGCGAAATGCATGCATGGCTTCCCTACCTCACAAACTTGTAATTAAAGGTCTGGGTTATTTGGCCCCTCTTTAATCTCCGGCAGTTGTTATTTGGATGCACAGGATGTAGCAAGAATACAGCAAGCTTATGTATTTGGAATACTTCATGAACATTATTCAGATATTTAAGAAAAGTGTAAACACTCAGAATGGAAATGAATTCCAACCATTTTAAACCACTGTAACAAAAGCACTTTACAGTCACAGAAGGAAAAGATGTTTGACTCTCTAGAACAGATCACCACATCTCAAAATTGCACATCACAATGATTTTCATATTATAAGACACTGAACCAACTGCTGGTGAATCTGATGTCTCAGACAGGTTTATTCTGACACTTTCTATGAGTAACTGGGTGTTAAAAAAGTGGATTCTCACTGCAGTTTTATTTACACATTTAGTCTAACACAGGACCAAAAAGGACTTTGAATACAGATCAAATCAAAGCAAAATTTGTCATATGCACATTTATAGCAGCTACAAGCATGCAGTCAAATACAATGCAGACTGCCAAAACAAAAAAAAACAAAACAAAAACAATGCTACACAGACAATATGAAAAACACAAACAGTAGAGCAATAGGTAACGGGTACGGATGCCCAAATAAAAAACAGCTGCAGCATAAACAAAACACGTGTATGTGTATAGACACTAAAGTGTGCAGGGGTGTCACATAGGGCCATGTGCAGAGAATCAGGAGGGTGAGGTCATGGGTTCATGGATCTGAGGGCTTAAGGGATGAAGCTCCTCCTTAGTTTCTCAGTCATGGTATTTGTACAGGTGCTTTTACAGACTGCAGCCAATGAAACACACTGTAGTTGAGGTGTGTTGGGTTGTGTGTGGGGTCGTATCCTGCCGTGATTCTGTGCTGCCTGGTGTAGATGTCCTATAGGCTGGTCAATGCTGACCTGGTGTCTCGCTGGACAGCCTTCACTACCCTTTGCTGGTCTTGCTGACATCTAAGAATAGATTGTGTGTCTGGAACCACTGGGACAATGTCTGTATGTCACCATGCTTGGTGGTCAGGCCAACCACTGCAGGCTCACCCGCAAACCTGACAACAGTGGTGGACCTCTGGGGCTCCACAGTCATATTAAAGGGTACAGCAATGGGCTTGAAACAACATCCAGTATTGACTGAGGGTGATGGTACTGAAGCCATCTGCATCTACCTACCACCTGAAGGAGGTGGAGGAGGTTTGAGATGAAGCACGACACTGATTCCATACTCACAAATGTCACTAAACCAAGGTCAAAGTTTAACCAATGTCCAGAGGGGAATAACCAATCAGTGAATGGCCCGTAGACACCCAAATGCCACCAGAAAGCGACGGCGAGCTCTCAAAACAGATAACGCTCAAAACGGAGCAAGAAGGGCTGTCCTGAGTCCCCGAGTCACCACAAACAGACCAGAGCGCACATTAGTGAGACACGTGACACGCGTGTTTAATTAATCTGGATGCTGATTAAAGCAAAAGCAACATGTGCAGGGTGCATTCGCACAACAAGCTCCGGTCACACAGTGCCAAGAAAGCCATTAGTATTAATATCACCACCAGAGGGCCAACAGTGCCTGATCCATGTGGCGTAAATGTATAAAGCATGTATGACAGGACTGGCCAAACCACCAAAGGTCCTGAAACAGGTGTTCCCCTTGTAACCACGGAGACTGAGTCATATCACCGAAAAGGTTTCTAGCTACTTCCTCTCTGCATCAAGGCCAAAAGAAAAATATCAATAAGGGACATGTCATGTCAAGGGCAGAAGACAAAATGTACGGCTATTTTAAACCCCCATAACAGGCAGGTTTATGTGATTCCTGCCTTGAGTTCTAAATAATAGTCTTGCCAGCATTTGTTCAAAATTAGCCCTGACTCTCCAAGAAATGACTAAATAATAAATGGACATGAGCCTTTCCCCCCCCGGGAGGAGCTTATCAATCCACAGTCCAGTTCAATTCAAGTACAACATTTTACAAAAGACATTGTCACAAGGCAGCTTTACAGAACTCTGAGTCAAGACCCCCTAATTAGCAAGCCAAGAGTGACAGAGGTAAAGAAAAACTCCCTGGCACGGCATGAGGAAGAAATCTTTAAAGGAGTTGGACTCAAGAGGAAGCCATCCTCCTCTGGGCCACACTGGACAGTGGGATTCTAACAAAAATTGACAAAAGTGGGATTAAAGACAGGATTACAGAGGGGCCTCACAGAGGGGTAAAACAGCTGAGAAATTGTATACAACAACAGAAGCTCAGAAACCACAGCCTATGCTGAACATACACGGGGAAAAAAAAGAAGAGACATGCATGGAGTATTTTTTAATTCATGAAAACGTGATCATTTAAAACAGCAATAAAAATGGCTTGGCAGTTCATGCAGCTAGTTTTAAATCATGACAGAAGTTGGAGAGGGATGTGAGAAATCTCTGGAGCATCCAGGCAGTTCACTGCAGGAAGTGGACGCATAGCTCATGCAAATGGTCCCAAAGCAGCGGAACACGTCCAGGGACGGAACTGCAGGGTGAGGCGCGGATGTAACGGGAGGCAGGTCCGGTTCACTGTAGTAATTCACTGAACTTTAGTGCCGTTCAGAACCACAGTGCCTCAGATTTTCCGTGCCGACAGTGGAACTAGAGGTTGTGGTGTGAAGCTGGCCTCAACAAGCCCGGCTTGTGTTCAAAAGCATAACACTTGCGAGAGTTTCCATTAATGCAAGAATCATTCAAAGAGAAAGCTGTTTTCTTGACTCCCTTACCCTGTGTCATCTTGCAGAACGAGTGACTGACACACACATGCAGGCACGCACACACACACACACACGCATGCATGCATGCACACTTACTAGCCAGTAACATAAGCCTGAAAATCTTTCAAAACAAAGATATGGAAGCAACTGAGACAAAGCTACATCCAAAAACACGAGGAAGCTGAGCAGATTAGCAACCCAACTTGATCCACTGCTATCCACTACAGAATAATGAGGATAAATCCTGTGTTAAGCCCGTGATATTTAATTTATTCTGAAAGGAATCTGTTTTCAGTAGAATTGGTTGCCAGAGGTCAGGTTTGACTTTTGCTTCATTATGACCTGAACTTTATTTGACAAAAAAAAAAACCCTGAATCCTAGAAGGATCAGCAGAGTCTCATTACCTGACGCTCTCCATAGTACAGACAGTCCAGAGATTCACTCCCAGTGGATAACATATTCATCTAGAATGTGTCCTTCCTGGTGATTCATTCAGCAGGCACTACAAAACACTGCTTAGCAAGAGATGTTTATGGTCTGGGGATGTTGATGAAATGCACCAACAATGTTGATCTGGCTTAAATTCCACACTTCATGATGCATTCTGTTATTTCTGTTATCAGGTCTGATCAGACACAGGCTAGTTCTATCAGTAAATCATGACACAGCCTACATAGCTACACCTTTCCTTTGTACCTGCATTTTATATTAAGCTTGAAGCTACAGTACTAAAGGACATTTAGTGAAAATAGACCTGTATTACTGTCTCCCCAGGCAGAGTTTTTTATATTGGTTTGAATAGCTCCTTTGTCTGCACAATTGCCAGCAAATTTGCCTTGTAAAAGTGTGGGGAATTATCTAAATGACCACAGTAAGTACTCTGTCATTTGACTGCAAAGACTGACAGGCTGCCTTTGCTCACGCATGACTTCTACAGCTTTCCTATTCCTTTCATCTTCAAGATTTGTCCAGCTGTCTGAGCTGTCTTCTACTAAGAATTAAATGGCTTCTGATCACTTAGCAATAACAGTTCAAACTGACAATGTTGGTATAGATTCGGAGATAAAACTTTTACATTTACATTTACATTTACGGCATTTAGCAGACGCCCTTATCCAGAGCGACTTACAAAAAGTGCTTCATTGTTTTAGGGAAGCAGTAGACAATCAGTAGTGTTGCAAACACTTTGTGAAAAAAAAAAATATTCAGCACATAGTTACAGCAGGAAAGAGATGCCCTGACTGGAACTCTGACACTGTGTCAGGTTAACATTTTGTTAGGCTCCTCCTACCCAATCTGTACTCTGCACGAGGGCAAAGAGGCTCTCCAAAGAGGAATGAGTATTTCGATCCAGTTCCCACGGCAAATATCACGAACTGACAAAACATCAAGACCGACCTGTTTAACTCTTTAACCCAGCTGACTCACTGGCTGGCAAGGGAACGAAAATTCAAACTTTTTAAAATCGTGGAAAACAAAAATAATACGCATGTTCTGTGAACTGGAACGAGTATTACTGTACTAAACTATGTTAAATCAGTCGGTTAGGCAGTTTTGATGAACGCCATATCACATGATAAAAACATTATTAACGATTAACCATTAACTTAATTAGCACTGACTCCGATTGTTAAAACAGTTTCGACACTAAAACGACATGTTCGTGATTTTAAAATACGTTTGACGCAAGACGGTTTATGCCAGCTGCTCCCTTAGCACCTCTGCTTACCTCGCTTGTCGCTGTAAGACTAGGCGTGCGAAACAACCGACCTCGACAAATGAACTTTAGAAGCCAGACATCTCGGCCATCTTGATGTCCCGTTGACTGCCGCGTGCTGTTCCTGTTTGTTAGACCTACACAAACACATAGGAAACAAGTTTAAAATGTCAGCTTGCGCAGACCTTTAAGTTCTGTTTTATTTTATTTGGATTCAAGTTCGAGGTTTATCAACCCTGTAGTCAGAAGTATTATTTATACTTTATACCAAAAATATGCCTCAGTAACAGTTATGCATTGGCCTCTATGTTCTGTTTTTTAAAGCAGTTCGTGAGCAACATAATCTTCTACAACTGAAAACTAACCCTAAAAACACCAAATGCTCTAATTTTGCCACAATGGAATAAGGTCACCTGTAAGAACGTATTTGTTTCCGGTTTCTTGGTAACTATCAGCATTATCTTATCTTTCCCCAAAACATATCAAACTGGGCGACTGCGACAAACCCACACACGCCGGATGAAATGAAGCGAGGTCTCGCGGTACTAATACTTCCCAGGAGAGCGTGCCTCTGAATCCCTCCTCCGTGGCTTTTCTCCTCGACTTTGTCACGCTCACCGTAACAACAAAAACGCTTTGAAAGAAAATCAACTGTAGGTGTGTTCAGGCAGTCAGAAGATGCTTTTTCAATGATTGACCTCTACATAAGTAACAAACCCATCAGTCTTCAGACTGATGAAGTACTTCATACATAATCACATAGGATAAAAGGCTGTACAGTCTATAAATATTAAAGAAAACAAAAAACTAAACTCAGGATGGAAGGACGAATTTGTCAGTTTCTAATGTCCAGAAATTCTTTTCACCATTTATCAAAAACATTACCAAATGTTACTCAGTTGCCTTATTATTCAGAAATATATTATTTCATACTGAAATGAATAAGTATTTTTGAGCTATTGGAGAATTCCTCATATAAAAACCTGTTGATACACCATGTATGACTCTGCGACCATATATATTGTATGCACTGTATTAACAGTGATAAATGCTCCTATTTAAATCTTAATAAATAACCCTAACTAATCCTGACTTGACGAGTATGTATTATGATACTGGTGGTGATATACCGAAGATGATATGCTGGTGACGCTCTATACTGGTGGTGCTGCACCGGTGGTGATATACCAAAGATGCTATGCTGGTTATTCTCTACTGTATACTGGTGGTGCTGCACTGGTGGTGCTATACTGGTGGTGCTGCACTGGTGGTGCTATACTGGTAGTGCTTTGGACTTGAGGACTGAGATATATTTTCCCAAATGTTTGTCACAGTGTCAGAGGAGCAGGTGATATTGTTGTGCTGAGGGATGAAACTATCCTATCAACAAGTTCTTCAGTTGAGTAGATTCAGATTTTTGGGTAAAAGTGTGTGCCCGTGTGCATGAAAACATCTGCTGTGTTAAAAGAACCTGAGGTCTGAACCCAGTGGGGCTGGTTTCATTTCAACTTGGGAGTGAAAAGAGGGAGTGAGGGGTGCATTGCTCACACCACTCAACCTAACATGTTATATGAGTGTGCTCACAGGGAACTGTAGATCCACACATGTATAAAAACACAGCATCACTAATTACATTTGGCTGTGAATAATGTTCTGGCACATGGTGGGTGTTAGTATATCTAGTGATGTGCTTTTAGAGATTTGTACATGAATATGATGTGGCAGTGGAGAAACATTATATAAACCCTGCCATAAACCTGCACATAAACTAGCATGAACAAGCACATAAACCAGCATGAACCTGCACATAAACTAGCATGAACAAGCACATAAACCAGCATGAACCTGCACCTAAACTAGCATGAACAAGCACATAAACCAGCATGAACCTGCACCTAAACTAGCATGAACCAGTACGTAAACCAGCATGAACCTGCACATAAACTAGCATGAACCAGTACGTAAACCAGCATGAACCTGCACATAAACTAGCATGAACCAGCACATAAACCAGCATGAACCTGCACCTAAACTAGCATGAACCAGCACATAAACCAGCATGAACCTGCACCTAAACTAGCATGAACCAGTACGTAAACCAGCATGAACCTGCACATAAACTAGCATGAACCAGTACGTAAACCAGCATGAACCTGCACCTAAACTAGCATGAACCTGCACCTAAACCAGCATGAACCAGTACGTAAACCAGCATGAACCTGCACATAAACCAGCATGAACCTGCACCTAAACTAGCATGAACCAGTACGTAAACCAGCATGAACCTGCACATAAATTAGCATGAACCAGCAAATAAACCAGTTCCTATATCATGTTTAAATACATGTAGGGCTTGTACCAGAAGCATAATGTTTCAAATAATTAATATCAAGGATTGCTGCTTCAAAATTAATCATTCAAATTCTGAAATAATTTCAGTAAGATCAATGGGACACAGTAAAAAAAACTGTTTTACACCTCATTCAGCCAAACAGAGCTAGGGTTAGGGTACAAGAGTTATCATGATCTCACCGGAGGCTTTCTTTAGCAGATGACGTGTGCAGCAAAACCTCACTTAAATAAGTAATGTTGATGTTACAATAATAAATAATGCTGCCAAGTTGGTAAAGGTATTTACTTACATGACACATTACTTTGACAAATTGTGTATTTTTACAACATTTGCTATGTCAGGAAATAAGAAATTGAAGGAGAAGGAGATCATTTTTAAGCAAATTATTTAAATATAAAATAGCAAAATGTAATATGACAATATATTAAATTGTGTTACCTTCTTGCTCCCTTGATTATTGGGGATATATTACAGTAGTTCTGCAGGCCTGTGCCATTACTGAGTTTAGCAGGGGGGGGGGGGGTCCTAATTTAACACACTTGATTCATTAACGAGCCCTCCATGAGTTGAAATCTGTGTGATACCGCACAAACAAGTAAAGAGAAGCAGCGACCCTCCAGGACCGGGGTGTACAACCCTACTCTAAACGACCAGCACTTCACTTCATGATGAACAAACCCGGGTGTGTGGAGTCACGGAGCGCTGATGAAGGTCTCTGCGCTCTGCCTGCTGGTATCACTTCTTTAACAGCAGTGCTGCTCCAAGCTGCAGCTGGTGTTGTCCTGCACTGCTGGGTTTGGTGTCTTTCCTGCTCCTAAATCACCCAGTTTAAACGGGCGAAGGGCCGGTAAATGTCCTGATGAACTGTGCACTGAACTATGTCTGGAGCAGGGAAAACACTAAAATGTGCAGAATTGCATCACCTATATATGTGGCTAACGATATGTGGGCACATTATCATCACACAAATATGAGCATGCTGAACATTACAAAACCATTGAGTCCCCTCCCCTCTCCTCTCCAGCCACCATGAGCCTTAGCTGGCATTTTCTCTATGGCTGTAAGCCTAAATGCAAGCTAGAAGCTACAAAAACTACATAACACTTACACTAAGCAAATGCATAGAACTATAAATATAACTCCAGCAAAGAAAAAAAAAAGAATGCAGTGCAAAAAATCAACAACATTGAGGGTATATAGACTTTAGTGTACGTTATTTTATGTTATTGTTCAAACAAAATTGTGTGTAATGTAATAACAAACAGTAGGTGGACATGTTTAATGTATAAGATTGACTCTGGAAAATGTGCTGCACGACTCCATGGTAACAGCCCGTTTAGCCTAAGCAAAGCGTTGGAATCTTCAGAAGCGGCATGTGAAAATGACCAGTAATTGTGAAGAACTCATTTCTTAAATGTAAAATGCTAAGTTGTGGTTTTAAAAATACTGCTTTCTGGAGACCTCTGTGTCATTGGCCTTGGATGCACAGCCCTTTTGGCCCCCACTGGAGCCATAATAGCTGTAATAGCCTCCACTATTCTGAATTTCCGTGAAGGTTTTACACAAGATTCTGGAGAGTGTATATGGGAATCTGTGTCTTTTCAGTCAAAAGAGCATTTGTGAAGCCAGGTAATATTCTGGCACTTGATCACCATTCCAGATTATCCCAACGCTGTTCAGTGGGGTGGGGGTCACGACCCTGTGCAGACCACTGGAAATCCCCCTTGTCATTCCGAGACTCTTTTGTG
The DNA here is from genome assembly GCA_020368025.1 of Brachyhypopomus occidentalis. Classification (NCBI taxonomy): domain Eukaryota; kingdom Metazoa; phylum Chordata; class Actinopteri; order Gymnotiformes; family Hypopomidae; genus Brachyhypopomus; species Brachyhypopomus occidentalis. The sequence goes on along the minus strand of JAGXOD010000026.1, from coordinate 112,519 downwards.
CACAGGGCCACAGCCATAGTGGAACAGGTGAGGGACCTCCCACACAAGGTTGGAAACATAATGTCTAAAATGTCCGTGTATGCTGTAGCATTAATATTATCCTCCATTGGAACTAAGAGACTTAACCCAAACCCTTAAAAAATCCCTCCTCCACCGAACTTTACTGTTGACACTCTGCATTCTGATAGGTACCATTATCCTGACCTTCACCAACCCTAGGTTCATCCATCAGACTGCCAGATAGTGAAACATAATTCATTACTCCAAAAACATGTATCCACTGCTCTACAGTCCAGTGGCAACATGCTTTGCTCCACTCCAGCCAACGCATGGCATTACGCATAGTGATCTTAGGCTTGTCAGAGGCTGCTCAGCCATGGAAACCCATTACATGAAGCTCCTGACTCCAGTAGCGAGTGATGCAATAGAGGATGGGCGATTTTTATCATCTATTGCTTCAGCTCATGGCGGCTGCGTCCTGTGAGTTTCTACCTTATCATTGCTCTGGACACTTCCGTTTCACAATAATAGTACTTACACTTGCCTGGGACAGATCTAGCAGGGCAGAAATTTCATGATCTGTCCTGTGACATCGTTTGACACGTATGCAACATTTACATCATTCACTGAGCTCACTATATCTCATTATATTGCCATTGTTTGCTTATGGAGATTACCTGTAGAGTTTAGCAGTTTGCTTGATGTGATACACCTGGGCACGACTGAAACACCTGAACTCATTAATAACGAGTGATGTCTATGCATCTCTGGCGGTATAGTGTAACTTTGAACTACCTTTTCACAGTCCTTGTTAGAAGTAATTTTGTTCCAATCACATTCATGGGCAGTCTATCAACATGAATGCCATGACACAGGGACACTGATTTTAACTTGACTACTGCAGACCCATTAGCAACAATCATTAGCTGAATACATAGTATAGTATAGTATAGTATAGTATAGAATAGTATAGTATACCTTATTGAATGGCTTATACTGAGTCTAAGGCCCACTGTAACACCTGATTCATTCCAAGTCTGTATTGAGTACCTGAGGAGTTGAATCACTCACTTAAAACTTGTGGAAACACTTGCTGAGAATGCACAGTGGCGTCAGGAATGGGATGTGACTCAACCGAAACACTGCACATCGGCCACAGGTCATGTAATGAGAAGCAGTAAAGAATCAGATGAGAGAATCACATCACAGAGCTGCAGAATCACAGTGTGGTGCCAGGAGTTGCATCAGCTGCCTGATGCAGGCATGCTCATGGCTGTCAAATACATGTTTTTCTGCTAAATAATTTTGACATTTTTCTAGAGGAGTACAGCATGTCAGTAGGAGCTTTACTGTGACATTGATGGAGTCTCTCATGTTTGTGGTATAGAAAGACAGGACACACATATGCAAAAAACTACGGATTTATAGATTTAGACTTTGGTGGGGGGGGGCTACACCTATTTGTTGCTCAGGTTTAATTGCAGGGGCAGGTTTCCAGGCACAGGTTAAGCTGTATCAAGGACTAAATTACAGTGTTGGTGAAGATTCAGTGCAGATCTATTTTTAGGATGGGGAAGATGCCAATTAAAGTGTCTAAAGAGGGAACTTAGTAAAACTACTGCAGATCCAAAGTCCATGAATCCATTACAATTTCAAAAAAATCATTATTTTGACACGCAATTATATAATTTTGAGGCACTGGAGTGATTCAGACCCTTATGTTGTGAACATGCTGGAGTTGAGTCCACTGTTTGATGTGTTCAGTGGTAAAATCTCCAGAAATCTCTTCTGGGTGGAACAATGCATGCTGAAGGCTGTTGAATTCAGGCCGAATTCAGGCCATCATTATTGGAACCCTGGATCGAAGCTGCTCATTTTCTCTGACTGATGCAGTTGCCACATGCTAGATGATCCATCCGCGATGTGGTTTCTGATTAGCTGCCTGTCCTGTTGATGAGAGAAACCAGCACACTGAAGGCTCTTCATCTGCATATCACCATGATGCCATCTGAAGCCTGTTTGTGTTTGTGTGTTGGGGGTGGGGGGGATGCTCATTACTACTACGCATGTAGCTATGCAACACTGGATCTGCTGCACCCAAATGAAAGCGAATTAAAGAACTGAGCTGGGGGAGGATGAGTGGCAGAAGTATGTTGCACGGACGTTTACGCTCCTGTGCACTCTGCTGAGACGATCACTGCTTCTCCCTTAAGAACATGTATTTTGTATTACAAGCTTTGGTCTGCTAGCTTGTAGGTCAAGACCCCATTGCCAACATTACTGTGGCACATGGTTCTAATTATGCTCTTTTTAACATGACAGCAGTTGGCAGTGCTGCCATCGATCAGATGTATTATGCATTATGTTGTTATGAAAGCATTTGTTTGAATTAGAAGACTACATCCTCCTCTGCAGATGACTGATTAGAGTGGTTACAGCATCATTACTGCATCCCTCAGAGAACAGCATGAGCAAACCACTGGGACAAACATCATGCATACAGCTACAAACATATGCGTTTGCTTTATATTATGCCATGTGCTTTATGCTTAATCTTTTTTCCATCAGATGTTAACGGGGGGGTCACCACTAGCAGCTTTCCACAATCTGTTGTTTTTAGGTTAGATCTTATTTAGGTTAGTACTTTTCTATTGAGAAGGTTATGGGCTTCTTTCTATTCCTGTTCTTCCCATGGTAGTCCGAACCAAACCCTGAAATAGGTCTAATAGCTATGAGGCTATTAAACCACCTTGTCTCTCTTTGTACCATGCAGTCCTCCGATCAATCACCGTCCAACGTTGCTTTTGTGCTTTAATTGCCATGTAAATGCCCTAGGAACGTGTTGCTTTATATAGTTAGTCAGTAAACCTATTTGTCTGGCTGGTTGCGCATGGCTTAATTACCAGCAAACCCAGCAAATAAATCCAGTGATATATGCAGGGTTGGAGATTGATTGTCATTAAGGTTCCTCTAATTAACCAAAGGCGTTGTAATTGCTTCGAAGGTTGCCCGCTGCAGACAGGCTGTCTGCTGGATGAGGACAGACCCAGGAGGAGAGGGAGGAGGAGGAGAGCATCGGAACCCCTCCACACTCGTTGGCATTCAACACACGAAGAAGCACACACAGCCTGACAATTAATGACATCATCCACCCAAAAAAGAGACAGAATCCTTCAAATTTAGCATGTCTACACACGTTCTACGCCCTGTATGACTGTTGAAATATAAATATGCTCTGTGAATGACTGTGACGAAGGAGCTCAAATTGTTATTTAGATCTCAGAAAAGACAATCGTGAAGCAAAAAACCTGAAGCTAACAGTTTGGGGTGTTTTGCATTATTTTTAGCCATGCTGTGGGGTGCTGCCTAATAAAATTATGCATCTTTTCCTTTCATAAACAAAGCTCCTGCTATAAAAAACGCCACCTCTCATTTCCTTTAAACACACCATCACACACTTCAGAAACATTCGGCTTGATTGAATTTCTGTTGGAGAGGAATCTATCGATCAGCTATCATCAAAACCTGGGACAGATCAAAGTGCTCAGAGGAAGTGGAATCCACAGCTCTGCGGCTTGTTCTTCAGCAGAACGCGCCATAATTGTCTCTCTCTTGGATTTTTGATATCTTTTGGTGTTCTTGGATGTCATTAATTTTTAAGATGGCTTCTGTTCACCTGAACTTGTGTGGCTGGGAAAGAGTCCCCAGCCACACAAGTATCCATCATCACATATAAGGTAGAATAAGACCTAAACTACTCCAGATGGAACTAAAATCCATCTAAAATCCTGGGGTGTATCATTAGGTATATCCTGAGGTATATCCTGAGGTATATTCTGAGGTATATCCTTAGGTGTATCCTTAGGTGTATCCTTAGGTAAATCCTGAGGTATAATCTTAGGTATATTCAAACATTACTGTTTAATATAAGTACAAAGCAGGAAATTAAGTATTTTAAGTAAGTTATAGTAAGTTATTTAAATCAAAAGTTCATTGAATAAAAAGATCCAAACATACACTGCAGGTTCATTTCTGTGCTGTGCCTGAGATTCAGGATTTCAAGAATTCGTGGTTTGGGATCCAGGCTTTAAACAGACAGTGTAATGAATGTAATTATCTGCAAATATATTTATAATACGCACTCATCTGCCACTTCATTAGCAACGTCCTGAACCTACACATGGTACCCACATCATTAGGCCTACATATCTGCTAGGTGAATTGTGAAGGTGTAGAATGAAGGACTTTAGACCTGGAGCTCCGCTGGCATACACAGACTATTAGCCAGTTCATGACTGGTCAGTTTCTGGCCACAGGACCACTTCTGACAAGATTTTATTTGCCTTTCACTGGTATGAATGTATCAGACACAGCAGTGTTAGCTGGAGTTTCGGTTTGTTTGTTATTGTTTTTGACACATCAGTGTTCTGCCACCCAAACCTATCCAGGCAGCAGTGGGCCCGTGGTCTGACCACTGCAGAAGGTTTGGAGGAACACTAACACAAGCTGGCACATGGCAACAAACTGCACACCTACAAGACGTTTTCGAATAATTACGTGTTTCTAATAAAGTGCACTAGTGCATATAGATGCACCTTGAAACACAGCTCACATAGCTTCAGCATTATACTTACAAGCTGAATGGTCACAGCTCAGTAGATGCAACAAAAATAAATAAATAAATAAAAATGTAAAAATAAACAGGAAAAGAAAAATTGCACCAGGAATTCACAGCTACATATTTCTCCAAGGCAGTTCCCATTGATCACTAATGTGGCATTTTGGATGACTCTCAAATAACCATGTCCCAGCCAATGTGACCCTGACTCAGATAGACATAGTTTCCCAGGCAGAAGTCCCTCCTGCACAGGAGAACAAGCTGATCACGTTGTCTGCTTTACAGCCCAAAAGCGTCTCCTCCATGTTCCATTTCCGACGGCACGGCAGGGAGGAAACTGGGCGACGCCTATGGTGCTGGATGTAGTGAAAAGATAATAACCACCCAGCGCTGCCCAGATGCCATGAAGGAGCACATTTGCATGGCATTAATCAATGTTTGGAAATGATTTGGGAGCAATTTGGGATCTAGCTGCTTGTGCCAGTCATGGTTGGTGGATGGGTTGCTGTTCTCTGTTGCTTGCTGCTCCAGGGGACCTGGCTGCAGTGTCTGGAGACTACAGTAGACCTCTGACTCCCAGGAATAACTCAGACATCACCGCTGTGCTGCTGCAGGTCACTAATTAGATAATGCACCAGGACCGGAGATGCTTTCTGGAGGTTTGGTCCTTTCATGCAGATGTTCTGTCTTTCAGCCACATCGTCTGGCCCTTTCTGTCTGTTCTGCACAGAAAAACAGCAGACAGCAACTGCTGAATGAAGACTCGTCTGTTCAAGCCCCAGTGGTGTAATTGAGTTTTCAAATTGAATTTAGCTGTTTTACACTCCCATGTGTCACTGACAGAGACGTCCTTATTGTAAATAATACTGCAAATGAGAAAAAGAGTACACTTTAGACAGAAGATGAAAACTGGAAAGCTTGCAAAAATATGTTTATACACAGTGTTTGGGCCATAAGGAATGGTCTTGGTTAAGAAAAATGAATCCCCAAACAATTTATGGACCATTTTAGAGCATAGACAAAAATGCTATAATTCAGATGTCATTGTGAATAACATATGGGATATAATTTGAACAGATTGTCACCATTTAAAATTGAATCTCAGTAGGATTCTGACAAAATGCGTTCATTATCCCTGTCATTCTTATTCAGAGAAGAGTGTTTAATAGATATCTTTTATGTATGGTAATGATTAACTGTTTACCAATCACCAGCAGAAAAGGAAGACATATACTCAACATACGTAGCACCTGAACGCACACCTCCCCCTCAGCAAGAGACATCTGCACACTGCGCAGTCTTAAATAAGAGGAAGAAGCAGCTTGATTGATATTGCTAATTTTAAACATACTTTACAAAGTGCTTTACAGAGTAGAAATAAATTGCAATGGAATATACTAAACTAAAGGAGAATATTAAACAAAGTGGAAAATGTAAAAAGTGCAGAGGTGAAAGATTAATGTAAACAGACAGGTTTTAATCTTCAGTTCAGTTGGAAGGTATTGGACTTCACCACATTGTTGCTTGTAGCAGAGCTGAGAGTTCTTCCAGGAACATACATACCTAACAGTCAATTCACCAACCTACAATGGTACAAGACTAGAAATGCATCTGAAGGTTATTAGTATGTCTTAAAGGTAGCTCAGATAGATAAAGAGAGAGAGAGAGAGAGAGAGAGAGAGAGAGAGAGAGAGAGAGAGAGAGAAAGATACAAAATTGCAGTGAAGTCCATAAAGCTTTCAGAGAAATATGACATTTTGTACAGAAGTATACAAACAAACACAACTCTTTGCTTATCTGTTGGTGGAGGCATGTGTTTTACAGGGCCAAGTTCAGTATATGTAGTTAGTTTAATAAGTATGGTGAAAGTTGCATCTGGCAAGTGGCCAAAGCTGCTGTTTTTATACGGCACACATATTGTACAATGGGAAACCATTCACCAAATACACAGGAATCTCTGCTTGAATTCCCTGTTTGTTTTTGATCAAGCTCCACGAGTCATTATCAGCGTCCTTCGGGAAGGACAAATACACGGAGCTGGTTCTGGAAATACGGCACCACATCGCATCACCTATTCTGATGATGTACGACTGTCATCACGTCATGTTGTGGTAATATAATAGACATGCCAAACTTGTAGAAAGCCTTCTCTTAACCCATGAAGTTTAGGCCATTAAGTTACGACATTATGGTGCAGAGATCTGGTATGGTGCAGAGATCTCCTTATGACATGCCTCCGCTACACCGTGACAGCACAGACATTTGACATTAAACAACTAAATGTACCCTCTCAAACAATCAAAAACAAACCGCAGCATACTGCCACTGCACTGCGTGGCATTGCAATCTTGTTTTCTCGCCCTTTTTGCAACTAATCTTGAGCCCTGTTTCCCAAAAGCCTTTTAGTGTTAAGATCGCCTTGATGAGAGAGAGAGAGAGAGAGAGAGAGAGAGAGAGAGAGAGAGAGAGAGAGAGATCAATGCAGTGTAATAGCCACACTACCATTTGAAGATGATCTTTGTTTTACGATGCTTTTGGGAAACCTAGCCCTGTTCATTTACAATCCAAACAAGTGCTAATGTTTCCGCTAAACGTTTCCCTCAGATGTGGTAGCTGCCTCAAATGTAAATAATTGAAGGAATCAGGCCATCTAATCAGTCGCGTGCTGGCTCCCCGGTGAGAACCAGATCACGCGTCTCCAGATGCTGCACAGCGGCGAGAGCGTGCCAAGAGCCCTATCTCCGCGAAACTAAGACACAAACACTCGTTATGCAAGGCAGCTAACTGCTTCTTATTTCAAGGTCAGCTAATTGCAGCATTTTGAAATGTATGCACCTGTTTTATTAAAGAGATCGCATAGTAAATGTTTATTTCTTATTCTTTCTGTAGCCGACTGAAATTGTGGGCTACTTAAAAAGCGCAGACTCAGTCAGGAAGCTTATAAAACATCGATGTTTAAAACGCGTTGTGTTGATGTGTTGTGTAACAATGCAGAGCTCTCGGGCCTTCACAGGGTTCAGTTTAGGTCAAATTTAAGGAGGGAGATGTGGTGGTGGAGTAACATAAATCTTCTTTCACTGCTAACTAAACAAATTCTTCATGAAACACGGCTGCAAACAACTTTTAGTCACTAACTCTGCAATTACATTTTTATATACAATTTGATTGTGTACATCAGCCTCATGCATAATTCATAGTGACTAAAATCACTGACTATAAAACATTTGTTAAGAAAATACTTAGTGGCACACAGTGCTCCAGTGCCTGAAAACTGGTGATAATCTTTGTGATTATAACAGCAATAGAAAGTGACAAAATTAAAGTAAAATATCTCTGCTGGAATCATCGCAGGCGCCACATTAATGCAGTGTGTTCGCGCCAATGGCTGCGCATTAAAATGCCTGTCAGGGAGATGGGGACTAGGGGATCGATTTAAAAATACACTGACATGATTAGAATGGTTAAAGGTGTCTGAATGCACGCAGGGAAGGAGTAGTGCTGTGGTGAGAGGCAGAACCTCATGGGAAATGATGCGACTCAAAGCAACACGGACATCTGATTAATGTCCCCATGAAGGAGGTCAAAGAGGTCAAAGCGTGGGCTCGCTGTAATCGGAAAGCAGCTTCATGGGTGTACGTAGCGACAGTTACGATCAGGTTCTCATTTCGTATTAAAGTTTATTATAGTAACACTCATTAGAGCATTATATACATGTACTGGGATCTCTAAAGGTGTTTGGACTAGGAGTGTATTTGGTCAGCATTTTGAACGTGCACCCAACCACGGTTAAACACGAAAAGACCAATAATCTGCAAGCTTTCCGGAGTGATCCGTTTTTTTGCTTTTGATCATTTGCTAGCGTTATCATTAGGAACAATAGCACTCGTGTCTTGTCATCCCATTTTAAGCGAGAATAGATGTCAGGCCAAATTAAGTAATTATTCATCAAGCCACTTGAGGGAGTATAAATCAAGAAATGTCTTTACATTTTTTTTCAATTCCACCTTTTCTTCACAAACTTCTCATATGCCTTGAAAGTGTGCTTTGAGTTACTGTGTTGCTGCATTGTAAAGGACCTCTAAATTATGAGATACTTTCTAGGAAAGTGACAGACTGTACGTTTCCGTTGGTTGATTTTTATCTTCTCATCTGCCCATAATCCTTTGTTCCACCACTCTGCACACTCCTCGTGCTTACTGGTACTCTTCCTGTGTTTGGATATGCTAATGAGAGATTTACAGCTCCTCCCACACCACTTACAACTGCACCACTCTGTGCTTCTGTGGGCTGTAAATAGTTTCCAGTGCATTATTCTACAATCAAAATGGCATCCATTTTCTCCCACAGACTTTCAAGCCTTCATGCCACATATCTGTTTTCAAAAGGTGTCAGTGGATTACATACTTGTTGGATGTGGATGTTGTGTGCGAGTCATTTACTCAGTACCAACTTATAGGCTACCTTGCACCTACAGTCTGAAGCACAGTTTCCCCAAACATTCATAAGATTAAGATCATCTTAATGAGACGGGAGAGGGGGGAATCACACTACCATTTAAGGATGTTCTTACAATGCTTTTGGGAAACCCAGCCAAGATGCAATGTGTTAAGTCTGCTTGTGATACAGGTGTATTTCACAGGTGCACACTTATGGACTGCAAACCCATTTGTTGCAGACTTTGGCACTTGTCAGTCTCTGACTACAGGACCTTGTTTGCATGTTTGGGTGACAAAGCTATTTTCAACACAGCAGACACTGCCAGGGAAGAGCCTCATTGTGGGTGTTAGGCTGGTACCATGGACAGCAGCACTGCTTGGTTGACAGCGGTCTGCCACTCAAGAGAATCCAGCCATCATCAGCATCACTGTAAACTGACCACTGCTGATCAGCTGGATGGAAACATAGCAACAGATGGGTTATGGGCTGTAACCACACACCTAAAAGCCTAAACGCTGAGTTTTTCTTTAACCATTTCATCTGATAGTCTCATTTGCTCATTTGATATTTGTTTGTGCTTTTAAAATCATAATTCTTCCTCCAAACATATACATATAAAAAATTGCAGTGAAGTAAACAAATGTTCAAATTGTATACCAAGAATATACAATACGGAATGTTGTTCATCTTAAAGACAGAACTGTTGTTTGTGCTATCTTTAGGCCAGATGTTTTGATTCATCAAGGATCGGGGGAAGGGATAGCCTAGAAGAGTTTCCTTTCTTTTGAGACACTCTGTGTGTGTATGTGTACCTCACCCTTCCGATTTAAATGCTTATAGCATTATGTTTACATTGCAGAAAACGACCAACCTGTCTACAATACCATATGTGAATTGCTGACTACAGCGAAGTCATCATGACCTCAGAGAGCATTTGCCCTAATTAGAAAATATGGTGACAAACCGGTATGAGTAATGATTATGTGCTGATAATCACTGCCAACACTAAACATATATTTATGTACTTCTCCTTACACTTCTTGGAGTTTGACTGAGTAATAGACTGACTCCAGTCCATGACAGTGGCCAAAACTGTGCTTGCTGCAAACATGATAAATGAATCATTCCATCACTCCTCCCATTCCTCTACCCATTACTCCTTCCATCTTTCCAATTCCTCCACCCATCATCCCTCCATCACTCCTCCAATCACTCTTCCTATTCCTCCACCCATCACCCCCTCCGTCACTCCTCCCATTCCTCCATCCATCCGTCCCATCAGTCTTCCCATTCCTCCACCAGTTGTTTACTCTGAGTAGAGGTGCCAGAAAGGCTTTAAACTAGCAGGACTGATCAAGCTCCTGAGCAAGACAAAATACAGCAGAACATTTTGAAGGAATTTCTTTTGACATCAGTACTTTATACCACATTTTAAATTATTCTTCTAAACAAGGCAGAAGTGACCGTACAGACTCATAAAAGTCATCCAGCACTGTTAAACCAGTTATACATCATATCCTTGACCTCCATGCTTGCAGAAATAGATTTCAATAATAATATATATATATAATACTTTGTTCTCCTTTATAATATATATATATATATATATATATATATATATATATATATATACCCACACACTCTAGAGTCCAGTGGCGGCGTGGTTTACACCACTGCATCCGACGCTTTGCATTGCACTTGGTGATATATGGCTTGGATGGAGCTGCTTGACCATGGAAACCCATCCCATGAAGCTCTCAGCGCACTGTTCTTGAGCTAATCTGAAGGCTACATGAAGTTTGGATGTCTATAGTGATTGACTCTGCAGAAAGTTGGTGACCACTATGCGCTATGCTTCAGTTTATGTGGCCTACCACTTCGTGGCTGAGTTGCCATTGTCTTATAATACAGCTGACAGTTGACTGCGGAATATTTAGGAACAAGGACATTTCATTACTGGATTTCTTGCACAGGTGGCATCCTATCACAGTTCCACACTGGAATTCACTGAGCTCCTGAGAGCGACCTTTTCTTTCACAAATGTCTGCATGCCTAGGTGCTTTATTAAGTGGTTGGAACACTTAATATATATATATATATATATATATATATATATATATATATATATAAATAATTTATTATATTAATTCTATTTGACCATCTATTAATTGCATTTGACCTTAGACCCTATACAAACATATCAAAAACTAAAGCCTTTGTGAACTTGATACTCTTTGGTCTGAATACCCCACCACTGCTGAGGTTAGTAAGGCCTTTGATAGAATTGATCATAACATAATAGTTAATACAATCCAGAGGGAGGGAGGTAGGCCTGAGCTAATCACATTGAAATTTCATTTCCAAGAGAACAAAAGGAGTGTGCTACCTTGGAAACATGTCAGATTGAGCATCTCTTTGGAGCAGTCTCGTTCCTTGTTTCTGATAGAAAGATGCTATTGCTAACATCCCTGGAAATATGCAGATGATCTCACTCTGCTGGAGTCCAGGAGACTGTGCTTGGCTGTTAGCCATTGCCTCTCTTCCGGAAAGACAGAAACAGTTACATTTGTGCAATCCTTGCAACTTTGCACATTCTCCCTCCTCCCTCGTCAGCCCTCCCATTGGCTCACACCCTCCAGGAAGCATATCAGGATGGACCACAAGCAATATCCATGAACTCCTTTTGCAAAGCCTGGATGAAACTACAATTCTTTCTCTCTCCACATCTTACAAGATCTAATCAATAAATATTTTAATCAGGATAACACGGAAAACTGTAACAGTACTAATATCTTTAAGATTTGGGGTAATGGGGTAGGTCATATGCACTGTAAAATATTTTTAAATATATGGGAATATTAAACAATTAAGATGTTTATGCCATTTGCCTTTTTTCTTATAAATGTTACATTTGTAAATTAGTGTGCTAATTCAGTATTTAACTGAGAAAGACTAATAAAAGCTTCCACTAGTACCACCAAGGATTAAACTCTGGCTCAAAGCATCTGGGCATTTCTTACAGTGCGGTCATTAAAGTCCTGAACTGCTTGTGGTGAAATATTAAAATATTCATCAAGATTTAAAGCTTCAGGTTGTTTGCTTTATGCTCTGCACTCCTTAGTGAAGTTTAGACCTGGTGACTGCAGAAGTAAAGAATGGGGCTTGAGTACATCTTAAAGGTTCAGAAAGCACCACCTATGACATCTTAAAATGATCACTGGAGCATTGCTAGGGGTCAGTGCTGTCACCTCAGGATGCAAGATGTCCAATAAAACAGTCCCATGATCCAAGACACTTGTAGACTTAAAGCGCACATTTGTTGATGCAGTTGACACACTTCCAGTCTTTGAAAGTCTGCTGGCTCTCTGTGCTTTTAAAGTTTGACTATTACAAGAGGACAAGTTGCCAATTGACATTTAGTATATATTAGAATTGTATTTCCCTGTCTTTCATGATGCCTGTATTAATTCTGTTCACTCACAGGAAACTATAGTTGCTATTTACTTGCATTTAAATGACAATACCACCACCTAGTGGGGAGGGGGAGAATAAAAATCTTTTTTTTGATGGACCTCATCACCTTAAGTTAACAAATTAAGAGATGAAGTGACATTACTATGACATTAACAGAACATTGTTAGTATATACAACTGAACCAGCATATAGGTCAGCATAATCTAGTCAATACAAGGTTATCCCTTAATTCCAAAATAAGATCTTAATAGGGTGAGTACCTTTGATGTAGCAAGGACTAACTTGCTCCTGAGCTAACCACTGGAGGTTAACTTCACATCTGGATTATTGGTCCATAATAAAAGCCACAGCAGAAACTAGTTGGTTTATACCTGCTTTTATCAGTAAAAAAAATTAAATATTGTTAATCATTGGCAAAGTAACACTTCAAAAACAATAGCAGATTAGGGTTGACTCAAGATTTTCTTACTTTGTTATCAATGTGCCTTACATAGCTCCCTGCACTCTAAAGACCAGAAGAACTTAAGATAAACTTGTAAATAACATGACGGAGAATCAGGTCATGAAGAGAACACACACATCCACTCCAGTTCAAAAATAGCATGAAGTCTCAAATCTTAGTTGGAAGGATACAACTCTACAAGATGACCAACAGGAAACATTATTTGCACTTGGTATTTACAGATTCCAGGTGCCTTGGAAGGTTTCCTATATGTGTCACAATACAAGCTCACATGAATATTGCATAGAAAGAACCCTAGTTTTGAGTAGAGTAGGCATGCAACATGATGCATAACTGGACATGATCAGGATTCACCAACTTGAAAAATATCACAGAAAAAAAGCAAGCAAAAGAACTGAAACAGCAATAAGATTTTATTTAAGAAATGGTCAAATGCAGAACCAATGTCAGAAGACCAAAACAATCCAAACCTCAGCAAGACAGCCACTTCTGAAGGATGGATTTATATGAGTCACCAAAATGTACTCTAGGTCCAACCAAACCAACTACCTGCCCTTTGGACAATCCATAGTAGATGGATGAGGTTTGACATACTGGTATTCAGGTGGAGCATGATATTGAGCATCCGGCATCAGGCAGTCTGTGCTCAAAGACTAGCATTGGTCTGTACCTTAGGAATGCAAGCGGTCATAACGGCTGAAGCCTTTACGTGCCCCCTCCCTGCCAGAGGGAAGTCTGGAGAGCACACGAGAACCCCACAGCTGGGATTGGGAAGTCTGTCCTGAACCTGGGGGCTTGCTTAGCGGCCTGCTGTGTAAAGGAAGGCCATGTTGTGGGCCTTGAGGGTGAGGATGGGACAGACCACGATAAGGGAGGCGTGTGGACTGGCCTGAAGATGGAACCCTGTAGCTTCCCTGACGGCTAGGACCAGACAGGACAGATTCCCTGTGCACGTGCACCCATGCACCAGGGTGCGGCCTTGGGAAGCCTTGAGCTCTGGATACAGAGTCCAAGCCGACAGAAGAACCCTGGTACAACTGCCCTTTCTCAAAAAGGTTACTGGACAACTCGGGGGGTTCTAGTGCGACACTAGGTTCAGAGCTCCATGCATCAACAGAAGAACCCAGCAGCAGGGCTTCAGATACAGCTCCAGGATATATCTGGTCAAGACGGAGAACAGCCTGGTAAGATCCTGCAGATTCACTTTCAGTTAGAACCTCTGAGGAACCCTGTTGACTGCTGGAAGCCCAGTTTGACTGAACATCATCCTCACTGAATTTTACATCTTGCTCAGAGACCATAGAGCTACAACACTGGAACCAAAATCTTCCACCTCAGGCCGGTAAGGAAGGTAGGGGGCTTTTCTCAGCTGAGCCACAGAATCCCATGCTAATACATCATACAGATGAGGAGCAGTTTTTTTTTTTTTTTTAATTCCACATTTGGAAAGAGGGCCAAGGGTTGAATGGAAGCAAGGGGGAAAAAAAAAAAAAGTTACTTTTTTAAAACTTTGAGCAAGCACAAAGCATCAATGTGTGTAGTCCAATGTAACTAGTTGCTTACCGTCTTGTCCCTCTGCATCCTTCATCAGTAAAACTGCACTGAGAAGTAACCAAAACCTAAAAGGCAAAAGAGCATTTACACACAATTAAACCACTGTCAGATTTAAACAAGTAAACACAACAAGTGATCTCTGCTACATGGATACCTTCTGTGCCTCCACATCATGGCTATAGATGGGATACACCAGAACACAACTTCATACAGTCCTTCCTTTGCTCCTTAAGAACCACAGACCAACATGTCTCTTCTACCTACCTGCATTCCTTTTAAGCCTCTAATAATTTACCTGATAAGAATCACCTGTTCAAATTCTTTTCCGCAGTTTTCTGACCAATTATAGGAACCCACGAGTGAATAGTGAGAATGATGATAGAAACAAATGAATTACTGACAGGACACTCAAAAGAAGACGGTGATGTTAGACATTAACAGTAGTATTGTTTAGTACCACAGGTTACATTTGTTGTAGATTTACTATTTAGATGCAATTCCATTTGGGGTTTTTTGGTTTGTTCATTTGTATGACTGTCACATGGGTGGAGTTGAGTGCAAATTTTACTTCCTTCTGTGTCTTTAATTTGTTTGTGGAACTTGTAATTCAATGAAATCTCTTTTTCTACCTTTATCATCCAAATGTTAGTAGTGATATTATGTTATACATTTCTATATTTTTGTTTTCTTTTTGCACAACTTGATTACATTTTTGGAAATAATTATAGAACTATCTAATTCTATCTAATGCAATTATAGAACTATCCATCTAATGCACTGGTTTTGTCCATCTGTACATATTTTTATCACAGAGTTTACAACATTTCACATGCTGTTTGGAAAAAAAAGACCATAAAAATTGGTTTTGTAACAAACTAAAATCCATTGTATGTGAGAATGATTGATTGGAGTCAGTAAGCAAGTGCACTTCAGCAGAGATATTCACCATTGCTATTCAAATCTGGATGTCAAATCTAGTTTTGTATATGGTAATCACTTTTTATAACTGGGTTTCTATCCAAACGTTTTGCAAATTGAATGCACATTTTCAAAACATCTGCAGAAATAAATGCCAAGTCGTGTTTCCATGCACTACAGTTAAGAACCTTTAGATGACGTAGGCTGCCGTGGTTAGGGACAACATCAAAACAAGCAAAATGGTGAGATTTAATTCAGTTTGATGAATCATTTATTCAAAAAAAACCATATTCAATCACCCTTTAATGCATTTTGGCTTTAGCAATATTCTAACTTTTCCCACCTCATCCTAGACCAAAACTCTTTTTGCATTCTCTTCAAATTTTGGCCTTTTTCTATTAAAATTGTGCACACATGCATTTTTTCAAAACTCACAAAAACCTGGAGGATGGAAAAACCAGATATGATGGACTGGTAGGTATACAAATACCCTTCAGTTCATCAGAAATGCTCCGCCCCAGTTAAAGAAGCCTGGTTCTGACCAGAGTGGTTGTGCAACATGGCATGTTACTGCCCATGGACCTCTAGATTCACCACCTTGCAAAACCAGGTGGTTGCCGACCCTTCATTTGGATGTTGTGCCTTTTCAACCATTTTGAAAGTAAATAGAACTGAATCAGCCACAGAAATACTGTAATGTGTTTTATTTAGATCACAAAACCAGAACTCAAGGAGGATCTCTCCAGCATCTCAAGACTGCATCAAGCCCTCAAGTCACATGATCCTGATCCCACCAATGGAGTAGCTGCTGAAAAGTCCTTTGGGCAATCCATAGTAGATGGATGAGGTTTGACTTGCTGGTATTCAGGTGGAGCATGATCTTGAGCATCTGGCATCAGGCAGTCTGTGCTCGAAGACTAGCATTGGTCTGTACCTTAGGAATGCAAGCGGTCATAACGGCTGAAGCCTTTACGTGCCCCCTCCCTGCCAGAGGGAAGGCTGGAGGGCACACGAGAACCCCACAGCTGGGATTGGGCAGTCTGTCCTGAAGGGTGGTATGGGCCAGAGGACTGGCCTTTGTGCATATGGTGGGAATATGGATATCCAGGGAACCTGTGCCTTTTACGGGTATCATCCGCATCAAACGGGTAGCTGGTGGTGGGCACACCAGAACCCCACACCTGGGATTGAGGAGACCGTTCCCAAGGGCGGTAGGGGCCAGAGTGCTGCCCTTTGTGCATATGGTGGGAATATGGATATCCAGGAAACCTGTGCCTTTTACGGGCATCATCCGCATCAAACGGGTAGCTGGTGGTGGGCACACCAGAACCCCAAACCTCAGAATGGGGGCTAGATGGCTGCCATTTGTTTGCAACCCAAGGAGGGTGCTTCCTGCTGCTTTGTTGAGGATCCCTGGCTGAACCCACACCGAGGCTTTCACTAGCCAGAGAAGAGAGGCTCACTTTCGTCTGGGGTAGAAAACCTGGGGGCTTGCTTAGCGGCCTGCTATGTAAAGGAAGGCCATGTTGTGGGCCTTGAGGGCGAGGATGGGACAGACCACGATAAGGGAGGCGTGTTGACTGGCCTGAAGATGGAACCCTGTGGCCTCCCTGATGGCGAAGACCAGACTGGACCTTTTCCCTGGGCACCCATGCACCAGTGTACGGCCTCGGGAAGACTGGGGCTCTGGACATAGAGTCCAAGCCGACCGATGAACCCTGGTACAACTGCCCTTGCTCAAAAAGGCTGCTTGACAACTCGGGGGCTTCTAGTGCAACACTAGGTTCAGAGCTCCATGCATCAACAGAAGATGAAACCAGCAGTTGGGCTTCTGATACAGCTCCAGGAAATTTCTGGTCACGATGGAGAACAGACTGGTAAGATCCTGCAGATTCACTTTCAGTTAGAACCTCTGAGGAACCCTGTTGACTGCTGGAAGCCCAGTTTGACTGAACATCATCCTCACTAAATTTTACATCTTGCTCAGAGACCATAGAGCTACTTTCCATGGCTACAACACTGGAACTAAAATCTTCCACCTCAGGCCGGTAAGGAAGGTAGGGGGCTTTTCTAGGCTGAGCCACAGAATCCCATGCTAATACATCATACAGATGAGGAGCGGTTTTTTTTTTTTAATTCCACATTTGGAAAGAGGGCCAGGGGTTGAAGGGAAGCAAGGGGGGGAAAAAAAGTTACTTTTTTAAAACTTTGAGCAAGCACAAAGCATCAATGTGTGTAGTCCAATGTAACTAGTTGCTTACCGTCTTGTCCCTCTGCATCCTTCATCAGTAAAACTGCACTGAGAAGTAACCAAAACCTAAAAGGCAAAAGAGCATTTACACACAATTAAACCACTGTCAGATTTAAACAAGTAAACACAACAAGTGACCTCTGCCACATGGATACCTTCTGTGCCTCCACATCATAGCTATAGATGGGATACACCAGAACACAACTTCATACAGCCCTTCCTTTGCTCCTTAAGAACCACAGACCAACATGTCTCTTCTGCCTACCTGCATTCATTTTAAGCCTCTAATAATTTACCTGATAAGAATCACCTGTTCAAATTCTTTTCCGGCAGTGGTCTGACCAATTATAGGAACCCACGAGTGAATACTGAGAATGACGATAGGAACAAATGAATAACTGACAGGACTCTCAAAAGTAGACGGTGATGTTAGACATTAACAGTAGTATTGTTTAGTACCACAGGTTACATTTATTGTAGATTTATTATTTATATGCAATTCCTTTTGCATGCTTTTGATTTGTTCATTTGTGTGATTGTCACATGGGTGAAGTTTAGTGCCAATTTTACTTCCCCCTGTGTTTTCATTGCCTTGTGGAACTTTTTATTTAATTAGATGTCCTTTTCTACCTTTATCATCCAAAAGATAGTAGTGATTTCATCTCATACATTTCTCTGTACTTTTTTTTCAGATATTTTATTTTTACTTTTATTTTCCCTTGCTTTGACAAATTCCCTCATCAAGCTCAATGAAAAGATCAATAAATAAAAAACTTTAAAATATATATTTTTATTTGAACTTTTCCCATAACTATAAACCCTGGTCCAGAGGCTGCTCGTCCTGAATCTCTGTTATTTTCTGCCTTGTTCTCTTATTTATCTTGCACACTTTATTCAGAACATTCATATAAATCAGCCACATAAATCCAAACAGAACTACAGAGCAGCTGTAGTCTAGATTTTGTCCTATCATTTAGAATATCAACAACCATCTTTGCTATGTAGCTGCTTTTGGTCTATATAACAAGGCATTTAATGCTCTCAGCTCCAGCCATGCTGTGCATTGGTTGACCCTGTGCCCTGAACCTTTTTCCCAGTGAAGTTGGTATTTTCAAGAGTAGCATTTTATTGTGTTGTTTGTGTGTATATGTAAATATTACAAATAAAGGCATTCAGTGTAGCCTAAGTGATTACTAACTGCACTAAGTAGGTTAGTTATAAAAAAAGTACTCGCATCTGACATATAGAAACTAGGATGACAATCTTTGCTGTGTTGTCTGTTTTCACAGTTTCCACAATTTTTATTTTTAATTAAAACTAATTAAAAACAAAACTCAGACCTTTTGAGAAGTACATTGGACAAAGGAAAGGATATGCTCATTTATTAAAATGAATTGTGTCAGATGCCTGTGTATCTACTCTCATCCATGATCCATTATCTCCATCCCATGGAGTACATGGTCGTTTTGAAGAGGAGTACTGTAACCAGAGCATTACTGGTTTGAAGCTTCAGATCTGAAGCTCTTAGCTGTGAGGTGGATAAGTATTTTCTCATCAGTAATCACTGGTGACTCATTACCGCATCATCCATGTGGCATTGAATCATCGAGGAGGTCGTCACCATCAGAGTTGACGAGGGATCCAAGAAATGTAAACTGATTAACTTTGATGGTGTCTTGACTGTCAGTCTGGATGGTGCCTTTGGTCTGGGGCCAGTGATGTTGAGCCAAATGTCATTCTTTCCCAGGTGGTCTTTCCATTCTTTCACTTTTTAGCAAAAGATGACATGGTCCTCTTAACAATATTATATTGGTTCAGTCTAAAAATATTATTTGAGTGTTTGTGGTCTGGAGAGTATGTAGAGTTTATGGATCTCCATGATTGGCTGTATGTCATGCTGTCATTTTCAACAAACGTGTCCACAATCTTTTGAGAAACAGATAAATATATAATAAAGTTTCTAGGCTCTATAATTATTTTCAGAAACTTCAACATGTGCAAAAAAGTAGCACAATAGTACAGAATGTTTCAAACAAACATATATGAAAAAGTGTAACAGAAATAACACCTTTTAAAAAATTTGAAATTAATTTGAAAATGAAGATTAGCTATAAACTATTAAACAATCCATAGCAATCCACAAATAAAGACAACCACAAAAACAAGAGGCAGTCAACTCCATCCATGTGACAAAGAAACAATAAAAATGGAAGTGAACATTAAGCCCTGTACAATAAATGTGGCCTTTCATACTGCAATATTAATGTTTAAAAACGTTCCCTGTTGGTTCCTATAATTGGTTAGCCAACAGCTGAAAAGACTTTGAACAGGTGATTCTTATCAGCTAACTTTAATGAGAGGCTTAAAAGGAATGCATTTCTGAAGGACATGTTGTATGAAGCTGTATTCTGGGTGGTGGACCAGCTCAAGGCATGATGTTGCATAAAAGGTAATTAGAACAATTTGCCTTTGATAATAGCTTCCTTTTATTAGTTTGGTGATGGGGGTTGTTTTCATGTGTAAATGTTCTTTTGTCTTTTAGGTTTTGGTTGTTTTTTGCTGCAATATTATTAATGAGGGATGCAGAGGCACTTGCAGGTATGATGCTTCTCAGATTAGACTGCAGGAACTAGTACTTTATTTAAATTTAGCATTTGAGTGATCTCTTCTTGTTTTTGTTCCCTAAAAGTGTGGAATAATCTACCTGCACACCAATGGCACAGTGCATCAGCTTCTGTGGGTCAGCCCAAAAAAGCCAACTATCTTCCTTACCTGGCAGCGATGGAGGACTCTATTCCTGGTGTTGTATCCACACAAAGTAGAGCTGTGGTCCCTCACCAAAGCTTAAAACCCAGTGGTACTGCACCTGTTCAGTCACCTTGTACTCCCAGCAGTCAAAAGGATTCACCACAATCTCAATGTGACTCTGAGAGATATTACCAATCTGTTTTCCAAAGTGGCAAGGTTCTTCCTGGAGTTGTATCCCAACCCAAGTTGCAGGGTTCCTCTTACATTGAAACATGGAGTTCTGGTGCACTAGACACCCCCAAGCTGTCCAGCAGCCTTTTTCAGCAAGAGCAGTTGTACCAAGGGCCTTCTGGCAGCTTGGACTCTGCAACCAGTTCTCAAGGATCCCCAGGTCTGTATACTGGTGCATGGGTGCAGAAGGAATCTGTGCAGTCAGATCCTATCCATCAGGGAGGCTACAGGGCTCTATCCTCAGGCCAGTCAATGCATCAGCCTTCTAGTTGTGCTCTATCCCATGACCCTCAAAACTACCCACAACAGGCCACCCTCAAAGTTACCCCTAACTGGCCAATGTCCCAAACACGGACTCCAGATGCTGTATTGGTGTCAATTCCTCAAGGCAGCTTTGCTCAGTACCAGAGTTCCCGCTGGCCTGCATCACAACCTGCTGACCAAAGCTCAAGTCAATTGAATTTGCCTCCCCTGATTAAGCAAAGTTCTGGCCTAAAACTTGCCAGTGATCCTGCACAGAACGGAGGCTTCCATGAGGCCCTCCCTCAGGGTGTAAATCCATGGTGGACACTAAACCAGCAGTCTGCCCTGTCCCCAGCTGTAAGTGCTGATCCTGGCTTGACCTCAATTGGCCAACTACCTGACAGGGATGCATTCCAAACAAGAAGGGACTGTAGACCTCTAGGTTCACAGGGTGCAAGCACATGCCTCTCTTCTAGCCCCAAACAGCCTGTTCAGACCCAGGTGCAGAGTTTCAGTGCAAGTCCTGGCTTTACCTCCACCAGCCAACAGCCTGCTGTGAATGATGTGCAACAAAGCAAGTCCTATGGGAACCTGCCTTTCCCTGTTGCAAGCAGATGGCAGACAGTAAGCCACCAGTCTACCAAGACTCCAGTGCAGAGTGCTGATCCTGGTTTGACCTCAAGCAGCCAACCTCTTGTCTGGGATCCTTCCCAAATTAGCAGCAGCTACTATGGCCCTCTGTTTTCTAAGGGAATGGGTGTAGAGCAGCTTTCTACTAAAAACCTGCCTGCAGTGCCAACTGCTGCAGCCCAGATGCTGGATGCTGTGAAACAAAGCAACTCCTATGGGAAACTGCCTTTCCATGTTGCAAGCAGATGGTGGGCACTAGGCCGCCAGTCTGCCCAGTCACCAGTGCAGAATGCTGACTTGACCTCAACCAGCCAAACAAGTAGCAGTGATTGCAGATCTCTGGGATTCCGGGGTACAAGACCATGCCGTCCTTTGGATGTTGCCTCCACTAGCCAAGAGCCTGCTAGAGATATTCCACAAAGTAGCAGTTATGGACCTCAGCATTCACAGGGTGTAGTTGCATGGCAGATGATCCCAGAGTCTGAACTGCAGCCTACCAAGTCCCAGATGCCAGATGCTCAAGAATCCCACACTGTAATGTTTAACCAATACAGTCCAGTGAGTCAAACCTCATCCAGTGTACATGGGTTGTATGGACATCTTGATGGCTACTCCAGTGGGTGGGGCCAGCATTCTATGACCAATAAGCGTAAAGCCACAGCAGCTGCTGGTTCATTTTAGTATGGTCAAAATCCTGATATGCTATTGACCTCCATTTGTTCCCCTTCGAGTGGTTCTCATGGCTCAACCAGCTACAGCTTCTCATGACTTGCCTGTTTATACAGCTGTTGATGTAAACCCCCAACTCTCTTAACCAGACCTAGATGTTCAAGCATTAAAGCTTTGGTTTCTTGATGTATCATGATGAACTGGTTATCGATCATTCTCAGTGGTTGCCTAAACTAATTTTCTCCAATAAAATGTACTTGTGAAATTGCTGTCTGCTTCATGTTTTGTTGCAATTGTTCATTTTGAAATGTGAATTTAAGGTAGCATTAGCTAAGCATAAGTCTTGGCAACTGGCTTGCAGCCAAATGTGGTAATATGTACATGACAATGGTTATGCAAAGGCACTTTAGACATAAAAAGCCTACATTTTATAAAGAAACTTTTTTTTTTTTTTTTTTTTACCCATGCCTCTGACAGATTTCAAATTTCAACAACATTCCACTGAGTCAAAAAGTCATGTAATGTAATGCACTGGAACATTGCAAAATTAGTTTATATGCATTTTTGTGTTTGGACAGCTTGTACAATGTATGTAGCTCCATCCCAAAAATAGTTTACATGTATATTAAGATGAATCCAGCATCTTAATTATAAAATATGGTTCTTTACACACAGAACTCAGAAGTTTTTTTTTTTAACTCTGCTACTTTGCACAGTCCTGTGCCTATTTCTGCAGTTGATTTTGGAAAACATTTAATTTTACTTGCTATTGGAATGAGTTATTTTCCATCCATATATATATATATATATATCATATTGATTTCTGTTGTTAACCTCCTTCTTACCTGAATCTCTGGCTGTATGATGTCATGATGCCATACGCCACTACTGCTGCGTTACTGTCATTAAATCTGCCTTTGTTCAAAATGGCTTGAGAAACACACCTAGAATTGTAAAAAATGATTTTGAGACTTTTGATCTTCTGGATTCTTTCCCACTCCGTAGAATGGCGTCAACTGTGTGGGCAGTGCGAAATTCGTTAGGCTATTGGCAAGTTCCACTGACGGAACAAACATCTGAAATCTCCCTATTTGCCTCTCCTGATCCTTTTCTGCAATACCGAGATATGCAGATTATATAACGCACCTGCCATGTTCCAACAACTAATGAATCTTGCCTTAGCATGCCTAGATGGGTGTAATGCCTACTTAGATTGGGAGGACTACATGTGTATGTTATCTGAGGTGTGAGGTTGTCTTGGTGAAAAGGACCATAGGGACCGCATTCTATAAAGACAGTGAAGTGTGAAATTTATCCGTGTTGGCTCCTGTGCATAATGCCATAAAAATGTATGGGTTGGGTTGTCTCCTGTGGATCACGCTATAAATGGGTTTTTGTCTTTGGTACTTTGGTTGTGTTTTATGTGTTGTTATCAATCGCCCACTCCCACCCCCACCCCAAATCGAATCGCATATAAATAATAAATCTACATTAAATGAAACCTCTGGTACCTACGTGGAACTCCGGCTATATGATGTCGTAATGCAATATTCCACTACTGCTGTTGTCTTTGTACTGCTGTTGCTGATGCCTTGAGAAACCCAGATAAGTATCTAAAAAGTAATCATGATGAGCAAAAAGAAATAAATGTAACCTGTAGTACTAAACAATATTACTGATGATGTTTAACATCAACAACTACTTTTGAGTGTCCTGTCAGTAATTCATTGGTTCCTATCATCATTCTCACTATTCAATTGTTGGTTCCTATAATTAGTCAGCCAACAGCGGAAAAGAATTTGAACAGGTGATTCTTATCAGGTAAATTATTAGCGGCTTAAAAGGAATGCAGGTAGGCAGAGGACATATGTTGGTCTGTGGTTCTTAAGGAGCAAAGGAACGGCTGTATGAAGTTGTGTTCTGGTGTATCCCATTTATAGCCATGATGTGGAGATACAGAAGGTATCTATGTGGCAGAGGTCACTTGTTTTATTTACTTGTTTAAATCTCACAGTGGATTAATTGTGTGTAAATGCTCTTTTGCCTTTTAGGTTTTGGTTCCTTCTCAGTGCAGTATTACTGATGAAGGATGCAGGGGGACAAGACGGTAAGAAACTAGTTAGATTAGACCACACACATTGATGCTTTGCACTTGCTCAAAGTTGGGGGGGGGAAAAAAGTAACTTTCCTTTCTTCCATTTGCCCCTTCTTTCCAAATGTGGAATAATAAAAAAACTGTTCCTCATCGCTATGATGTAGTAGCATGGGATTCTGTGGCTTGGCTTGGACAAGCCACCTACCTTCCTTTCCGGCCTGAGGTGGAAGATTTTAGTTCCAGTGTTGTAGCCATGGAAAGTAGCTCTGTGGTCTCTGAGCAAGACCTGAAATTCAGTGAGGATGATGTTCAGTCAAACTGGGCTTCCAGCAGTCAACAAGGATCCTCAGAGGTTCTAACTGAAAGTGAATCTGCAGGATCTTACCAGACTGTTCTCCATCGTGACCAGAAATTTCCTGGGGTTGTATCTGAAGCACTTCTGCTGGGTTCCTCTTCCGTTGATGCATGGCGCTCTGAACCTAGTGTTGCATTAGAAACCCCTGAGTTGTCCAGTAGCCTTTTTGAGCAAGGGCAGTTGTACCAGGGTTCATCTGTCGGCTTGGACTCTGTATCCAGAGCTAAAGGTTTGACGAGGCCGTACACTGGTGTATGGGTGCCCAGGGACAAGGTCCAGTCTGGTCCTAACCATCAGGGAGGCCACAGGGTTCCATCTTCAGGCCAGTCAACATGCCCCCGTTATCATGGTCTGTCCCATCCTCAATCTCAAGACCTCCAACGTCTCAATCCTTTATGCCGTAGGCCGCTAAGCAAGTCCCCACCCTTCCTAACCCACACAGCATTGAGCCAGTCTTCTCTTGCTAGTGAAGGTCTCGGTGTGGGTTCAGCCAGGGATCCTCAACAAAGCAGCAGGAGGCACCCTCCTTGGGTTGCAAACAAATGGCAGCCATCTAGCCCCCATTCTGACGTGTGGGGTTCTGGTTGCCCACCAGCTACCAGTTTGATGTGGATTATGCTCGTAAAAGCCAAAGGTTTCCTGGACACCCCCATTCCCAGCATGTGCACAAAGGCCATCCCTCCGGCCCCTACCGTCCTTGGGAACGGTCTCCTCAATCCCAGTTGTGGGTTTCTGGTGTGACCACCACTGGCTACCAGTTTGATGGGGATGATGCACGTAAAAGGCACTGGTTTCCAGGACGCCCACATTCCCAGGGTATGCACAAAGGCCAGTCCTCTGGCCCATACCACCCTTCAGGACAGACTGCCCAATCCCAGCTGTGGGGTTCTCGTGTGCCCTCCAGCCTTCCCTCTGGCAGGGAGAGGGCACGTAAAGGCTAGAGCCATTATGTCCGCTACTTTCTAAGGTACAGACCAATGCTAGTCCTCAAGCAGAATGCCGGATGCATAAGGTTATGCTCCACTTGAATACCAGCAAGTCAAACCTCATCCATCTACTATGGATTGCCCAAAGGACTTTTCAGCAGCTACTCCATTGGTGGGATCAGGATCATGTGACTTGAGGGCTTGATGCAGTCTTGAGATGCTGGAGAGATCCTCCTTGAGTTCTGGTTTTGTGATCTAAATAAAACAAATTACAGTATTTCTGTCTCTGATTCAGTTCCATTTACTTTCAAAATGGTTGAAAAGGCACAACAGCCAAATGAAGGGTCTGCAACCACCTGGTTTTGCAAGATGGTGAATCTAGAGGTCCATGGGCAGTAACATGCCTTGTTGCATAACCACTCTGGTCAGAACCAGGCTTCTTTAACTGGAGGGGTGGGCATTTGTGATTACCATGTGCAAACCTTACCTACTAATGTACAAAATGGTCAGTTTAGATGCCCTTACAACTGCAAGGTTAGAGGTAGAAGGTAGAGTTTTGTTATAGCCAAAGGATGATTGCATGGAACCAGTGTTTTATTTGCCTCAGTTGTTTCAGCATGACTTCTCCTGTTTTTACTTGATCATTTGACAATAGTAGCCAGAACCTTAGCATAAATGCTAATCCTTTGGTGTGTGAATCTGCAAAAAGGTTACAAACTTATCTGAGGAGGACAAATGCTATATGGTCATAGTTTTATTTTGTTTTGGATGTATCTTGATTAAATGGCAGAGAATCTGAATAATGTAAATTTGAAAGAGACTGCCAGTGGCAACCACTGGGGGGGAAGTGTGTTGCATCAGGGGATTCCTTTAGTAGTTGAACTGTTTGATGATGCTTTAAAACTCAGATTAGGATATCTCCAGTATGCAGCATATTTAAGGAATCTAAGAATTGGGACAGCCTACGTGTTGGGACCGTGCAGACTGATGTAAAATGCTGTCTATGTATACAGCTCACTAGGTTTGGGGATAGACTTTTATATTTAAACACCTTTTAGTCAAAAAAATAAAGATCTTTAAAAATCCAGCAACCTGCCCTATGGGCTTAAGTCCAAACACCTGGGTCCACTGGGGATCAAATCTAGGACCATCTGTGTAAAGAAGACATGGTAACCACTACTCTATGGAACCACACAGGCTTACTTGTCTAAAGATCCTGAAGAATAATTCCATCAAAAACTTGGCTCTCCCTTTTTTGGCAAAGGGTAAAGAAGTTCATGGTTCACAAAACTGCTTGCTGTATCACTGTGTTTTTGAAGCATTTGCTAAAGGCTGTCATTTAATGTAATCTAATAATTATACAAATGTGCCAAACGTTCATATATTCTTGACTGTAGTGATGCTGCTGCTGAAACCTTAATTTCCCTGAGGGATCCCTCCCAAAGGGATCAATAAACATCTAATCTAATCTGATCAAATTTAATCTAAGGCAGAGTTCTGACAGATGCCATGAACAACTGTGCTTCCACAGAGGGCAATAGAATGGTATAAAGTTCTGTGTGAGTGAAGGAGGGCTATAAGGTTGAGTGTGAGTGAGGGAGGTGTATAGAATTGCGTGTGAGTGAGGGAGGGGTATAGAATTGTATGTGAGTGATGGAGGGGTATACAGTTGTGTGTGAGTGAGGGAGGGGTATAGAGTTGAGTATGTGAGAGAGGGAGGGGTATAGAGTTGTGTGTGAGTGAGGGAGGGGTATAGAGTTGAGTGTGCGAGTGAGGGAGAGAGGGGTATAGAGTTGAGTGTGTGTGTGAGTGAGAGAGGGGTATAGAGTTGAGTGTGCGAGTGAGGGAGGGGTATAGAGTTGAGTGTGTGAGTGAGGGAGAGAGGGGTATAGAGTTGAGTGTGTGAGTGAGAGAGGGGTATAGAGTTGTGTGTGAGTGAGGGAGAGAGGGGTATAGAGTTGAGTGTGCGAGTGAGGGAGGGGTATAGAGTTGAGTGTGTGAGTGAGGGAGAGAGGGGTATAGAGTTGAGTGTGTGAGTGAGAGAGGGGTATAGAGTTGAGTGTGCGAGTGAGGGAGGGGTATAGAGTTGAGTGTGCGAGTGAACTTGAGGCATCTGTCCTCTTAGGCACTCTGTGAGTGTGATTAAGTCCTTTCCTGTGCACAAGAAAGCTTGATTTTTTTCTTCTGATCAATACTTTGTATTACTAATCTTTTTATACAGAGGTCTCAGATCTTAATTTCCAGAAACAAATGTATACTACATATAGTGTAGTATATATATATATACATATAGTGAAATGAAATATATATACATATACATATAGTGTAGTGTATGTATGTGTATATATATATATATATATATATATATATATATATATAGCCAGCTGTCAATAAATGTATCTTTGACCAAAATGGCATGGGAAATTGAGAAAAGTATCTAAAAATGATTATAGGCTCTATAATAATTTTCAGAAATAATAAATATGATCCAAAAATGAAATTTGGATGATAAAGGTAAAAAAGAACATTTAATTGAACAAAACATTCCACAAACAAATTAAAAATAAAAACACACAGTAAGTAAAATTTGCACTCAACTCCACCCATGTGACAATCACACAAATGAACAAACCAAAAAACCCCAAATGGAATTGCATCTAAATAGTAAATCTACAACAAATGAAACCTGTGCTACTAAACAATATTACTGATAATGTTTAACGTCACCAACTAATTTTGAGTGTCCTGTCAGTAATTCATTGGTTTCTATCAACATTCTCACTATTCACTCGTGGGTTCCTATAATTGGTCAGAAAACGGCGGAAAAGAAATCGAACAGGTGATTCTTATCAGGTAAATTATTAGAGGCTTAAAAGGAATGCAGGTAGGCAGAAGAGACATGTTGGTCTGTGGTTCTTAAGGAGCAAAGGAAGGGCTGTATGAAGTTGTGTTCTGGTGTATCCCATCTATAGCCATGATGTGGAGGCACAGAAGGTATCCATGTGGCAGAGGTCACTTGTTGTATTTACTTGTTTAAATCTGACAGTGGATTAATTGTGTGTAAATGCTCTTTTGCCTTTTAGGTTTTGGTTACTTCTCAGTGCAGTATTACTGATGAAGGACGCAGGGGGACAAGACGGTAAGAAGCTAGTTAGATTAGACCACACACATTGATGCTTTGTGCTTGCTCAAAGTTGGGGGAAAAATAACTTATTTTTTCCCCCTTTCTTCCATTTTCCCCCTCTTTCCAATTGTGGGATAAAAAACCTGCTCCTCATCGGTATGATGTATTAGCATGGGATTCTATGGCTCGGCCTGGAAAAGCCCCCTACCTTCCTTACCGGCCTGAGGTGGAAGATTTTAGTTCCAGTGTTGTAGCCATGGAAAGTAGCTCTGTGGTCTCTGAGCAAGACCTGAAATTCAGTGAGGATGATGTTCAGTCAAACTGGGCTTCCAGCAATCAACAAGGATCCTCAGAGGTTCTAACTGAAAGTGAATCTGCAGGATCTTACCAGGCTGTTCTCCATCATGACCAGAAATTTCCTGGAGCTGTATCTGAAGCCCAACTGCTGGTTTCCTCTTCTGTTGATGCATGGAGCTCTGAACCTAGTGTTGCACTAGAAGCCCCCAAGTTGTCCAGTAGCCTTTTTGAGCAAGGGCAGTTGTACGAGGGTTCATCTGTCGGCTTGGACTCTGTATCCAGAGCTAAAGGCTTGCCAAGGCCGTACACTGGTGCATGGCTGCGCAAAGACAAGGTCCAGTCTGGTCCTAGCCATCAGGGAGGCCACAGGGTTCCATTTTCAGGCCAATCAACACGCACCTGTTATCGTAGTCCGTCCCTTCCTCAACCTCATGGCGCACGACATGGCATTCCTTTACACAGCAGACCGCTAAGCAAGCCCCCAGGTTTTCTACCCCAGATGACCGTGAGCCTCTCTTCTCTGGCTAGTGAAGGCCTCAGTGTGGGTTCAGCCAGGGATCCTCAACAAAGCAGCAGGAGGCACCCTCCTTGGGTTGCAAGCAAATGGCAGCCGTCTAGCCCCCATTCTGAGATGTGGGGTTCTGGTGTGCCCACCACCAGTTACCAGTTTGATGGGGATGATGCCCGTAAAAGGCAAAGGTTTCCTGGACATCCATCTTCCCACTATATGCACAAAGGCCAGCCCTCTGGCCCCTACCGCCCTTGGGAACAGTCTGCTCAATCCCAGATGTGGGGTTCTGGTGTCTCCTCCACTGGCTACCAGTTTGATGGGGACGATGCACGTAAAAGGCACAGGTTTCCTGGACGCCCACATTCCCAGGATATGCACAAAGGCCAGTCCTCTGGCCCATACCACCCTTCAGGACAGACTGCCCAATCCCAGCTGAGGGGTTCTCGTGTGCCCTCTGGCAGGGAGGGGGCACGTAAAGGCTTCAGCCGTTATGACCGCTTGCATTCCTAAGGTACAGACCAATGCTAGTCTTCGAGCACAGACTGCCTGATGCCGGATGCTCAAGATCATGCTCCACCTGAATACCAGCAAGTCAAACCTCATCCATCTACTATGGATTGCCCAAAGGACTTTTCAGCAGCTACTCCATTGGTGGGATCAGGATCATGTGACTTGAGGGCTTGATGCAGTCTTGAGATGCTGGAGAGATCCTCCTTGAGTTCTGGTTTTGTGATCTAAATAAAACAAATTACAGTATTTCTGTCTCTGATTCAGTTTTATTTACTTTCAAAATGGTTGAAAAGGCACAACATCCAAATGAAGGGTCGGCAACCACCTGGTTTTGCAAGGTGGTGAATCTAGAGGTCCATGGGCAGTAACATGCCATGTTGCACAACCACTCTGGTCAGAACCAGGCTTCTTTAACTGGGGCGCAGCATTTCCGATGAACTGAAGGATATTTGTGGGTGAAATGTGCAAACATTTTACCTGCTAGTATTTTCAAAATAGTCAGTTTAGATGATCTTACAACTGCAAGGATATTGTTGTGAATAAATGCTCATGTTAAAATGGCCCAGCACAAATGAATAGAATAAACGTGTCTGCCTAAGATAGATCGTGTATTCAAATACATCCTGAAATTCCAGGTTTTACACCATGTCTTGCCCCCCCCCAAAGTACCTAGGAATTGGATCTGATGAATTGGCCAACCAGTTATGCATCTCATTTAACCAGCCAGTATAATTTCTGGGTTCTTCATTCAACAAGTTTTTGTGAATTTTGAAAAGGGTTTTTTGAATAACTGCATCAAACTATGCCTTACGAAAATGTATTTGAGGCTGAAGCTGTGATCGTGCAGTCGTAATTGGTTCCAAGTAGGAAGGTTGTGTGACTGCCTGAGATCACCAGCAGGGGGAGTTAAATATGTGTGAGAGGCTGTGTTGGTAAACACGCTTATGTTCTTTTCACATTTAGGGCATTTATAATTACAAAATCCAGGACTGGATTTGGATCTGAGATTCACATTTGAGTAGCAATGGTGAATATGTCTGCTGAATAACTTGATAACTGCGCTTGATTTCTGACTCCATTCATTCATTCTCGCGTTCAGATGACTTTAGTTTGCCTACGAAAACAATTTTATTGTCTTTATCTGGACAGCATGTGCAATGTTTTAAACTGTGAAAAGATATGTACAGTTGGACAAAACCAGTGCATTAGATGGAAACTTCACAGCAGTGACTTTCTATAACATATTTTCCTTACACCCTGAACTCAGATGTGAGGAGCATTCTTTTTAATTTGTGTGCTCTCTGCAGTGCAGTGCTGACATAAAGGATTTGATTTTACATACAATTTAGTCTCACAAGCTAGAAAAATATTATGGAAATAATGCAATGTTATGACAGACTCTCCTTGTACCTTAGACTGTGGTTATCCCCTGGGTAAAGCTGAATTTAAAAGTTTTTGTATTTTAGTACAATATCATTTGACCATAAATAAAAAAACAAGTTCACTTAAGACAGTCTTTAAGATTTCTGTTTAACTAAAAGATGACATGAAGTAATGCCACATTTTCAAATCACATTTAAATTCCAGGTCAGTTTTCAATCAAGCAAAAATTATTTTATAGGGGAACCTATTCGGTGTAACCTCATCATCAATTAAAACACAACACCCAACTAAAATAAGTTCAATGACAGAATCACTTCCTGTACCAGTCTGCAAACAACTGAACATTTTTCATCACTATTAAATAATGAGACATTACCACACCAGCTTGAATGAGTACTAATACACAGATTATTATGTCTGGGTGAGTTCCCTGGAAGCAGTGTACACTGAGTCTGTGTGCACTAACAGGGCTAATTGAACTGAATTAATCATATTTATTTATTCATCTAAACATGTTTACCCAATTCAGACTCATTAAGCCTATACTGGCAAGACACAAGGCAGGAGCCAACCGTGGACAACCATCTTACACACACACAGTGCTAACCAAAATGCCACCCCACTATGTTTATCTGTTCTACATAATTAACCCATCAATTAATTAATAAAATTATTCATAATGTAAATAATTATTATTGCAATTGGGAAATTAATAAATACGTTCAACTTGACTCAATTTGTAAAAGAAAATTAATAGCATTTTGTAAATACCATGTCTACAACAGGCAAAATCAAGTTCCCCAAAACCACAAGCAATACTATTACAGTATTATACTTCATCCTGCATTATTTATACAGCCAAAACAAGATATTTTCTAAACGTAATGTTACTACAGTTAAGAAATGCAAAGAAAATGTAGAATGTGGGAAATTATACAATATTAATATTAATACAAGTGTGTTTCAAATCTGACCACAACTATGGCAAAGCATCTAAAATGGCAGGGCTTAACATTTCACCAAATAAATGATCTAACATTCAATCTTCGTTCAATTTCTAAGAGTACATTATTGAGATAACTCATGATACTGAGTGACATTGCAATACAGAAATTCTTTCAGAACAGGATCCAGTGGGTAGGGGCTTATTACTCATTCTAATAAAACCTTTACATTACAAGCATTATTGCAAATACTGCTCTATACACCTTTAGCTTTATATACATGTATAGTACAATCAATTACATCCCTCATAATTAAGATGTGGAATAACACTTCATACCACTAAAAATAAATGTAATTTAATGAGGTCAAAGACCAAATTTACCAAAGACCAAATAGTTTTTAAAAAAACAACCATGAAAACACATTGTTCATTTTTGTCAAGACCTCTATGTACATGGTTACTTCTACCAATACAAATGCATGTATGGTGGTAGGGTCCTCGGAGATGTGTGTGGCTTTGGGGTCATAACTACACGGGCGCAGGGCATTAGGGTAATTTTCAATGGCCATACTTTTAAATGATGGCACTTACTCCTCGGTTGTGGTGATGTGATGTTTCTGGGTTAAGGGATTTTCTCTTTAGTTTATGCGCACAAACCTTGGCATCAGGCCCTGGCAGACTGGACATAACAGCGCTGAAGACTTTTCACGGTTGAGTAGTATACTCTGGTCAGGGCCAATCGCAGAGATTAGCTCAGATATACGACTCGTGCAAGAAGACAAACCAAAAGTTTTTACTTTTTTAAAAAGTGTTTACTACTAAGGCCTGAAGCACACCTTAGGAGCAATCCTGGAGGACTTTTTGGAAGTGCTTCTGCAGACACACTCCAGACATTCCGGAAAACTAGACATTCTGGGAACTGATTGTCAGGTGTGTCTGAGGGACCCTTCTGCCTCCATGGTTACACTGGTAGATTGTGCTCTCTGCAGTCTCTGTGGGTGACTGAGTACACGTTTGACCTGAGGGTTGTGGACTGCAGACCTGCCAACTCTAATATTTACTCATCTTTCATATCCTCCTTCATCTCTTCCACTGATTTTCTCTTAAAGAACCCAGCCTAGAGAGGACGGAATAACCAGGGTTACACTCTACAATACAATACAGTCTATAACATCCAATTTAATATTAATCAAGTACTGAATGCCACAAATGATGATCATTAATATCTGATTACATTTTAAAAGAGAGCTAGTGATGGCATTCTATACCATATTGGAAGTCTCCAATATAATCTTTTTTTAGACTATCTTTGTGAATGTATGTACATTACTAAACATTCATTCTTTTGAAGCTTTGTGAAACATCAAACTCAAACACTCTCAAACACACTGTATATAGCACTGTTGGCATGTGGCTGTGTTGTGGTCTGCTGAATGCAACTGTTTGGCACTCACCTTCCAAAGCGCGAAGATGACCAGTGCCAGGATGAGAAGTCCTATGAGAATACTCAGAATAATAATCCAGAGCGGAATTCCACTCTGGAACTCTTTCAAGACCTCGACGCGGACCTGCAGCAAAAAGATTCAGCTATCACTCATGACCCATGAAGTTAACACCCATCTGCTATAGTGTCTTTAAAGCAGCAATAAGTAATTTGTACCAGAAAAAGTGGCAAATTTCAGTAATTTATTACAGTAATTATTATTTTTTCAGCTCACATGAGATGAAGAATCAAATTGCTTTGTAGTGCCTAAATGAACCAGTTTATGTTCCACAAAGCAGGAAGCCCTGATGGGCGAACATGTTTAAACTAGATTTAGTGCACAATCTCTAAAAACACTAGGTGGTTATTTCATAACACAAAAAAGAATCATTGGGGAAAAAATACTCATTGCTCCTTTCCTTACACTCACAAAATGTAAAACAATGACTGGATCATTATCATAATTTATGATTCCTTATGTTAAATGTTAATATTTTAGAAAATTTACATCTATCATTATCTGTAATTGTATCTCTTTGTTGTTTTCTTTTGTTGGCAAGTTGATTTGCCTGGAGAATTATAATCGCCATTAACGGCCTTTTTATAGGACGGTTCCAAAGCTGAAGTCTCACTTCTCTATACTCATCCCCTCTGCTTAGCTGGAAGAGGTCTGTGTCTTTGCTTTCCAGCTTTGCATGAACAGTCAGGTTGAAGCTGGAAAACTCCCCCTACAAAATACAAGCCGAACACATTCAAATCACACACCACCTGCAACCAATAACAGTCTGCCATAGGTAGGAAATTACATCTTATAGTCATTTGTGGTCATTTGAAATTTGAAATTTGAAAGCTTAAAATCATCATGCTGACATCATGATTCCTAACAGAGAAGAGACCAAAGGATCCAAATGCTCTGGAAGGCTTACTTTGATGAACGTTGACCTCCACACTCTGAAGGTTGCATTAATCTGGGTGAACTTGTTAGGGGCAATGTAACAGCTAAACGACTTACAAGGGTTTGCCTTCTCTTGACAGCTCTGAGAGAGACAGAAAGAGGGATTGAGAGAGTCAGATTCGGAGAGATGAATAAAGAGAGATAGTTTGAAAGAGAACGATTGAGACAGGCAATTAAAAGACACAGATTGAGAGATTGAGAGAGACAGATTAAGATGGATTAAGAGAGACATAAATTTACACCACTGTCTGATAAAATGCAATCTGCCTTCAGTCCGTCCCAGGTCATGCCAGGGACTCACCACCATAGAGACTCACCACCAGGAAGTTGCTAAGTGTCTCTGCTTTAGAGGTATCAGTGACTGGGTTCTGTGGCCTGATATTCAGATAGTTGACCAGTGAACTGGTTTGACACCTGACGTTCTGAGAGGGAGGAGAGAACCCAGCAGTGAGTGGGAACATGTTGGAAACCAAACTAGAACCATAACTCTACCAAACACAAGCACTCACGGAAGTAGTGGTGACGCGTGTGAGATAGAGCAGCTTGTTGTTGCCAGGGGTGATGAACGGGAACGTCACGGTCAACTGTAAAGGCGACTGCCTAATCTCTGCTTCTTGCTCAATCTACAAAACATTTAAAATGGGATTAAAGTGAGTTCTTGAATGTTGCCCAGATTCTGTTTCTGTGTGTGATTGACAGAAGAGGAATCTGCCTTGATTCTCAAGACATGAATTCAGGGTTTATATCCAACACCTCCTTACATATTTTACACAGCTGAATATGAAGTTTGCCCTTTACCTGGTTTTCTCTCACCGTGTAGCTAACGTTCATCTCATCTCCAATTGCACTGGTGTCGTTGATAACTTTTGGCCAGGTGTCCCCCTCCTTCAGGATTACACGGCCCTCCTTCATGTGCTTGTCACTAAGTGAATCAAGAACAGCCAGGTTGAAAATCTAATAACTGTAACATTAGAAATACAATATGATTCCCATCCATTTTAATAGCGTCTACATTATTGATACTGTACAAAATTGTGGTAATATCATGAATCTACACAACAGGGGGTTTCAGATGCAATAAAGATAAAGAACCATAAGGACATTTTGGAAACAGAAGTGGTGATTTACACCACTGATCCACAGTGTTGATCATACATCTTTAACAACTAAATCAGCTAATAAAAGAAAATATACCAAAATATTGTATATGACATTTCCACTCTTATCCTTACACAATAATGACTCATATACCCAAGCATTTTATTTAATATGATCCTTGAAAATAAAACTAACAATAATGTTGGAATCTATGTCCCCATGGCAATGAACTTAATCAATCAGCAACCAAATGACCAGGATTGTATCAGTCACATGACCGTTGCCAATAACAACCAACCTCACTACAACTCCCAGGATCCCATTCAGAGCTCGGAGGCACTATCAACCAATCACTTATCATTCACATGTTTCTCCTCACAGGACAACTGCTCTCACCTGTTTTCCATTGCCAAGTATCGTCACTCTCTTGCTGAGTGCATACAGAGGTTTTGCTCAGGTTTTGTTCTGAGCCTGTTGTGATATTTAGATTTTGCCTTTTGCCTGGCCCCTATTGGATTCATTTGCCTTGAATTTCTGCTTTCTACTTTTTCATTTTGGACTGGCTATATTTACTCTGATTTTGGACTTCTCTGTGGTTTCATAGTTCTTTGTGATGTTTTTACTCTAGTTCATGTGACTTATGATTCTGGATTATATCTTGCTAATAAACTCTTGAGCTTTTTATATGCAAGAGTCTGACCACATCTGTAAAGTGACATCCAGAAATCAAGCATTTGCACGTAAAAAGAAACCATGCACCGTGAAGTCACTCCATATAAATATGGGCTCTGTGTTCATGTGGGAAATGTCAGATATCATGACGTACATCCAGAATTTTGCATCTTGAAGTCACATGTTCTACCTGCTCGAGGACATTCAGTGTATGTGGCTTTGGCGATCATTCATAAGCAAAAGTAAAAATGATCTTTGTGGTGTACACTATGGATGTGATGTCATGTATGTGATGGCAAGCATGACTCACGCAGTGAATGTCAGCCTGGTCTCATACTTTAAAGGAATTGAGATGTTCACGGAGTTGTCATGGAGTGCAGACTCCTCGCTGTCACTGTGGCACACACAAACCAGAGTGGCGATCAGACATGGAAAACCATGGAACTCTGGGAAAAGGGAGTGTGTGAGAATAATGCACGTCTCACCTGCTTGCCGTGATGTTGATGGAGATGTCTTTACGAAACTGGGAACGATTGACCTCAAAGATGATGATCAAGTTCTCCTGTAAGGCAGACGGTGGTGTGAGGGAGCAGCCCAGCGCAAGTCATGGTGCGGCAACAGCAGTGTGAAAGGTGGGTAGAAGGCAAACACACCTCGGCATTTGATTTGAGGAACGGATATCCCACAGCGCACACCACTCTCGTGCTGTCTGGCTCACAATCTTTACCTTTAGCCTGCAGAGAAAGAGGCTTTAGGACAGGCAAAAATATACTGGTGCTAGACAATGTCCTTAGTCAGGCTTTTCCTGCTAGCCAGAATGACACAGAGGTCATAACCTTGTACGTAAGGGGTGCGGGGTCGTCTCAGCAGTGATGAATTGTGCGTGATCATATGTGTTCAAGCATCCTGTGTCCCCCCCCCGGTCCTGCTGGCCTGGGTATTCTCTACTCTATCACAGCGCTCTTGACGTGTGAACGAACTGATCACTAGCGGGTGAGTTGAGCTGGGTGCATGAGACGATCGTGCAGCACCACGTCCGAGACCTTTTACCTGCATGACCTGTGTGGGCTTGGAACTGACCTCCACTTTAACGTAGTTGATGTTCTCTGTGGGGCTTAGTACGACCTTGGTGTTGTAGGCACTGTCTCCTCTGTTCTTAACGGTTATTCTGATGTGGAACTTCTCCGAGCTGGCCTTGATGAGCAGGCTGGTAACAGCAGAGAGGGGATCAGGCTTTAAAGAAACAACGCCTTACATGTTCTAATTATTGCTTTAATAATGGGACTAAACTGGTACTGAATATGCGAATGACTGTACTGACCAATGATAAACACAAGGGGGCAGCAGGGAAGAACACTACTAATGAGCAGGATTACAAAGTGTAAGGCTATTTCTCACACCTCATGTAAGACCAAATTAATTTAATAATTATAATTCAATATTTTAATTACATGATGATGTGTGTGTGAAGTAGTGGTGTGGGTGTGGTCTAACTGCAGTGTGATGTAGTGATGTGGGTGTGGTCTAACTACAGTATGATGTAGTGGTGTGGGTGTGGTCTCACTGCAGTGTGATGTAGTGATGTGGGTGTGGTCTCACTGCAGTGTGATGTAGTGATGTGGGTGTGGTCTAACTGCAGTGTGATGTAGTGGTGTGGGTGTGGTCTAACTGCAGTGTGATGTAGTGATGTGGGTGTGGTCTAACTGCAGTGTGATGTAGTGGTGTGGGTGTGGTCTAGCTGCAGTGTGATGTAGTGGTGTGGGTGTGGTCTCACTGCAGTGTGATGTAGTGATGTGGGTGTGGTCTAACTGCAGTGTGATGTAGTGGTGTGGGTGTGGTCTAACTGCAGTGTGATGTAGTGATGTGGGTGTGGTCTAACTGCAGTGTGATGTAGTGGTGTGGATGTGGTCTCACTGCAGTGTGATGTAGTGATGTGGGTGTGGTCTAAGTGCAGTGTGATGTAGTGGTGTGCGTGTTGTCTTAATGCAGTGTGATGTAGTGATGTGGGTGTGGTCTAACTGCAGTGTGATGTAGTGGTGTGGGTGTGGTCTAGCTGCAGTGTGATGTAGTGGTGTGGGTGTGGTCTCACTGCAGTGTGATGTAGTGATGTGGGTGTGGTCTAACTGCAGTGTGATGTAGTGATGTGGGTGTGGTCTAACTGCAGTGTGATGTAGTGGTGTGGGTGTGGTCTAACTGCAGTGTGATGTAGTGATGTGGGTGTGGTCTAACTGCAGTGTGATGTAGTGGTGTGGGTGTGGTCTAACTGCAGTGTGATGTAGTGGTGTGGGTGTGGTCTAGCTGCAGTGTGATGTAGTGGTGTGGGTGTGGTCTAGCTGCAGTGTGATGTAGTGGTGTGGGTGTGGTCTAGCTGCAGTGTGATGTAGTGATGTGCTCTACCAGGTGGAGAAGAGGGCATTAACATTTCCATCTGCTGCCTTGTTCAGTGGAATGAAAGTGTATTTACCTGCTGATATTGGCTGCCGCTTCAAGATGTAAATCAGTGATGCACTTGTCATAGTTTCCACAATCAACCAAAGCAATCTGGTAGAAAAAATAAAGATATAAAAATAGGCCCTCAGTACCGTTCACATGTGCAAACACAGACATAAAAGTGCAATCACGCATGCAGTTTAAGCCTTAGCTTAACCACTGCAACAAAGGGGAGTCATCTTGCGTCAGCCGACTACTCCGAAAAGCCTCCCCAAAGGACAAATACTGTCCGCACATTAACCAATCAACAGAAAGTCCTGCTATCATGTGATGTTTGTACAGCCACTGCCCACTGCTGCTTCACCTAAACGTTTGAGCATTCTGAGGAGCGAGGAGCATTGCAGGAGTCATAAACTCCTCTGCCCCCTGGAGTCTGAGCTGGGAACTGTTCCACAGGACGGACACATGGAGAGAGAGAAGGACAAGAGAAAGGGACTGGTAGAGAGAAAAAGGAAGAACCTTGAGGGTGTGGTACTCCAGGAAAGCTCACAGTTCCTAATGATAAGGAGTTACCTTATTTATCCTGCATGTGCATCTCTCTAGTGGATCGTGCTTATATGTGTGTGCATGTGAGAGAGTGTGTTCATGCACATGTGAACATGTGTGTGGGGGTCGGGATCACTATGGAAAGTCCCTATTACCAAACACATCACCATGGTAGTGCCGTAAAGCTTTTGTGACCATAGAATAAGTATTAGAACAGCTTGTGCAGTAATTTCACCTCCAGCCTTAGTCAGTCTTACACTCCAGCGTGTCTACAGCTGCCAGCAGAAACTCCGCTTGCAGAATCATGTTGCTGGTGGAGCTGCTCAAGACAACATGGCCACAACCCCCATGTGGGGGAGAGCGTTCCACTACAATCTCCAGCAGAACATCTCCTACCACTTAGATAAGTCTCATCTGGATGGCTCACAGCTGTTGAAGGGGAATTCCAGCCCGAAAGACATAAATGGTGACATAAATCTACAAAACGCACCAAATGTCCAGCAGAAACACTCCAGTAACAGGCTGCACTACACAATTACACACAGCTGAACAGGCAGGGTCATAATATCTAGATTCACTGGATTTAATTATATCTGTGTTTGGTTAAGAATTATCACTGAAGATCTGAGCTTTAAACACAAGCTTACAGGAGCATAATGAAGGAAAACTGTGATTTGAGGTTCATAGCAGTTAAATTAAATGTTCAGATCTATTGTCCAGAATGTCCAGAATACCCAGAATGCCCTGAATACCCAGAATGCCCAGAATACCCAGAATGCCATGTATGCCCAGAATGCCCTGTCTCTCTGCAGAGGCCTCAGAGCAGGTCACTGGCCTCAGCTCACCGTCTTATTGAGCGATGTCGGAAGGTCCCCATCCAGCACCGGGCCGCTGTCTTCATCCGCCAGTCCAAACTCTAGCAGCACCATAAGCGGGTCCCTGAAGTCCAGTTTGTCCTACGGGTGGGGGACAGAACTCATACGTCGTACGCCCATACGTCTGACCCAGTCTGATGCCTCTAGCATCCTGCACTAAACACCAAGCCTCTCTTCTCCCCAACCAAATGCTTCACAAGTGCTCTATTCAAGTATGTTTGTGTCTGTGTGTGTATACAGACACTGACAGCATCTGTGGATATTTACACTGAACTGGGCCTCCTTTGAAAGTCATGCACTGTTTGAAATTACACCTGAAACCATCTATGTTATGATCTCAGACATTCAAATTTTGCTGCCTGTGGTGAAAAGAGTTTGTTTTGAGTAGAGCAAAGTAAAATAATTACAAAATCATCTAAGTTTAAACTAATACACTATGCTAAACTAATACACTATGTGTGTGTGTTTGTGTGTACTTGTCTGTACTTGTACAATGTGTTTATAGCTTTATATCCTGTGTGTGTGCGTGATTGTGTGGACTGATTTACTTGCCGACATGTAGAAGGACAGGTCTTCATGTTCAGTGCACAGATGGTCTGTGATGGTAGAGTTGCGCTGGATCCTCTTTTCATCTGTTTTCACAAACCTTCCTCTCGCAATCACCCTCAAGGAGTCCAGAGTCAGGTTGTAGCTAATCACTAGACAGGGAGACAGGGACAGTTATGCCTCTTTAACACTGGTAACA
Source organism: Brachyhypopomus occidentalis (assembly GCA_020368025.1). Taxonomy (NCBI): domain Eukaryota; kingdom Metazoa; phylum Chordata; class Actinopteri; order Gymnotiformes; family Hypopomidae; genus Brachyhypopomus; species Brachyhypopomus occidentalis. The sequence goes on along the minus strand of JAGXOD010000026.1, from coordinate 71,332 downwards.
AAAGCATGAGGCAGTCTGGGATGCCTGGATGCTGATAAAGCCATAAACTGTGTAGGACAAACTAAGCTTGCTTTCACATTTCCATTGGTGCAGCAGAGAAGGTCAGTGACTCACCAGTCTTTGTATGCGTCTCTTTGTCAGACTTGACTCTGTATGTGAAACACACTGTGATGTGCACACATGATGTGTTCTTCCCATGGATCTTACAAGAGGGCTGCTGGACATTGATCTTAGTAACGTTGAACGTCATATTTGCGTGGAGCTCGGCAACATCACGAGACCTGCAACACGCAGACACAGGGACCTGTAACACTTAGACCTGTAACACTAAGACACAGGGACCTGTAACACAGACCTGCAACACTAAGACACAGGGACCTGTAACACTTAGACCTGCAACACGCAGACACAGGGACCTGTAACACTTAGACCTGTAACACTTAGACCTGCAACACGCAGACACAGGGACCTGTAACACTTAGACCTGTAACACTCAGACACAGGGACCTGTAACACTTAGACCTGTAACACTCAGACACAGGGACCTGTAACACTCAGACACAGAGACGTGTAACACCAAAGAAAACACCTGCAGTACCCTGTGGAAGAAATTTTAACAAACTGTGTACTAACTTATGACTATGCTTTAATTATGCAAAACATGACTAACCAAAGGTTTAAAACAACTATTTGTGGGTGATGGAAGAATGTTTGCATTAGTGGCAACAGAAGTGAAAGAACATAGCTCTTACAAAAATAACACTTCAGAGAAATGAAAGAAAGAACTAATGAAGAGAGGTGTGAACAGATGACAAAGGAAACAAAGGAAACAGGAAGATCAGGAAGATCAGAGAAGGAATAAAATCTAAAGGTATAAGGCGCATGTGTAAAGAAAGCTTGGAGCTCCCTCTTGTGGATGCTTATGTGATGTGCGCAACTGAGAGTCTGAGGAGTCCCCAATAAAGTTTGACATCTATAACACTATATCTGAGTTCTTGTTTGTAATAGTGTTCCAGTTATTGAAAAACATTTCCATGAGAACCCAGACTTGTAACAACCAGACACAGAGACCTGCAATACCCATACCTGTAACACTCAGACACGTAGTCATGTAATACCCAGACTCACAAACCTTTTATAGCTGGACATACAATTCTGCAACAGCCAGACAGATCTGTAACACCCAGAAAGTGGTTCTGTAAATATACAGGCCTGCCTGTATATTGGTTTGCCTGCAAAAACACACCTAATTCCGTACGTTAGCTAATTAGCTGATTAACATTGTCTTGCTGATTACAAGCCTCCCAAAGCTCTGTAGAGCCTGAGGCATTAAATGGACTTTGGTGAAGATCTTGTGTGCTTTGTGATATCCATACAAATTAAACTGAATTATTTGAATTGGATTGGATTGACCTCAATTGAATTATCAAGCCCTGCATGCAGTGAATTAAAGCAGGCTCGATTCAGCTCTAAGACAAACAGTAGACTGCTGACCATGAGAGACTCCTGGGCAGAGGGATCATCACCTCTGCAAGTCCGAAAGGCTTCTGAAAGTGGGACCACAGCCGAGCTCCTGTGTTTGCACCCTGGGGAGTTAAAGACTCGCCCGTAAGTGCAGTTATGGTGGGCAGGGCGTGTGGCTGGCGAAGGGGCACATGCTCAGCAGTGGGCACCCTGCTGAGCTACTGGATCACCCAGTCAACCGTCTTTCTGCTGATGAATCAATCACTCAATCAGTGTCAGTCATGGATGGACTGATGTGTTTTTGTAAATATAGCTTGGCGGTAAAATCATAGATACAGTCTGTGGGTAAAATGGATAAATTGGGTAAAAATATGATCAGGTTGGACTGGATTTGATCAGGTCTTGGAGGCATGTAGACCACCGTGTCTATTTTATATTTGAATACGATAGGATCAGCTATCAGCTGTTTGGCAGTATTTTACAAAAGGGGGGAAAACTTCTGCTGGATCTGAAAAGACGACTGACAATCACGGGCACGAACAGGCTGGCACTCACCAGTACAGTGCAGCTCCTCCTAAGCCTCCGATAGTGACGTCTATAATGCCATCGTCATTCAAGTCCATGATTCCATGAATTGACTGGCCAAAAAACTTCATCTTTTCTCCATCCCCTCCAGCAGCTATGCGCTACACACACATAAGCATTTGCGGTGAGTCCGTGTTCTTTAAATGTATTTTTCAACAGACTATACAAATGTTTTACTGAGAAGTTCCTCTGTTTACTTGGGCATATTTGTTCCGTATGGTATTCTGAGTGCCATGATAGATGTACACTGCCCCCCTGTGGTCGTTCTCCAGCGGCGCGCCGATCACCACGTCGTTGAAGCCGTCCAGGTTGAGGTCAGGAACGGCAGCGATGGCTGTGCCAAAGCGTGCACCACATGGCTCATTCTTGTTCAAGCTTGTACAGGAAGCACGAGAATGTGATGTGCAGCATAGCTGTTTCACTGGCTTCAGTGTCATATGGTGCTCAAACATGCCCTCCTGTGGACATGTACGGTACTGCATTAGTTACAAAACCAGTTGTGATTTTTTTTTCTTTTAAAGAAAGCTGATGTATAACGAAAAAGTATTTCCAGGACCTGGATTATTGGTTCTGATCCAGTACTACTGGCTCAGACAAAGGCACACTTACACCTTCACACACATACTATACAAACGTACGCACACAAACACACACAAGTATACGGTACCGTATTGATCTTGTACACATAGACTTGTCCCTGTTCATCCCTCTCTGGCCCCATGTACATGGGCGCCCCCACAAGCAGGAGGTCTGTGTAAGAGTCGTTGTTCACATCGAGCGTCTGGAGAACGCTGCCAAAGTAGGACCCAATCTGAAAGACAGGAAAGACACGGCTGCAGGTCACAGCACATTCACCTGCCCGCCCTGCTACGTCACCACTGCTGCACCAGCGTCAGTCGTCAGCAAGGTACCTGCTCTCCATCCAGGTTCTGAGTGATGTTGACGCTTTTGCCATGGAAACGGTAAACACTGACACGGCCAGTGTGGTTGAAGCGTGGTGCTCCGGTGATGTAGAGAACTCCAGAGGGCGTGTACGCTGACTGCACATCGTAACCTGAACCCAAACCACAATATAACACAGTTCGACTACATCATAAGAAATCACAAAACGAATGCATCTCAGTAAGTCACAACACACACAACAATGTTACAGCAAAAAAAAATCAGCACGTAAACACAAACACACACGACACAAGCAGCTTTCATGCAGTGGACATCGCTGCATTACAATAAGCAGTGTCTGGTCATGTTACACTCAACTGAGCTGATATTTTCCCATTATAGTCATTAATATACTCTGCACCCCCCCCCCCTCCCCCACGCTTGACTCCTCCATATGCGCCATATCTCAGCCCGTCTCACACTGTCGTGTTCTTCCTGCTGAGCGGTGAACTGGTGCATCCTTAAAAGGGGATGTGCGTAGGATCGGACAGCACTGGTTCAGGAGGACACGCGAGCGCTTACGCAAACACAGCGGAATCTGCTGCCATGTTTAGGCTGACAACAACTGCCCTGTCTGGATAACCATCACAAAGAACATCCTGTCTGCTCAGACATGGTCCGCCGTCGGTTACATTCGGCGTCCAGAACGTTCTGCCTAAAGGGTTGAGAAGGGCCGACGCATGATGTCATCCCCAGGGTGAGCTCGCCGCCCCTCTCCACAGGCAGAGGCCGTGGTGATCGGGGCAACAGCACCACCTGCAGGTGTGTAGGCGCGCAGCGTACCCACGTATGCAGCCATGCCCTCGTATTTCTGCTTCTGTGGGTTGTGGAAGGTGTCCTTGCTGGGCACCACGATCTCGCTGCCCGTCATCATGACAACAGTCCCGTTCCAGTCGTAAGCCCCCACTGCACCCAGCATTACGCCCTCCTGCAGAGCAGTGAGAATCAACAGGGTTTACCGCCGTCGAAAACGTGCCAGGAAACAGTAACGTGAGCAAAATTAAACTCTGACTTCAAGGTGAAATAGTTTCATCAAAGTACCAGCCGCATTCATATGAAAGTCTGCGAACAAACAAACTGTGCAGCAAAGAAAAACTCTGTATATTCTGTGTCTTTTGCTGAACCCATACAGAGGAGACAATGAAGAGAAAGAATGTAATGATTTGACACTGTTTGAATTCATTACGCTGTGCATAGTTGTTGGCTAAATGTGTAGTCTGAGGGGTGACGTCTGAGCACTGGACATGATGGAGAGGAAGTCCAAGTGTGGGGGAGGGTCTGAACCACAGTCAGAAGTGATAAACCGCTACAATTACGTGTACACATGCCGTATGTTCATATTAAAGCACAGACGCCATCACATTCAGCTCTAACAGCTGATGATATGAGGCCAGCAGTGGCCAATAACGTTCCACTGTTCTCTGATAAGACTCAGTGGTTTTGCCCAGAACAGGACACATTTATTCATCTGAGTAAGGCTTGATGTAGCATCATCCACTAATGAGAGTTACAGTTATAAACCTTTTGGGTGGGGGGGAAATATTTGGTTGGATTATTATGAGATTACACATCTCATTAAGTTACATGACTCATGATAAAACAAGCCCGAAATTAGAGCAGATTCCAACTACCAGAGTGACAGAGCCGGGCGGGTCCAATTCTGCCCTCTAGTGTAAATCCATTCTGATCCGTATTAATCGATAGCTCGAAATGGTTATTAGTGGACAGCTGGTACTGTATTTGTGTAAAATAAAAGTGTTTTATGCAGTAATTGCTTTACAGCGACATTCATAAAATACCAAAGTTCCAGATGGGACATTTAAATATCCCTTAGGTAGTTTGATCACATTTTACTGGCTACCAGCTGTGCTGGTGAGAAGGATCACACCTGTTTTCAGTTAATATTCAAAAGCTAAAGTTAAACCTACAGTAATAGAAGGTCAGTGGCCCAAACATAAAACAAATCAGCAATTTTCAGACTGACAGTAGAGATCATCACAGTAAAAGGACCACACTGATTCAGCAGGTGAAGATGAACGTTCTACAGTGCACCAAATTAGACTCTGAAAAGACAGGTTAAGGAAAACAGGCAGAAGCCGAGAAATATACTTGAATTTTGTAGTCATCAAGCAATTTGATTTCATTCAGTATTTTACTCATCCGTGTTGAGATTATTTCCTGCCTTACACACTGAGTAAGGTAGCCGTTGTCATGTCTGTGAGCTCCCATTTCAGTGGCTCCTATAAAGTAGCACAAGCTTGACAGCACACATTAATCCACCTCTCGTAATCAAACTGCGATTGGAAGCAGGCTTCCGTTGGCTAACTAGGCTTCCGTTGTGCTCTTCCTCATCCTCTCCATCTGCCCTCTCCTCTTCATTTCCCGCTATCTGCCCGTCTTTTCTCCCACTGAACAGCTCTTCGGTCCACAGGCCTCTCACGGGACCTGCTGCAGTATTTCCTCGTACTGTAACCTACTGTTTACTCAGGTGTTCCCTGGTTTGGCTAGCAGGGCAACACAGTTTATTCTTTATGTAAACACGACACATTCATTCAAGTCTGGCATTTCTACATAAAGTAAAATACATCTATAAATACATTATATTATCTTTAATACAACACCACACTATGTCTAGCTCTTAACATTTTGGATGATAAAGTACTTGCTCTAGACCTTCAGGACTGTAAAGAATGTAATCTAGACCTTTAAGACTATAAAGAACATATTCTATACCTTTAGGACTGCAAAAGGCTTATTCTACACCTTTAGAACTGCAAAGAACATACTGTAGATCTTTAAGACTGTGAAGTACTTACTCTAGATGTGTGAGCACTGAAGCCTGACTGAGACATCTCCATCTCAAATGAATAGGTGTGATTCCCAGACGTAGCTGTTAAGCAATAAAGTGAGATGTTTCATCTGAAATGCAGTGTTTCAATAATAGCGGTAATGACAATGTATAAATGTTTTCAGTGTATAGTGCATGCTATGAATTCTTATGGATTATGTCAAACTCTGCATTGTAAGCTTCCCAAAATCCTGCAATGTTCTTGAGAAAAGCATCTAAAAAATTATTTACCCTCTAAAGCAAAGATCTTTCTTCCCAGAGTATCGGAAATGTTCACCAGCGCCAACTCATCTTCTACATTGAAGAAGTGATCTTCTTTTTTCTCACTTGCGATGAACTTGATTTCGTTAATGAAACTCTGCACTTCTTGATCACTTTTATTCTGTCGGTTATAATCACCAAGCACCTGCCAAGGAACACAAACTCAAATCCTCCAAATCCTGTCTGTCCAATACTGCAAATCCTGTCTGTCCAATACTGTAAATCTTGTCTGTACAATACTAAGTCAATGCTAATACATGACATAATGCTAACACTGACAATAAACCTTTTTCAAACATAATTATACATAACATTATTCAGCATTATATATGTTAACTACAGCTGTAGATCCTTGAACAACCCAGCAGACTAAATGAGAAACTAATAAACAAATAAAATTCACAAATAAAAACAAAAAATCAAAGAGACACACTCACAGCAATGGCAAACCTCTCGATGCCGTCATCCTCACACTCATTGATCACACGCTTCAGGTTGTAGTTGTCATGTGACTCCCCATCTGTAACAATCACCATGACCTTTTTCACCCCTGGTCTCGCCCCTCGCTCCGCCGTAAAAGCTTCCCTCCTGTCAGTAGGGAACAGCCAATCAAGAGCAGCCAATCAAGATCAGCCAATCAAGAGTTTTGACTGTTGTTACCACATTTCACTGTCTCTAAAACATCTCCAGAATAACTTCAGAAATAGAAATTCATTCATTCACTTTTTGTTGACTTTCATGACACGAGCTCAAGAAGAAAGATGGTAGCTGAGGTTCCAGTGTTTTACAATACTGTAAAGGTGGTAGCTGAGGTTCGAGTGTTTTACAATACTGTAAAGGTGGTAGCTGAGGTTCGAGTGTTTTACAATACTGTAAAGGTGGTATCTGAGTTTCCAGTGTTTTACAATACTGTAAAGGTGGTAGCTGAGGTTCCAGTGTTTTACAATACTGTAAAGGTGGTAGCTGAGGATCAAGTGTTTTACAATACTGTAAAGGTGGTAGCTGAGTTTCCAGTGTTTTACAATACTGTACATGTGAGAGCTGAGGTTCTGGTACTTTACCATACTGTAAAGATGAGAGCTGAGGTTCTGGTGTTTTACCATACTGTAAAGATGAGAGCTGAGGTTCTGGTACTTACCATACTGTAAAGATGAGAGCTGAGGTTCTGGTGTTTTACCATACTGTAAAGATGAGAGCTGAGGTTCTGGTACTTACCATACTGTAAAGATGAGAGCTGAGGTTCTGGTACTTTACCATACTGTAAATGTGAAAGCTGAGATTCTGGTGTTTTTCCATACTGTAAATGTGAGAGCTGAGGTTCTGGTACTTTACCATACTGTAAATGTGAGAGCTGAGGTTCTGGTACTTTACCATACTGTAAATGTGAGAGCTGAGGTTCTGGTGTTTTACCGTACTAATAGCTGAGGTTCTGGTGCTTTACCGTGCTGTGTCAATGCCAAGAGCAGTCATGGTTTTCATTCCAGTCCTCTGGGGAATTTTGCTTGCCATTTTAATGAGGTCTTCAGTGTTGTTAAACTGGCTAAGATTGAATTCATGGCCAACATCATCTCCATATGATACAATTCCTACCTGAGGAAACAAAATAAGAGACACAAGATAAATTCATACATCATTAACACACACACACGTAGGTATTGACCATATACTGAACCCCACCAACATACACATTTTCCAAAAACACAGCCATTGTATTATACAGTGCACAATGCCTCTTCACGCAGACATTTTAGTCATTATATAAATCAAATACACTGGCACTTTTTTATCCATCCTCTCATTAATGGTCAGATTTTGACTGATAATGACAAACCACTCTCAGCAATGACGTTAACATGTGACACTGCTGTGCCTGATACTCAAACCAGCTCAACTCGTCAGCTCGTCAGCAAAAAGAGTTCGATCACAGAGCAAACTAACCCTAGCCGGGGGGATCTCGATGTTCCTCAGGAACTTGACCAGAAATTTCCTGATTTCTTCCCAGGGGTAAATGCTGTTGGATCCATCCAGAACAATGATGATGTCCATGTCCTGCTGGCAATCTGCAAAGGAAGCAAAGCGGACCACACATGCATGCACGGAACACAACCTGTTTATACGAGAAATTACATTTCACATGACATATTTTAATGTTCTGGAACATGTCCTTCCGATCTGCGTGCTCTCAAACCGTTTACACAGGCTACGTCCTTGAGATGATGCTGCAGTGTTACAGTATGGGCTGTCCTGTGTCAAACTGAAGCCATGCTACACTGGACACACTAATATCCAGCCCCTACAGCAAAGCCTCATTATCATACATAGACAATTTAACTGATATTTTCACAGATGATACATGGCTATGCTGTCATTGTGTTTGATGTGTAGTGTGCAGTTTGCATCACTAGAGTGACATATTTTTTCCAGTGCATTACATTTTACTGCATATCATGTTACTATAACTGAATGCTTTGCTCTGGACTACAGCATCCAGCTATCCCAGGTTTTCTCAGAACTACATACATATCAAGACTACTCATCTATTTAAGAAATTCAGTAATAGGGGCTAGGGTTAGACTCAGGAAAACGCTTCAAACCCATTACATGAAGGAGTGTATATGAGTGTGAATGAGTGTGTTTAAAATGAAGAGACTCAGTATTTATGATGAGTCACTGGTTCCTCTGTGTCTGGGATGCTGAAATGTCAACTCTGCTAAATCCTATCCTAAATTGGGCATACAAGACAGTGCGGGCAAGCTGTGGTTTACATGCTTCAGAATGTGTTAATATACACACTCCTCACGTGTCTGTAGCACATGTGCACGTGTGTGTGTGTGTGTGTGTGTGTGTGTTTGTACCTCGAATGGTTGGGGCGATTGAGTTGAGCACCTTGAAGGAGGAACTAACATTGGAGCAGATGCCTGTTATGTACTGCAATTTTCCACACATGTAGCCATACTGAGGACCACACGCCTGCAAGAGAGACAGGGAGAGAGGGAGAGGTGAGAAGGGAAAAAGAAGACAGAGATACAGGCAGAGAAGAAAAGACAGGATGAAAGAAAGGAGAGGTGGAGAGAAGGAAAGAGAGAAAGGGAGAGTGAGGGACAGCAACAGGTAGAATGGGAGAGAGAGAGAGGAGAAAAGGAGAGGCAGAGATGGTGAATGTGACACAGAAGCAGAGACAGACAGGCAGACAGAGATCTCTGAATGGTGGTAATGGGAAAATGTGCCTCAGCTAGTCTGTTTTAAAAGAGTTTTTCAGTCCTAAAAGCAGCTCCTTAAATACAGCACAGCAGACAGAGGCTTACCACAACCCTGCGGCTTCAGAATTACAAACGACAAGCGGAAAATCTGATCATTTCAATTATTCGTTTCCTAAACATGACGGACTGAAGCTCTCCAGAAGGTCCAGGATCTGGTGCATTCAGCATGTGCGGAGGGGTGTGACTGACGATTAAACACAGCATCTTCTTACCAGGAATCCGCTCCCGTCCGGATTAGCAACCAGTGTCGTTCCCATAGTCATGTTTTCTTTGATTTCATGTATGTCTGAAATGGTTGTGTGGTCTGGGGAAAAGAGTAAATATAGACCCCAGCAAATAAATATCAACCAAAAAACAAAACCAAAAACAACAACAATGAAATAGGATAAGGAATACAAACTCTGTTAATTCCGCTTCGACACTCTCCACTTTGGAGAACCTGCTGTGCCCTCAACATCTTTGTCTCAAGGTTTTACACAGCACCTATAGGACAGGTGTTTTACACAGCACCTATAGGACAGGTGTTTTACCCAGCACTTATAGGACAGGTGTTTTACACAGCACCTATAGGACAGATGTTTTACCCAGCACCTATAGAACAGGTGTTTTACACAGCACCTATAGAACAGGTGTTTTACACAGCACCTATAGAACAGGTGTTTTACCCAGCACCTATAGGACAGGTGTTTTACACAGCACCTATAGAACAGGTGTTTTACCCAGCACCTATAGAACAGGTGTTTTACACAGCACCTATAGAACATGTGTTTTACCCAGCCCCTATAGAACAGGTGTTTTACCCCGCACCTATAGAACAGGTGTTTTACACAGCACCTATAGGACAGCTGTTTTACACAGCACCTATAGGACAGGTGTTTTACCCAGCACCTATAGGACAGGTGTTTTACACAGCACCTATAGGACAGGTGTTTTACCCAACACCTATAGAACAGGTGTATTACCCAGCACCTATAGGACAGGTGTTTTACCCAGCACCTATAGAACAGGTGTTTTACCCAACACCTATAGAACAGGTGTATTACCCAGCACCTATAGAACAGGTGTTTTACCCAGCGCCTATTGGACAGATGTTTTACCCAGCACCTATAGAACAGGTGTATTACCCAGCACCTATAGAACAGGTGTTTTACCCAGCGCCTATTGGACAGGTATTTTACCCAGTGCCTATAGGGCAGGTGTTTTACACAACACCTATAGAACAGGTGTATTACCCAGCACCTATAGAACAGGTGTTTTACCCAGCGCCTATTGGACAGGTATTTTACCCAGTGCCTATAGGGCAGGTGTTTTACACAACACCTATAGAACAGGTGTATTACCCAGCACCCATAGGACAGGTGTTTTACCCAGCACCTATAGAACAGGTGTTTTACCCAGCGCCTATTGGACAGGTATTTTACCCAGTGCCTATAGGGCAGGTGTTTTACACAATGCCTATAGGGCAGGTGTAGTACCCAGTGCCTACAGGGCAGGTGTTTTATGCAGTGCCTATAGGACAGGTATTTTCCCCAGTGGCTGTGTCAGGACAGATGTGTATTAACCTATCACTTTGTTTCTCCCACAGGGTGCCCTTTGTCTGCTCTGTGCACATGCTCAGTGGGTTCCTGACAGCACTGTATCTACTGCATCTGCATAATTTACAGTGCAGCCCTGACCAGGAACAGGAGCCTCACTGTTGAGGGCTGCAAGAAGAGCAACTTTAACTTTGACCTTCTGCAAACCCAGACAGCAACAACAACAGTGTGTTTTCCCCAGACTGGACATCTATGGTCAGAATTCAAAAAGACAAAAAAGTCAAAGGGACACAAAAAAATCCATTTAGGTAGAAATGAACTATGACACAGGCCAATGCACTGTGTACCTGGAGATGCTGAAGTGTTGGGAACAGCATGTGATCTGGAGATCTGGGACCAACATGTCTATCTCATTATAATGAGTATCAAAACCATTGCTGTGCTGTGTGTGGACGTCTCCAGTCCTCTAATGCTCCAACACTGCTCCCCCCTTTCTCACACACACACACACACACACACACACAATGCAGCAGTGATATTCCTTTGCATCTTCTTCATGGACGAGTGTAGCGCATGGAAGAGTTAGTTTTCCTCTAAGTGCTCCACTAGAATATTCAATGGCCAGTTCTAGAGGCTGGTTTAAGAATCTAAATGTTTTTGCAGGAGATGGCATGCATAGTTAAAAACAAGCTTACGTTGCTTATTAAAGACTGTCAAATACTTGTTTTAATCCTTTGGTAGCATCTGATTTGTATATAAATGCAGGCAATTTCCATGAATATACTTTCCAACTGTGGATACTTATTAATAAAGTTAAATCAGTAAGTGTCAGTGTTCAGACACGTACAGATAAGCTCAGCTGTGACTTCAATGGGTAACCACTGCAACGATATGTCATGTGCTACCACTTACAGAAGAGGCTTGCAAACTGAAACCTTGCTTTATCAAACAACAAGGAGTCATGTCCTAACCACATAAAACCCCACCAAATGAAGAAAGCTAATCTTAATAATCAACACGAAACAGCAAAGCAAACACACATGTAAGACAAAATACAGCATGAATTCATTTCTCACCAGGCAAATCTAATTTTATGCAGTCAGAAGAACTGCCATGACCAACAGGGCATTTGTAAACATCTCCAGTCCGCTTGGCTGGCTGACCCTTCAGAGGAGAACCAATCAGGACCCTAGGGGAGGGGCATAAGAAAAGAAAGACAGAGAGAGAGAAGCAAAAACAGGGTAGAGGTCATATTCAAACCACAAAACTGACAGGAGTCATGAGAAAGCAGTTCGCTCAAGACCACTTAGGTCCACCCAGAATCCACTGAAACTTCATTCAAATGTCACTCAAACTCCACTCAAATTCCGTTCAAAGTGGACCTAACTGATTCTCTATTTTCTCAGTGGAAAAATGAAAATGTTACACAGCTCAACACACCATACACTAATGAGTTATAGAAAAATGTTTAACTGACACCATTTCTAACACTATTAGCTAAACTCAACCAGCACTTTTGCTCCTGTTGTTGTTGTCGTTCTTGAGTTTCCCAAACTGCAGGCTCACTTTCTCAGCAGCAGACTCAAAGCTGACCTTCCAGACCTGCCAGCTGCTGACTGGTTATCAGGCTGTACGCATGTAAACAACTCAGAAGTCTTTAACATTCCAGAGCAGAAACGAGCCCTGGTGACCCAGCGCAGACGTCTGAGGGGCACACACTCCACTTCCTGTTCACCGCTCGAGACCAAGGCCGCTCATCTCGAACTGTTGGACAACCATCGCTGGCCTTCATTTCAATTTTGCTTACATATGAACGATTCAGATATATATAATATATATCACACAAAACAGTCTGTGTTTACAATAACCACACTGTTTAAACCCAATTCAATTTAATTCAGTTCAAATTTACTGCTGGTACACATAAACAAGTGTTCAGTATTTCAGGAACATAGCCTGTTCAACTCAAGATGCAAGGTAAACAAAATATACGGACACCAAATATATGCATATTTAGGGAATGCAGTGACTCTGGTTCTAGTAAACGTCACTGCACGCAGACATGAGCCATGGAAAAGGTCACCTACAACGGCATTATCACTCCTCAGAACGTGCCTTTAGCAGACAGCATCGTCTGCTTCACGGTTGAACCCAGCAGACCTCTGCATGAGTGTAGGGAAGCCCCTACTGGCCTTTGACTTTATTTCTTCGTGTGTGTGTGTGTGTGTGTAGGTGTGTGTGTGTGTGTTGGGAAGGAACTCAAATAAGCAGTCTGGTGCTTTACAGCTGGTAAATTCAGGTGCAGACTACGTTGTGTCTGCTTCACTAGAGTTCCCTCATCAGAAGGTTTTGAGTCAACCCAAACTGCACTCGGAGCAGGAGCACCTGGCAGTGTCCCGCAAGCGTGGGTCCTGACGTGTCCCGCAGAAATGCCCCAGACTCGGGACTGTGCAACTCACCACTTCCCTTCGCTGTTCTCAAACTGCTGCACTGTGTAGCCAAACATGTCCTCCACGGGGCCGGTGAAGGACATCCCATTCTTCTCATCCACATTGAAGAACAGGAAAGCCGGCAGCATCACTAGAGCAGAGCAGAGCAGACACACTCTTTAACGCCAAAATACAGAGGCATAATATTGCAAGTATAAGGAGCAAAAAAGGCTTAATACGTGTTTAATTAAGTTGTACAAATGCATTTAATGCGTTGTCATGGATATATACCTTGCGCTTTTTTAATTTACAATACAAAGGCACAACCAGGGGACTGTTTACACAACACCAGCAGACACGATAATCAACAAAGCGAAACATTAGGGGCAACAACCTCTCTACTTTTTCCAACTTAGGGAGTCGAAAATTATGGGAATTCTGCACAGAGGAATTTCTGCTTGGGTGCCAGTGGAATTTCACAAAGCCGTGCTGAGGGTTCTGACCATGCCACGCACTTGGCCATGAGCCTGGACAAAGCGTCCTTCAGCGAGCAGCCACAGTCGGTCTCCCAGTGTTGCGTATGAAGGGGACACTAAATATAACAGTTAAATGGCTCTTTGTGGCCAGGTTACAGAGAGCCTCTTCATACACACCACACAGGGGCATTCCACTCATAATTTATTCAGTTTCTGTATTTCTAAAGCTGTGCTGAACATTAAGCCAAGCTCAGACATGCAGAGAAGCACCATGACGTCTGACAAAACTGCAAAACAAAAAGAGCATACAGAGACACCAGACGACACTGAGCACAGCAAACATTTCACAGCTAAGGAGGAGGTTGATGGGTGCTCAGTATGGCCTGGGGCTCTGTGGTGTGACCCCCTCTCAGCCAGAAGCCTCCACTGCTAATGCAGATACAGCACTCTATGCTGGTGGTGAGCAGAGGGAGACAACAGCGTGCGTCATGAGCACAGCTCAGATGAATGGCTTGCAGGCAATCAATGAAAATTAAGGATTCCATCTGGGCTTTCAGACTCTGTGTCAGAGCTGTGTGTGCATGGAGCAGGACTGTATATGTCTAGGGCAGCCCTGTATGTGTGTGTGTAGAGCAAGGGTGTGTGTGTATGTGTATGTGTGTATAGAGCACGTGTGTGTGTGTGTTTGTGTGTGTGTGTGTGTGTGTGGATCAGGGCTGGCCTGCAGTGGGAGTCCTGAGGGACAGCATTAGTGCTGAGCCCACGCAATCAAAGTGGAGACGGTGGAGATATGAGCAAAGAGTCTTTACAGAGGAGGAGACAATGGAGATATGAGCAAAGAGTCTTTACAGAGGAGGAGACGTTGGAGATATGAGCTCAGGAGGAGATGAGAAAAGACAGAAACAGCAAAAAACGAAGAAGGATGGAGATATGCCTGTGAACTGGTCTCTCCTAAAGCTCCATGGAGATATATGCCTGTGAACTGGTCTCTCCTAAAACTCCATAGAGATGTGCTGCACAGGTCTCATATCTGGTGCAGATTTGGGATGTAGATAAACCCAGTTTTCCCCTGCAATAAACAGACACAGACCAGAGGCCCACAGTCCAGTGACAAGCCCTACCTTAGCACACACACTCTCACACACACACACACACACACACACACTCACACACCTCCACAAGAATCAGAATCAGAATCAGTTTTATTGGCCAAGTATATGTACACACGCAAGGAATTTGACTCCAGTAGTTTGTTGGCTCTCAGTGAATTAACATGCTTTTAATCTCATAATGAAGCGCATGTCTGTAAGTTTATCGGCTGATGTTGTAACTCCTGCAGAGGTCAAAAGGTGAACACACACTTCCCAAACACATTACAGGATTACGCACATACGCCAAGCCTGTGCCTGCACACACACACACTACTGTATTTAACGAAGAGTCTCACGGGAGCAATAACAGGACATGGAAAAAGCAGTCTGACTCCAAACGCAGCGTGACATCCCAAGCTGCCATGAACTCTTCGAGCGCAGGCTTATTTTCACCCATGCAGAACGGACGACAGCGGCTCATCCTGATAGGAACTGCCGAATCGGAAGCCAGAACCCTGGCCAGGTAACGTGACCTCTCTCACCGCAGAAACATCAAGCCCCAACTCAATTACACACATACGCACAGGGGAAACACACACAGACACACACACAAAGGGGAAAAACACACACACACTCTCCTAAAGCTGATTCAAGATGGATACCAGCCAAGAAGCCCTTTTACATTGATCAGAAAAGGAGAAAGATGCACAGATGCATAGGCGGCATGGTTGTCCGTGGCAGCCAAAGGAAACACTGCCTGCACCAGTCCAACCTCTGAAATAAAACCAAATCCAAATCATTTTAGAGAAACACTTTCAGGAGGTCAGACATAAGGGGATCGTGGACCACATTCATTCACAACCAGACCATTATTCCTTAAATCATTCAGTCCATAACAAAACAATCTCACAGTTTAGGCAGGGAATCTGTACAGGGATGGGCTACAGCAGCACATAAACTCCAACATCACAACTGCATTACTACACCTAGACTATCACCTGGAGATTTTGTGAGTTAAGTAACTTTTAAATACACCGGTGTTTACCTGTTCAATCTATTAACTCTACACAAAGGCCCAATCGACCAGCACCAGTCGACCGAGACCAATACAAACAACATCGATCCAGTGCCTGAAACTTCTACATTATCTTCATTTGGAGGGGCAGACCAAAGGAAGGAGACTTTTAGACTGAGTTTTTAGACAGCATCAAAAAAATCAAACAAGACAAAACAAAGTAGAAGATGAGGATCATGAGGTTTCATCTACAACAGTAGACCAGAGGAACGAAGGAGATGACTTTTACACTCCTGCCATCGCTTCTGCAGTAAAGTTCACTGAATATAAAACACTATAAGCAGCTTTAGACCCAAGCATACTATTGTCATCACACTAGTGTAACTAAGGCAGGGGTTATATCTCGTACCGATACAAAAGATTTCATCCTCATCCTCAATCCTCAATCATCCTCAATCTCATCCTCCCGCGTCTCCGTGGACATGTGCTGCATTGGCATATCTGAGTGTTTACGAGCTCTTTGAAGACTCTGTGCTTATTTGTGGTCAAATAAGATTGAACCTGTAGTCCAGTGCATGTCTGTTTCAGCCAAGGTCCCTCATACACTGGGTTGGACTGACTAAACGTCAATACAGGTTGATGTTGTTTCACTGCATTGACGTTGTTGTGTTAAACTGGAACCAAGCCAGTGCAGGGTGGTGCTGTGGTAAAGAGGCCCAGTGTCAGTGTTAAACTCAGGACAGCTATAACTCATGTGAATCAGAGAGAACGGCTGCTACACTTCACTAATGGGGTGAGAGAGGATATTGGAGCATCAGTACATGTGGCTCGTGCCATGCATACACACACACACTCTCTCTCATTATTTCTCTCTCTTTCTCTCTCTTTCTAACACACACACAACCTCAGCATTGCAGCTTTCAGACTAATCAAGTTAATAGTAGTTTCTATAATGTGTGCTTTTCCCCTTTGGCATCTTTTTCTCCCTCTTTTCCTCTCTCTTTCTCTCTCTCTCTCCCCCTTTCTCTTTTCCAGAACGGATTCACTTAACTCTGACTAATGTGACGTATTAGTCTGTACACAATGCACTTAAGTCCTCTGTTATACCATCAGCACTATTCTGAAACAGCAGCAACGAAACAACATCTATAGTCACTGTTGCCCCTAGTTGCTAGTATAGTAATGATCTATTGGCAGCATATTCTGATTACTTCCATGCAATACGCACAGCAACAGAGGCAGTACAGAAACCAAACAGTAAGTTATACCAAGCATCTGTTCCTTGTATGTCTGTAAGTGTGGAGTGTGTGTCTGAGGGGGCATGTGACCATATGTACTGGATGTATCAGTAACTCAGAGCATATGAAGAGGGGGAGTAAGGCGGCAGGGTGAGGAGAGGTTTCCTCGGGTGTGCGTACGGAGAACGTCCTCTGCTCTGCCGGCGCGGAAAAGCCCCGCCACGGAGCCTCCTTCATTCATCGCTGATGTGAAGGCCTGAGTGCCTGTATCCCAACCCGGAGTTCCTGCTTCCAGATGTGCGCTGGCTCTGGGAACGGCACCGGAGTCCACCCACGGGATGATGACATCATGCTCCCTGCTGCTTAAGGGGCTTTCATCTATGCAACCTCCCTAGAACGTGGATACTACCCGCAAACATCGACCCACAACCGTGTGCTGACGGACACCCACCTCTCATATTCACACACATGCACACACCCTGACACTCCCCAAAAAGTGTTAAATCGCACACAGATTTCACACACACATGCACACACACACACACACACACACATATATACAGTATATATAAACACACCCACACTTAAATGAACATGACTGTGGGGGATTGTGATTAAGCAACTCACAAAGACAAAAATACACATGTTCATGTAGCATAACTCCTGTGTCATAAACAAAGGAAATCGGCGCTAAAAAGCATGTAGGTTTACAGCCAGGAGAGACGTGTTAGTCACCACTGTCAGCATAAGAACAACAGGCAGTTTCACATTGTGCAATTATCTCTGATACACTGGGAAAAGAAATCAAAATTTCCGGATGTGTCCAAATGGTGATGTCAGAGTATGGGCATGTTCCAAAGGACCAAAATAATTGTGCTGGCCTATACGACCCAGAGGCAACACCCAGCCGGGAAAATCATGCCTGCATGTAGCCGATCTCCACTGGCCCGCTGCACAGCGTCTAGCACCAGGGATTCCACTCCCAGTTAACCCAGTAAACTCCGAGCTCGGTGTGGCAGACCCTCCGTCCGCTCAAGATCCCTTCCAGATATCAGCCTCACGCCACATGCGTGTGACATCAAAGTGCATTTACACACATCTACGTACATGTGTCCAGCCGCAGTGGGTGGAGAGCGCAGGGTTTCCTGCGGCCGGCTGCTGACTGTCACGTGACTTCACTGAGGAAGTCTGGCTACTCTCTGCAGCAGGATCCCGCGCTCTGATCCCGACATTACCCAGTGCACTTCCTACAGCTTCACGCAGGCACTCAACATTCCCACACATTATTCCCAACATTCCCACACAATATTTCCAACATTCCCACACATTATTCCCAACATTCCCACACATTATTCCCATATATTATTCAGTATATATATATTATTTCTTCAGTAACCAGGTGAAATGCTAAAGTTCAATCAGACATATGTCATGTGTCTCAAAGGGAGGGATAAGTTCACACAAAAATATGCACTAACCTAAAATCCGTCCCCTTCTTTCCATTATTAAAATTGGTACCCTTAAAATATTTAAATATTACTGCTTTTATTTTAACCTATTTAAGAGTTTTAAATCAAAATTATATGTTTACCCATTACATGACTGGTGCATGAACTGGACATTTAAGACATTGCTCAGATGTTTCAGACAGGTCCTGGGAAGATAACTCTGCAGGGGTCAAAGTTCATGCTAAATATAACATCAGGCTGGGAACATTGTTTCTTCAGGGCTCCTGGAAAAGCAGCTCTCAGCTGTGTGGTCCACAGCTCTCTAAGTTTATTCTAAAGGGCAAGACCAGAGCTTTGAAACCGAGACCAGACTGCTGAGGAAAATCATGCAAATGGTCAAGGTTTTCTGTCAGAGCCCCACCCCCACCCCCATTATGCACTCTGGTATTCACCTCAGACTCACACCGTCAATGGAAATGAGATGGTATGATGTTCAGGCTGGGGGAGACGGAGGGGGGAGAGTCAGGTCTGGTGAGCAGATGATGCCACTTTGCTATGCCCTGGCCATCTAACCCTGAACCCCACAAGTCAGCAATTCTGTGGTGTGTTTATAAGTGTGTGTGTGTGTGAGTGTGTGTGATCACCTGTTTGACCATGAGGAAATCTTATATGAGAAATGGTATGTTACTCTAGTGAAACTACAAAGGCCATTAAAGTATGTTTAGACAAATCCGTTGTTTGCAGCTGTGAGCTGTGTGCTGTGTGTTTTAGATGCCAGATACTCGGAAACAACGACAGACAGTCACGACAAAGCCAGACGAGAGGAAATAAACCATCCTTCTTGAGCACTTTCTGTCAGTCTCTGTGTCTGTCTGTATGCTTGTAGTATGAAATTCAATAATTCATGCCTTTATGCAGAGTCTATTCTGTCCCTGTGTGTGTGAGCGTGTGTGTGTATGGGTGTGTCTGTATGCATGCATGTGTGTGTTTTCTTACACTTGGGAGGTTTATGACCCCAGGGGAAGAGGTGGCAAGGTCCCCCTGCGGTGATAACGTAAGCAGACTCCCCATGGAGGCCCCACCTGGCTTGACCCCTGACCCCGCTGGGGCCCAGCACTCTCCCGGGTTCATGGCAGAACCGTTTATTTCCCCTGTTACGTTTCATTACATGTGTCTCATTTCAGCCCCCCTCCCCCTTTCACTTAGGAGTTTCCATCACTCAGATGGTTTCCAGCCTTTGCCTGGTCAGACTGGGACCAGCGAGCCCCCAGTTCAGGACGGGTAGAGTTGGCAGTGCAGCACACTGTGACAAACCATATTTGAAACCCAGCGAATGGGCAACTGTTCCCCATACATGACAGAGCAGCGGGGCAGTAGCGGTCACGGCCTCTCCTTTGTAGCGACCACGGTAAATAAAGAATCGTTTGGGTGTTGCATGATTGACAGCTCACAGTTAAGTGGCCCTGCAGGGTCTGAACTTTGAGAAGTTCCTGTTCCGTCACACGTCCTCTGCTGCATGTGCATGTGTTTTGTGCTGCAAAGTTCCCATAATCTGCCTCTGAGGTGTGACTTCCTGTGCACTGATATGTCTTTCATTTCCTTTCAACAGTTGTTTTCAAGTTTGTTTATTCATAAGTGTAAAATGTGACAGCACCTTTGTTTCCCAGTAAGCAGCTAATTGCTGTATTAGAGTTCTGCTGTATTAGAGTTCAAGTGAACGGTGTGATGAGTAACGTGAAGAACTTCTAAGAACTTTGTGCTGGAGGTCTGGATGAAGTCTGCCCCAAAAATTCCTCACAAAGAACAGCAGCTACAAGTAGAAATTCATTTTGAAAACGCTGCTGTTTAGACTTTTTTTATTCTGGTCTGTTATAATCCTTCATGCTTAATGGTTACAGTTTTATACCAGTGCTATACCAGACACAGTTTCTATGGCCCACAAACTGTGGCTTATTTTGTCAGAACCTATACAAAACACACACAAAACCATGGACCACCACATACAACAAGCAAAAATGTCACACACTTCTTGAGAAATCAGACACTTCAGCTCCTGTCAAAATGGTATTTTTCATTTCTTTCTACATGCTAAATACACACTCAGATGCTAAATGAAAAACACTATTAGCTTTTGCTAAAAGTAACGCTAATTTGTAAAAATCCTGCTATGAAAACCGTGTTGTAAAAGTCCTGTATTCCTCAGAATTCAAGCTACGAATGCACATTCAGTCCCTGCCCCACTACCCAGAAAAACACACCAGGGAAAAGTTGGGGTTTTTTTGGCATGAACATTAACACGTGTGTTCTATACAACGGAAGATAACAAAAGTAGGTTTGTTACTGTGAACTAAACAAAAGGTTAGAATGCATCGTGTCTTCTGTTTGGGTCCGTTTGAGCTACTGCAGCTCATGGACGTCACAGGTCATGTTCTCTCCGGCCAGACGGGGGGTGAAGCCCCGCCAGGAGGGTACGTCCCTCACCGTTTTCATCACAAGCTACCTCCATCGTCTGGAGAAGGGGCATGCACTGGTGAGGTCAGAGATCATAGTCCTTCCACCTCCATGCTGAAGAGAACTCCTCTGTAGGTGATGATGTAGGCGCAGTGTCATAGGAACAGTGTGTTATGATGATGATGATGATGATGATGTGACACACACACTGTAATTTTGTCCCCACACTGCCCAGGGAAAGTGACGATGGACACTGGCTGACACTGGACCCTCTGCCCAGCCTCCCGGAAACACAACCCGCATGGTCAGCCGAAGTGGCCCAGACCTCATTTGTGATGGATGCTCTTCCTCATCCTCTCTCTCCAATATTGCTCTCATTGCTGTCCAAACCAAGATATCGAACAAGTGGCCTCTTCATAGTGCCCAGGATCTGATTTCTGAGTGTGGTAATTAGCCGTGTTTTCATCTGCGAACACTAGATTTGGGTAACTGGAGAATGCGAGGGGCATTTGTATGATGATATATTCCAAAAGAAACACAGGGGTTTAAGTTTTCAATAATGTGTTTAATACAGAGAATTGTATTCAGTGTTTTGCAATAAGTATGTTTCAAATTAGAGTGTAGAGTATAGAGAGAATGCCTTATGGGTTAGCTTAACCCCTCAACTACATGAGGATGTGGTTTGAATTGCCATCTCCCACATCTCTCAACACTTCTCCCAACACTCTGATTGGTTGAGCCCTGGCCCACACACAGACACCACTGCACTTTACTCAATATACATGCACTCATTCTACCTCATTATATAATTTATTGCTACTGTCATGCTACCGTTTGCAATAATGCACTGGGCACTTTAACAATGCCTGTTTTCATTACAGCTCCAGTCTCTGTAACGGTACGGCACACCCTCCACCTGAAACGGGGCTCTTGGAACGGTCCACCGTGAGTGTGACTACTGTCAGTGTATTTGTATTTATTGCTGTGTTTGTCTTCACATTGTTAATTAATGTCTGTGTTATTCTGTGTTATGCAGCGCTCTCTCGACTCCTCTCCCTCGCCTTACAGCAGTAGTCTGATTACATTACATCTGATTACATTTGCATTACATTACTAGTTTATTTTCATTACATTTCTAGTTTAATCTCTTTTATGGATTTTTGTTCATTTGTTTGTTTGAATGTTAGTGCAGGACTAGCAAAGTAAGAAATTCATTTTATGTGCACATGACAATAAAACTCTTGCATTTTGAATCTTGAATAACTGTCGCAAGGACAAAGTTCTGTGTCTTAGCAATTGCAAAAAACTGTGATGTTTATTTGTTCTAGAGAGAATTCGAGGTGTCCTGGGCCTCAGGAAGCCTGGGCTGAGAACTTGGAAACATGGAAACTTGTGCCCTGGCCATATCTGATCAAGTCAAACCCTTCTGTGGAGTCATGGAGTGTGATGCATCTGTGCCAGCTGTAGACTGTGGTGCGTTTGAACGGACCGAGAAGCATTACTTTCCCAGGACAGGCAGCTGGTACGCAGGGCAAGAGACACAGCCGCCCCCCTGAGCCCATTCCAGCACTGGAAACATGTTTAACATATTTTGGACAGAGAACCATATCCAGTGATCAAGCCATCACAACGAATGAAAACAACTCTTCACTTGTGATCACATCAGGGCTTCCAGCTTGTGTTTAGACATGCCTCGCTCTACAGCATAAATGTTTTTCTATTTCCACATGATTGTTTGCAATGTTAAATTGTTGTTTGAAAAATAAAATTGATAAACCTACGTGAGTCAAGCAATTTAGTCTGTTATGAATGTAACAACGTCTTACTTACTCTCCGTGCCTGTGTGCCTAATGACAACTCTGTTGTGTGTGTGTGTGTGTGTTTGTGTGAGAGAGTGAGACAGAGAGACAAAGAGAGAGAGAGGGTGTGTGTGTATGTGTGCCTATGTGAGAGAGAGAGAGAGAGAGAGTGTGTGTGTGTGTGTGTGTGTGCACATGGAGGTTATATTGCTTGAAGTTGCATGTTTTTGTACTTCATTCATTAAAGTAAAGTTCTGTGTATGAGAGGGAGTCTGCTGGGAGAGGACGGCCATTTGCCAGAGTCTGATCCAGATTTCCAGACTCCTCTGGATGTCAGAGCAGGGAGGAGGGTGGGGCAGATGTGATCTCTCTCTCTCTCTCTCTCTCTCTCTCTCTCTGTCTCTCTCTCTCTCTCTCTCTCTCTCTCTGTCAACCTGCCTTCCTCACCCCTTTCCTGTTCTATTTCTGGATCACATTATGAAATTAGGTATAAAGCACGAAGACAAATCTCCAGCCAAAGATGAGTGCAACCACAAGATGAGAGAAGAATTGGTTCCCTGGAGATCGAAATACATGAGTTCAGCGAACCCCACTGGAGAGGTCGTGTATTCACAAGGGTTGGAGGGGTTCAGCTACAAAGACATTGTTGTGCCACTATGAAATGAACCCTTAAGCAGGTCCTACATTTGACAACTGCATCAAACCAGAACTGGCAAACCACAGTGCACACACATAAGATCACTTACTTCTCAGGCGTGGAGACAAGCACAGAGCAGATCGTCTCAACCCTGCCATGCATACTTTCAAAGC
The DNA here is from genome assembly GCA_020368025.1 of Brachyhypopomus occidentalis. Classification (NCBI taxonomy): domain Eukaryota; kingdom Metazoa; phylum Chordata; class Actinopteri; order Gymnotiformes; family Hypopomidae; genus Brachyhypopomus; species Brachyhypopomus occidentalis. The sequence continues at coordinate 47,680 of JAGXOD010000026.1, read as the reverse complement.
ATTTATGTATACATACGTTTGTGGTTGAGCCATCTGTAGCACACAGTTACTGAAGAAGCAGTGTTCAACCAAAATGATTATGGCAAATTGGTGCCTGAGGCATCTTGGCGTGTGTCAGATTTGCATGTGACTTGAAGTTTCTAACATTTCCAATCACAGCTAGTGAATTTGCAGTATTTGAACATTTTCTAGCAGTCACCCTACAAAACACTTTGTTTTGTTGCAACTGAAGAACTCTGAACCAGAATGACAATCCTAATGTAAAATGTAAAGAATAACTTCATTTGGGTAATAATGTGTGGTCCTCACACTGTTCTGGTGTGTAGGAATGTGTGTTTGTCCCATGCACACGGGAGTGTGCGTTCTGGTGTGTAGGAGTGTGCATTTGTCCCATGCACACTGTCTGAAGCCAGCTGCTCAATTTCTGCCCTCTAACCAACACCACCTGTACACCACCTCTGATTGGGCTTGTCAAGGCTTCACCACAGTCAAAGCCACATCTACACTGGTCTCTCGCCGCAGGACTCTTGTGCAGTTTCATCTGCACGCCTGCAGACCCCAGCACCACACAAAATCAAAAAACAAAAGAAAAGAAAGAAAGAACCCCCACTCACAGATCGAAAACAGGAAGAAGCAAGAGAACAACACTGTTTAGGCATCTTTCAAACTCAGCAGGACTCTAACCACCAAGTACAAGGGTGCTGTGGCTGTGATGCCGTGGTTGTGTATTCAGAAGAACCTAAACTGAGATCAGGGGAGGATGGTTGCGAATGTGGTGGCGTAGTTATGAATTCTAACCGGCATTTCTAACACGACTGTTATCACATCCTCAAAGGTCAGCATCAGAAAGATCAGAAAGAGGCTAGTAGAGGAGGGAAGGAAAAGAAAATGACAAAGTGAAGGCAGGATAATAAGAGAGGAAGAACAAGAAGAAAACAGTATAAACAAGTTTTTTCTCATGCATAGTATATTAAAATAATGTCACAGCTAAGTACCTGAATCAGTCCATAATGTATAATAGTCAGTGCGTGCAGTGAAAAGTAACCTATCAAGTGCCCTACAACTGGGTTTCGTAGTACCGAAAAAGGACCCAATTAAAAAATGTAAAGTCCATGAAACATAACGCACTACTGGCGCCCTGAACACCATGCGGTCTCACAGATACAACACGCACATATAGCCGGCTCACATATATCTGACTCTCTAAGTCTTCGGCTTACCTATGGGTCTAGAAGGCGCGTGCCGCAGCATGTTCATCGCCCTATGACAGCGCCGTTGAATATCAAAAGGATTTGACGATTTATGACTGAAGCCATACTATCCTAAAACACTACAGCATTCGGCGCTTACGTCAATTCCTAACGGGTTTATGACAAAATGGATGCTCTTAATGGTATTGACTCGTTAATAATACAACAAAATACTACGTTATACGATGTCACGTTCTGGAGACGAAATGCTGTCGCGCAAACCGTGCAAAAATCTTGAACTGCAAATAAAATTCAGAGCACGGACTTGCGACAGAAATGTACAATTTAAATCCACTCACCGAATATTCCTACTAGTCGTAAACCTTGCATTCCAGGACGCATCTCGTCTAAGTCCTGTCGGGGTCGGGAACACGCATCTAAAGGCGCCTCCGTCAAGCGCACCAATGGACATGTAAGTGCACGATAAGGAGATTGAGCTACCAGTTTGACATGCCCTGTTGCTTTTGGCATAAATAAGAAGCGCAAAGGTCGCGCGATTTAGTGTAGTTTAACACCTTATTCCATAATTTAACTATATAACTACAAAAGAAAGACAGACAGAACGAAAAGCACATGGGAGCGAGACATTTGGGAGCGAGAATAGGAAAATGGTGGCAAGGAAGTTCGGGGTAATAGCGGCATAGCCTCGTAGCCATGGGAAAATATGACCAAGCAAATTTAACGATGATGTCTGGAGATTATTATTTTGCAGTGAACCTGAAACCTTTACTCGGTGCTTTCAGATAGCATAATGCTTTTAAGAAATGCAAATATTATTCTACAAGTTTAGGAAGTTTTAGTGCAATCTCTGACCAGGCAAAACTATTATATTTGGTATGCCGTGCTATCTAACACAAAGTAAAAGATTTATATACACAAATGTGTATTATACACAAATGAATGAATAAGAACGAAATAAACGTATTTGAAAAACGCGCGACAAAGAGCGACCCTTTCCCCTCAATTCTGTTTAACCCCAATTAGCCTACGAGCAAAAAAAAAAATCTACGAGCAAACAAATCCATTGGACCGCTGCCAGCTTTACCGTCAACGGTCCGACTGCGGCGATTTTCTTCCTATTTGGGGCTAAGGGCGGGAAATTCTGTAAAATAGCAAACGACTATTGCTAAATGGCTTGTGGAAGACTTTGTTGTAGCATGACACTGACTTAAACTGTCATGTCTCCTATGGGTTAAACATGTGATAACACCTTGTAACCTTAACTGTGACTGTAGTGATAACTGTAACCATAGTTACTTTGTAAGAATAGTTTGTTGCCACACACACATTTTCCTAGCCCTTTACCAACGTTCAGTTCCTCACCGAAGGTATGAAACTGACAACTAAGAAGTCTCTACTGAAGTGTAGAAACCACAGAACCCTTCCCTGCCGGGTGAAGCTGCAACCGTGCCATTACCATGTCAGTGTAAGCGCTGCGCTGAGAATGGTCCATCTGTCAAATGTGCACTCAGCAGTGGTCATGTGATCATAAAGTAAGTACTGGTGAGTTAAATTGTAGCTGACAAACTATGCATGCCAACAGATGCCCTGCAATACATAATTGTGCATTTATAATATATATGTGTTATATATCAACTAATAGGTGAGATGATGAGATGCCCAGTCAGATATATTATGACATCACTTCTTAAAAGTGTTGTTATATTATTTATTTATCTGACCACCCTAATGCATATGTTAATGTTAGGTCTTTATTTAAAGCATGCTTGATTCTTCTTTGTATTTCAGCCTTTGTGACACACACGCAGACATCATAGTATCACCCCTGCAATCTCAGGAACTGCCTGAGAGAGACAGTTTACATCAGACCTTCCTGTGTCCACTGCTCTCCAGATCTCCCCAGGAGTACACTTCAGGAAGTCCTGATTGGTGGGCCCTCCTCCCTCTTCCCGGCCCATCTTTTTCTTGGTCCACACCCAGCCGGAAGTCCTCCTGTCCCTGATCACTCGTCTGCAGGATTCCACAAGTCTCACAGGCCCTGTAAGGAGGACGTGTATCTCACTCGCACAGACCCTCTGAACCGACGGACGTGAGCGGGGGCTGAGTCACTCCCGGGACTTGTGTTGGCTACTGAGGGCTGTCACGTCAGACCAGAGTGACTCAAGCAAGTCCCTTTGTCCCTCCTGGAGTTCGCAGGGATTAGACATTTGATGCAACATGCATTGCACCATGTATTTATGCTGCAAGGCTTGGAGGGGTATTTTGACCATTCATGAAAATGTCAAAATACAAGTTGGTCATTTCCCTTCTAGTGAACTAAAATTCTACCCAGACACAAGAAGTTAGGTGTAACTTCCTTCATGCACAATGTGCTTAGTCATAAGGTTTTCTCCAGTTCCTATAGCGAAGTAAAACAGGAACTACATGTCACTGTAGAACCCAAGACACCCAAGATTTCTCCTGTGGCTCTACTAAACCACTTCTTCACTGCCAAATAAGCTAAATATTGTCTTTGCCCTGAACAAACTTTATTGTCCTGAACACTGATCACATTGCCCTCCATTGTCCTGAATGCTGATCACATTGCCCTCCATTGTCCTGAACACCCTCTAATGTCTTAAACATGCTCGATCATCCTGAATACACTGCACTGTCCTGAACATTCTCCATAGTCCTGAACACACTCCATCGCCCTGGATACACTCCACCATCCTGAGCACTCTCCATCGTCCTGAAAACCCTCTAGTATTCTGAGCACTTCGTTGTCCTGAACATACTGAAGATGCTCCATCATCCTGAACACCCTCCACTGTCTTGAACATGCTCCATTGTTACATATTTTTTTACTCAGAAGGTCTAGCCTGACTTAAGTCAATATTACTCAGTGTATTGATGTGTACAGGATAGAGGTTTGTAAACCAGATCAACTGTGGTGTCCCAAGTTGTACGTCGACCTTAAAATCTCACTTAAATAACCATGAGGTTACACTAAGCCATAACTCTCAGTTATTTTAAAGGCTTTGGAACTGTGGGAAAAAAACTGACATGTCAAATGAATGGCAGCAAGTGTTCTACTTCCCAACAATGATGCACAGGTCCAGCACACCAGCTGTCTGCTGTTTGTCTGAGTGACTAGTAAGCTAACAACTAGCAACAGAGGTCACAGAGGTGTATCCCACACAGAGACATACAGGACAGAACAGCGTCACTACGGAGTTAAAATGAATTAACTCCTCCAGAGGACATGTTACTCAAGAGACATTTAAGCCTGACTGGGCATAATTTAACCCAGGAATCTGTTCTCTATTCTCTTTTCTCTATCAGCTGTATATGACAGCAGTATTGCTTGTGTCCCATTATTGACTGAACAGCAATAAGTTGCTTACAGAGCTGAGATTTTTATTACAGCTAGTGCACTATTCCTGCATTCACCAGCAAACGCTGGAAAGCCCACCACCTGGGCAGACGTAGCGCGGCTATGTGTCTGTACTGTTTACCAGCGCTGTTTATGAACTTCCTAATCCAACCCGCAAAAATGGTGACAGTTGAATAAAACCACTGCTGCAAGCAGGGTGGGAATATTTTGCAAGTATTTGGCTATAGTTTTAGTCATTTAAAGGATAATTAAAGTGCCAAAGTATTGCACGACTGCTTTGGGAATAATTCCCTCGTATGCTAACACTGACCCCGGGTGAGTCGACTGTGTGGAGCCAGATTTTTTCTCTGTCACATGTTTGATTTGCAACATGTGACAGCATTTCTAGGCACTGTTGATTTGAATCATATCAGATTATACTGGGTTAGTTGAAATGGTGTTTGAGAAAATGACTTGATACGATGGGGCATAAACACAGCTTGGCCTTTGAAAGGGGCATCGGGGATAGCTAACAGTGTGTGACATACAACTGCAAACACTGACCTCACAGCCACTGTTTCACGGTCAGTGACCTTTCCCTCACACTGATGGACATCCAAGAAGCCTAGTATCAATTTCTGTCTCGGATTGTTTGACAGATCTCCACAGGGAATGAGAAACACACGGGAAGTCTGTCCGCAGGGGCTCCCTGGTGCCTGGGGTCTAAAGCCGTGAGTGTGATGTTTTTTGCATGTCATAAATTTTGACGGCACCCTAAGGAATGACAGCAAACTTGATACAGGCCCTGTCCCAACCCCACTGCTAAGCAGCACACTCTCTACTGCTGGATCTGATCATTCCAGTTTTCATCACTTAGAGGGCAAGAAAAGGAGAGGACGACAGGAAGGGAGCGAGACTGAGACAGACAAAGAGTGAGACAGGAAAACCTCTTAGGGAAGTGTAAGGGAAGAGCCTCTTAAAGAGCTCTCTCTCTCTTTGTCTTCACAACACATGTTTGATATTCATGTTCACTGCTGACTTGCCAAGAGTGATCATTTTAATACGGAGCGTTCAATGTTCCCAAGCAAACACTAGATAAGCAACTCCACCGAGGACATTTTAAGTATCATATTAGCATTTTTAGCATTATTATTATTTTACATTATAAGTATTGCGTTAAGATCACTTTCAGATTAGTGTGAAATCTGGCAGTCATAAGTGTCATATTTCAGATTGTTCCTTGAACTCTAGTTGAGTTAGATGTGAAAATGTTATGTGGACTAACGTCACTAAAGTGACAAAGCACTCAGACAGAGCGCTGATTGGCTAATACTAAATATTAACCTTTCTCAGATTGGACTCTTGACCTGTTTGCACTGTGCCATGACCCAAATGTCAGCTAATGGGTTGTGTGGTGGAAATGTCCTAATTTCTGTAAACAATATTACAAACAATATACAAGAAACAACTCTGAATTCAGTTTAGGCAAATTGTCAACTTTACTGTGAGATCTCATGAACTCTTAATAGCACACACCTTACAAGAATCTTCAAGAGAATACCGCCCTCCTCTCTTGACATAGACTTCATATACTCAGAGGTGGACATTCCAGGTTCAGAAAGTAAAAGTCCTCACCAAGATTTTGGTCAGGCTTCCTGGATTGTGTTGATTCCACTAATTTTACATGACACTAATTAGAAAATCCAGCAATCTTGAATAAAATCCTAGGAAGGAGTTTTACTTTCTGAACCTGGAATGTCCAGGAAGACTGAAGGTTTGAGGAAGTATAAGTTATACTTCCTCAAATCTGCAGTCTTCCTCTTTCTTCTTATACTCTCTCAAACCTCCAGTCCTACTTTCCACCATCCTATTTTGTGCTTTTCTTCTCCCAAAATAAACAAGCAGTCTCACACTGTCCCAAGCATGTACCCTTCCTGTTCTCTCTTTTTAGCGGTATATGCTAAAACGTATAAGATGTTTTTCAGTCATGTTTTTTAACGTTGATCTTATTTTCTGACCTGTCTGAGTGCTTCTTCGAAACATTTACATTTTCGTGAGGACAGTTCACTTCTGTTTGCCACATGTAAAAATATTTATCTATGTCTGCTTACACATCCGTTACCTTATTAGGAGATTCTTTTAACATGCAGGTTTCATTTTTTTTCCATACAAGCAAGCAGATTTTTTTTATTAAATTATATATATATTATATATTATTTATAATTTCTTTCACAGTTGACAAACAATGCCTTATAATATGGTCACATATCACAGTCCTTTACCAGGTCTCCCCACTACACCCTCACCTGCCCAGGACTGCCATGTCTCAGGTGAGAATCTAACCCACCCTGACATAAACACTAAGACTAATCAGTCTTAGCATACGTGATAGACACTGGTCACAGTGGATCTTATCATTTGACCTTTCACCCCTGACTAGCCACCATGCAGCATGCTTTTTCTTTAACATCTTGGGGCACATGTGGTTAAATTTACTCACAGCGCGACCCCTCCTAGGGTCAGATTAGGAATAATGAACCTGCAGGGGGGGCTACCCCCACCCTCCACATCAGCCTAGTCAGCCTGCGTTCACCCTGCCATAATATACCTCCATCCTGCGATAATGTCCCTCCACCTTGCCATAATGCACAGCAGAAGCCATGGAGCAGAAGCCATGGAGCAGAAGCCATGGAGCAGAAGCCATGGAGCGGCCGGCTCCTGGACTGCAGGGGCCCTGCTGCTCCTGAGAGAGTGCATGCCCTGTTATTGTTACGCGTGCTTCCTGAAACAGCACTGTATTGTGCTTTGACTTGGGCTGGATCAGACAGGGCAGCTGGACAGGAAAAGGGAAGTTCCCTCAGTTTAGGGTTTGGGATTAACAGGTGCTAACAAAGACGTGATGATAAACTGGAGCATTCGAATATCACTCTTCTTGGTAAGGGCAGCGATAATGACCCACCTTCCCACCCACAGGCCAATTAAAACACAATTAACACTTACTGCTGCTGTTAATGTACAAAGATTGTGCTAAAAGAGAGGAGTCCATCAGCCAAACATCACTGTGGAATATCAAACAGTACAGTGGAAAATGGAGCTTCGTGAGGGATCTGCTACTAGAGCAGCCCAGCTGCACATCAGGAGTGCTGTGTGCCGGTTCCTCCACGAGACCACCGCTGCTGTTTTCTGACCTGTGCTATTAGATTCACTTCCTCTGGACTCCCTGCGCTGTGACCTCCGTCACTGACGCGGTCGCTCCGGGCCGCTGCTGTTGTCCCGACCCCATCGGAGTTGTTATTGTTGCTCTTTCAAAGGCGTGGCAACAGGGTGTCGCTTCCACCCATTGTCCGGGCCGCCCGACAGATGCCGAAACGCGGCGGCGCGAGCGTCTGCGTGCTCAACCTCGCCCGCCGTCACCTCCGCAGCCGCAGTGCATGGGGAGAGCGGGTTCCTCCTGCAGCTGAACCAGGCTTGCCATGCACTGTGAAGCACAGGCGGAAGACCAGACTGGTTCCTCACTATGACCAGCGCTAAATCATAAAAGCCAATTTTACTCCCTGGTAGTTCATTTTGAATCACTAACTATTTGTTTTTCTTATGAGTGTGCTAAAAATGTAACTATTTAAGGTTTTTTTAATTTAAGTAACTATTTCACAAACAGCCCCACCTAGAATATTTTTCTCCAACCACAAGATCTGTCTCATCTCCAGCTGTTTGCCATGGTTCTTCTGTCTCTCCTCGACTATGCACTTCCTTTTCTTCACGACCAAAGTTTTGTGTTTAATAAAAGAACGGATAAAAAAACAAATCACCATTAGTCGAGGATCCGTGGCAAGCATTGCCAAGATGCTATTTTGTCTTGTTTAAATGTTCTCAAAAGAAAGCAGATAACCTGTTCCCCAACCCTTGGTTATCAAAACGAAACAGTAGTATGAGTGCAAAGATATTTGCATGTGAACATAAATGTTTTAACCGTTAATGTGAAGAAATCTCTAACTCTACAGCTGTGTATAATTTGTGCTGTTAGCACGTGACCCACTGTGTGCCGCTGTGCTATCTCCAGGCTGAATTTATGACTGCGTTTGATCGGTGCACTTACATTTCTGCTAATGTCCGATCCACCATATTTTGCTGATGTTGACCTTACTCTGATGCGTTGTATCGGATCTGTGCCATCTCTAATTTCCAATGATGATTCACCATTGCCAGTACAGTTTAGTCCAAGAGTGGATTTAACTCCTGTTTAGCAAACCCTGCCCCATGGAGTAGTACGCAACAGAAGTGTATGCAGATAGCTGTAGCCAATATAGCTCAATGACAGCTCAGAGTCACCGGTATGTTTACACCAGTGAATTGGCTTAGATGCAGCTGCTCGACCATGGATACCCATCCCATGAAGCTCTCTGCACACTGTTCTTGAGCTAATCTGAAGGCCACATGAAGTTTGGATGTCTGTAGTGATTGACTCTGCAGAAAGTTGGCGACCTCTATGCGCTTCAGCATCTGCTGACCCCGCTCCATCAGTTTACGTGGCCTACCACTTCCATTTTCATGTAATACAGCTGACTATTGATTGAGGAATATTTAGGAGAGAGGAAATTTCACAACTAGATTTGTTGCACAGGTGGCATCCTATCACAGTTCCAGGCTGGAATTCACTGAGCTCCTGAGAGCAACTCATTCTTTCACAAATGTTTGTAAAAACAGTCTGCATGCCTAGGTGCTTAATTTTATATACCTGTGGTCATGGAAGTGATTGGAACACCTGATTCTGATAATTTGGATGTGTGAGCGAATACTTTTGGCAATACAGTGTATATAAGCAATTTTAAACATAAACCATTAGCTAAAGATGCCTTAAAGAACATACATTCAGTCAACTGTGTCCAAACCTTTGACTGGTAGTGTACAAAGTTAGGGATATTTGGCTTTCAGGTGAAACCTAATGTGACCTTCTAATCTGCACATGTCCAACTGTTCAGTGTTTCAGTATTTTTTGCATAACTTGCTCTTCTCTAACAAGGAGCTGAACGGCAAAATTCAGATGTTTGATCCATGAATCGACCAATACATTTCCTGGTTCAATATAACTGGTATTTAAACAGTCCTCCTCATCATGCTGTTCACATTTTGACATCATGAGACCAAGACGACACCCAACAATTGGTCAACGGTACCTCGCCATGGCGAGTCTTCAAACAGGATGTTCAGACGTAAGTGGCCGCTAAGCTTAGAGTGTCACAGAGTGTCATCAGCAGGTTGCAAAAGAGATACAGAGAGACAGGAAGAGTCACATAAAGGCATCCCACACTGATGAACCGCTTCATTATGAACAGTGCCCTGCAGAACCAGATGCCAAACAACTCCAAGCACATTTAAGAGAGGTGAGAGGCACCCAAGTGTCATGTCAGACCATTCAACCATTTACTTCAGCGCTGTCTACATGCTAGACGACCTGCAAAGGTACCTGACCACACCACCAGACACAGACTTTATCATCTTGCATGGGCCATGGAGCATTTACGCTGGACAAGGGGCCTGTGGGCCTCAGTGCTGTTCAAGAAGAGTGGGATGCCATGACTCAGCAGACAATAAGTCGCCTTGTGAACGGCGTCATTGTCAAGCAGTATTTGATGCTCAAGTACATACACCAGTCTTGTTGGCTTTGTTTCAATAAATGACATGAATAAATTACAATTACATTCTCCATAAATTTCACCCGAACTCCAAATATGAGTGGGGTGTTTTACAGACAGGGTACTGGATATGAACCTACTGTTGGGGTCATAAACTGTCCTGAGAACCATGAACTGCTTCCAGCGTGGGCTGAAGAAACAGATGAGGCCTTTGAGGGATGAAGCCTTTGAAATCCTCTGGAGTGATTTACCCTACAAGTCAGGACTCTACTTACAGTGTGCAAAAAAAAGATATCCAAGTTACTGTAGCAGGAGACTCACAGCCAGCTGCTCTGCAAAATGAGGGAGGAGCTTCATGGAGCTTCTTTTATCATTTTTCCTGTCAGGATGTCTATGGAAATGGTTCTTTAAATGACTGAATGGAAAGTGTGGAAAGAGTGATCCGTGAGTGTGAGAGTGGTGTGTGAATGGTGTGTGAGTGAGAGTGGTGTGTGAGTGGTGTGTGAGTGATCTGATTGTGTTGATAGTGGCAAACTCTTCAGTGTTTTAAATGTTCAGTTAGTCTTCAGTGTTCAGTTACTCTTCAGGGTTTGTCAGCAATTTGGAGACATGTTTGTGTATCTTGGCCACTTGGACTGTGTACAACTATGTTACCAAAATGGTCAGGGAGACAAAACATGGCTGTGTGTGTGTGTGTGTGCACGCACATGTAGGATTGTGTTTATACAGCACATATTTCAATACCTTCAGAGGATCAGCCCTCGAGAGGATTACAAAGATAGGCTCCCTTTCTCTCTCTCTGTCTTTCTGTCTCTCATGTGTACATTCACAGTTCTGTGGCCAAATCAGATTGGACTCTAAAACCCCTCATTAGTGACCTCGAAACAGCGTTGCAATTAGACTCATTACTTATCACAAGTCTAGCAAACCAACAATCCTGGTGAAATGCTGACCCTTAAAAGGACACCCTGTGTCATCATCATCATCAGCATCATCATCTTCAACCACCAAAGAACAACTTCCAGTGAGTTCCACTCTTTTGGAATGGGACATCTGGGAAAGGGTATATTTTTGTTCTGGATGGAACTTGTGCACTGTTTGTGCAATTGTTTTCTGACACAACTGCAGGAGCCCTCGTCTTTCTGGGTGCAGTTTAAGAGGCCCAAGGCCAGAGATTATCTCACACTATTGGAACAGCCGTGCCTGTGGCATATACTGCTCTGTATTGTTCTGCAGGTCTTCTGTCAGCACATGTAAAACAAAAAAATGTGCCATGTGTTCTCCCTCTGTTGTCTCCTCAGTGCTGAGGCACTGTAAACCTGGAGTGTGTTTCTTTGGTTTTGCCCCTTTTCTATGGATATCTCTGATTTCTCTGTAAGTTTCACTGGCAACAGATCAACAGAAAGTAACCTGTAAGAATATTCAGCAGTGTATTTAAATGAGCAACCCTTAGGGCATTTCAAATGTACTTTTTTACTGTCTGTTTTAGCGAGTCTTAAGTTGTAGGTGACTTGGAGAAGACAGTGAGCTCAATTTACAAACTTCTGCTCTGCCATCTAGTGGTCACTGTCACATATTACTGCCTTATATTTGGCCATGTAAATTTTAGACATGCATCAACAAAACTACTTATGCCTTGATTTTTCAGCCGCAGTTCTGTTAAAAAACAGTGGATGTCTTACAGAACATATCTAAGTGGAACAAATCAGCCTGTCAAATTAGGCCTAGTCCCCCTATTCTATGATCTGGAACATAAACAAAATGGTAAAAGCCAAATCTATCATTTAAAATTAACCTTTTTTGCATTGTATTTATAACTCTGACTTTGTAAAGTCGATTAGCATGATTAACAACGGTATGCAAAAAGCATCTGCAGCAGGCTAAAATACAGCAAAGCAACCCAGCACATCGGTTGCATTTTCAGTCGTGTGTTTCCTTATTAGTGTTTTAGTAGAAGGAAATATGTTCACACAGGATGTATGGCTGTTGTTGTTTCCACTTTGAGGTTTTATCACAGATGTACTAGCTAGAAAGATAAAGTGCCCTCAGTACAGAGGCGGTTCGAAGGGGGGGGGCAGGGTTGGGGGTGTGCAGTGGCCCTGTCACAACATGCATGGCCCCCCTAAGCCCCCCTAAATTAGGTGTGGTGTGAGACAGATCATTTTGTGAATGGCAATAAAGCGGCAGCAGTATTGGCAACGTAGCGATTTTGTCGCTATATTTAGCGAATGAAGCTAAAATTTTCACCCCCACTCCCCCCCAGATGGTCAAGGGGATGGCCCCTTGATGGCCCCTTGATGGCCCCTTGATGGCCCCTTACTCAGAAAAATCCTAAATCTGCCACTGCCTCAGTAGCCTTAGTCTGGTCTACACAGTACACAGGGGGCAACAACAGAGGGCGCTAAAGTTCTCGAATAGGCCTCCGCACAAAATATGAAGTGCAAGTTCACAGTACAGACGTGGGTGGAATGTCTTTGCCCTTCAGTAACTGTGTTGGTACATGAGGCAGGTGCAAAGTAGTTTAGAGCAAAAACGTTTTTGTTGAACTGCCATGAAGTTGAATTGCCATTAAAGGTACCCTGCAGATATTTGTCATTTCCAGAATGATTCGAGTTGTTATGTCCACAGAAAAAATCTGATTTTACATAGTAAGATATGTAGTCTATAATGTATAGAGAATAGAGCATAGTGCACTAATGAGGCACTATGAAGATCCCTATTTAAGCTTATCAGACTTCTATCAGACTGCTACACCCCTTCTATTTCATACATGAAAGATTCATCTCATTTAAGATGCTATCTAAGATGCTAATGATTGGCTATTGGGCTTATTTCCACCACCTTCTGGCCTTAATGAAGCCCAAGCATTAACATCCACTTCAATATTAGCATATACTTCAGAATTAGTATATGCCCCAATATTAGCATCCCCTCCAAGCATGCTGCGTTCATTTAGACTCGAGAGGCTTTTCACATTCACACAGTCTCCCCTGTTCACCGGCTCCTCCACTGAAGCACCAGGGGGATAAAGACGGTCTGCTCTGCTTCACGACCTCCGGGTATCACCTTTCTCCACCTGGGCACTATCAGCCATTGACAGAATAAAGAGGTCGCTCTCTCCACAGAGCCATCTCAAGTGCTCTGCGTGAAGGCGGACACTTCATGTCGTTCAGACCGCACTCTTACATTTAAAAGGACGTGAGGACACAGGCAGAAATGCTAATGAGGTGTTTGAAAACGTCGCACGTTTAACACGCTCTGATCAGCTTCTCATTCGAGTCCATCCCATGTGTGGAAGCATGAAGGTTCTGTTTAACATATGAATCACAAGCAAGCACTACAGCACCAGGTCCACCTGTCTTTTAGGTGGAAGAATATCATCACCATGACAACATGTGCTGTTGCGCAATTACTGTCATCAGACATGACACGAGAGATACTTTACCTCCTCTGAACAAAAATATCAAAACCTTATTAAAGTCAAAATGGAGGACAGAGACTCTGAAGATGAAACCCTGAAACATATGAAACATATGTTGAAACAATTCTGCATTTTATTCAAGCAAAATCATGAGACTATCGCATCTTAATCCAGAGTAAGAGTTTTACATAGAAATATACATGTTTCAGGCCTTGACAGACATTATAGACAATCCAAGATTAAATCCAAGAATTTTTTTCATTCATGTACTGACAGCTTCAGCAGTTAGAGTTATGCTGAGGCTCCCTTATCAGTAACTCCTGTACATTCTCAAATGTAACACAGGATAAAAACGCTTGCTTTTGATATTGACCAAGTATTTCTCCTCTTAAGGATATCCATTTTAAAACACACAACCTTTTTGGCGGCTTAAAACAGAAATATAAAAGGAGAGGCTGTCACGGTGAGGGAGGCTCCCCCTCCCGGTCACCTACGGTACAGCGGCAGTTGTCCTGTTGTTGTTGCGTTGTGTGCGTCCCTCAGGTGGGTGGGGCTTATTAGCTCCCTCACCTGATGGTCGTTTGTCTGTCTATAAATGCCTTGTCTATGTACCAGTTGACTGCTGGTTATTATATCCTTAATCTGGGTCAAGTGCACGGGTTTTGGTTTGCGCACGTTATTCATTAAACCCCTCTTTTTCTCTGAGACTTGGCGTGATCGCTTCCTTTTCGTTCGCACCTACTGCCCGTCAAAGAGGCTACTGTAGAATTACTCATAACCAAATGAAACAAACATAACAAAAAAAAATCAGTTAGTCATTATACATGTAAAACCAGAGCTTTTCAGACCCTTACTGCATTACGCAGAATGACTGAGGTAGGATTTTAGGCTGGTCCTTATCCTTAATAACCTGTCTAGAGAAAAATAAAGAAATGTTCAAAGTTTGACCATAAAGACATGCAGGAACTCCTGCTAAGAAGAAGGTTCTGTATGTATTTTCTTCCCTGCCTGTTACCATTGGAAACAGATGATGCCCTGAGTTTTTGTGTCTCATGCTAATAAACCCCCAGATGTAGGTTCTTTTGTTAACTCATATTTGCTCTTGAATCACCATTTTAATCAAAACCCCTCAGTTGGTCAAAGGCGGAGATAATTAAACCTGGCAGCATGCATTTCTCACTCTTCAGAGCAACTTCACAACCCCCGGCATGGGGGTTCAAAGATGAAAGCTACCAGAGCAAAAAGCAGAGATTTGATCAATTAATTAATCTCTTTTGGTGTGGATGAATTGCTCTCATGAAGTGTTGTGCTTCTTTCATTATTTGATTTAGAGGACAAAAGCTTGGTGAATAGGGCTGAGTAGTGTACAATGAAGAACCATCTTAACATGGTCTATGCAATGCATTACCATCCAGAGCGGGACTGTTGACCCTGAATAGCACACATCTTTTACATCCAAGTGAAAGAGGAGATACAGGCACGGTCACAGTTCTGCACTGCTGTACTCTGTACTGAGGGACACACAGGACTTGATAATATTCCTTCCACCAACCTGTTTCTCCCTGTTTACTTTCTCTGGTAATAAGTGCACCCCTTTAATAAAAGCCACACTTAAGTAAATTAATACTTAAATACTTAAAAAAAATAATCTTAAAGTAGCTAACAGCTAAAGTAACCCATGACGAAATAAAGCAAATGGCATAAATAATGTAAAAGCAGTGAAGTCTTGTCAGAACAGGATGTGGTGGCTAGCCTAGATAGCTATTAAGACACAAACTAACCACTGGTTTATAATAAAGAACTTTATTATAGTTCAGTTTGGCTAGCATTGCTCCTAGACAGCAGACTATAGCTAGGCTAGGCAGCTATCGCTAGCAAGAAAACTAGCGACGGTTCCTGCTGTGCCACACATGTTCTAGGCCACTGTACTATTCATTAACTGGTTATATATTCTATACACTTATCAGATATACCAGTTCAACTGAAGTATGCGTGGCAGTAATGAAGCTTCTTCTGTAAACATGCACACTTTATAGCAGTGAAAAAGTCCGTAGTGTATTTGTGGGATTATCCTACCCCAAGGTATTCAGCAATCTGAGTACTCAAAATACTTCCGCCCTGTCTCGGCCCTCAGCAGAAACATCTGGAATGAAAGTGACACATTTTCCCTAGCAGACCATGTGTTTCATAAATGAGACAGGAGGCTTGGGACCACAACCAGGAATGTCACTCTGGTCTCGTTTTTAATCTTAATCCGGTCTGTCCCCAGACTCTGTCCCAAACCACTACAGGTCCTTCTGGATTTTTTAGCAAGCAGCAACATGGTCATTCTAATGTCAGAGACTTATTAGTGGTTTTTAAGTTGTGGCAGGTCCTCTAATGTTATGTTCATTTTTTATGCTATTCTTTCACACATCCGTGTTGGTGTACAAGATCTCTTCAGCAGGTTTTCTTTATGACTTAGAGATCTTCATCATCCAACACTCTGGTCTTCTGTGGTCTATTTGTTTGCTTTATCAAAGTTCACTACAGTATTCTTATTTCTAAACACAGTTTTTGCCTAGACAAGAACTGCTGACCCCAGATGTGAATGTCACTTGAAAATCAGCTCTAGATCTGTCTTTGGATGTCTTAATTTCATTCTAACAATGAAATATAAGCAGTCTATGTCCTACACAGTTCACCTGGTATAGTCATAGGGTAAGGGGAAGCCCACTACTACTTTAAAGTATTTTCTTTACTTTGAGGTAAAAAACAAAAAAGGAAAGTAATGTACAATAATGATTGTTGCTATTTTTCTGGAGATTAGCAAATATTGTATATCATTTTCTAAACAGAAAGTTTTTTGGTGACCTCCAGTAATGTGTAGGGAGCCACCAGGGACTACCCAGACAGCACAGGAGGTCACCAAAAGACTGCTTTTCATCTACTCAGAAATGCACATTTTGTCTTTGTAATTAAATTTGTAACATTTAGAGATTAATGCCTTAATTTATGTGTAAGATTTTAGTCAATCTGTACACATTTATCAATCATTCCGTATTCTGCAATTACAGAATGACAGCCTGTGTTTCACCTTCACAGTTGGAGTTCACAGCACAAAGGAGAAAAATAATTTCACTGTTCATTTTCTTATTGTTTCTGTCAGAAGATTTAAAGAGGTTGTTCACTGGACCTGCTGCAGGGACATGTGTTGCTTGTGAATGCTCACTGCTTATGTACAGGGCTTGGTCAATAATGCCTCATTATTCCTTCAAGATCATGATGTGGATCCACTTAGCATGGATTCCCCATGTAGCATAATGTAGACTCTGTGTGATTTAATAACTGAACATGTCTACAAACGTGAGCATGATTTCCAGAATAAGAGAAACATGTTTTATTTATAAATGTTTTTTGCCAATATTGTTCTTTCAAAGTTACTCAGAAATCTGCAGTTCAATACCTTGCATGACAAAATATTTTTGTTCTAAACTAAAAATTCAATAAATAACAAATAGTAAAAGACAAAGAACAATGCAATATAAATACAAGTAAATAACTACTTTGCAAACTAAAACAAACTAGGTGCTCAAGACAAAATACGCGTTTTCCAACAAGATTACACACAACATTCCACACAGCAGGTCTCATGCGAGACAACAGACAAAAGTAAAGTTATGCATCAACTCAGCTCGTATCTAACAACAGAAATCAGAGTTCCACAGAGTTCAGTTGTTGCCCTGGGCAGGACTGCTGCCGAGGGTCCTGGGTGAGTCTGGCAGCTCAGTCGAAACTGGTACAACTTCCCTTCCTGCAGCGCAGCTGAGGTGCAAATCGACGTCTTGGACATGTGATGCACTCACCAGGTGTTCATCCTGCATGCACTCACTTTCCGAATGCAAGGAAACGCCTCTCAGCACTTCCAAACATGGCGAGATAATGTGGCATTCCGGCGTATCCCGTATGTCCCCGTCTGGGCTGGGAGCTGAAAATGCTTCCTCCTCCGCCTAAGGTGGAATTTCATATGAAGAACACGAACGCATTTAATAAATGTAAAACATTTTAGAATATTACATGGCTGTGTGGAAAAATGCCATGGCAGTGGATGTTCAATCTAAAAAAAACGACACAGAATCCAAAACACAATGATTAAAACATGATCTTAAGCGATAATGCTAGACTAATGATGGTCTGTTGGTAAATAAGAAGACTGAAGGAGCCACTGCCGGTGTGGGTCGGCCCTTGCCTGCCTGTGGGTCCGGAGCTGGGTGTGTTTCCCTCCAATGCTTCTCTTCTTGTCCTTACAGCGCTTGTTCTGAAACCACACCCGAATGACGCGCGGGCTCAGTCCAGTCATCTCCACCAAACGCTCCTTTATGACCGCATCAGGCTTGGGATTTGTGCTATAGCAGGTCCACAGCAACTGCAGTTGAGATTCGCTGAGGATGGTCCTCACGCGGGTGGTCTTCTCGGGCTTGTTCTGTGCTCCTGACCACCAAGGCTCACATTCTCCGTTAGGCTTGCTGATGTCTATGCACAAAGAAGGAAAAAAATGTAAACATTAATAATTTTAATGAAAACTATATAGAGAGAGAGAGATAGAGATATAAAAGAGATATAACAATTAGAGATATAAAGATATAGATATAAATCATTCATTCATTCATTATCCGATAAACATATATGGGCAGTTTGCCAGTCCACCACATGGCCATACACCTACGGGCAATCTATACCAATCAACCTATGCATGTCTTTGGACTGTGGGATATGCAAACTATACAGAGCAGCCCAGACCGAGAATCGATTGCTGTGAGGCGACAGTATAGATATAAATCAGATAAACATATATATATATATATATATATATAGATAGATAGATAGATAGATAGATAGATAGATAGATAGATAGATAGATAGAGTGCTTCAAAATCTTCAGATTATCAGATTTATATATATATATATATATATATATATATATATATATATATATATATATATATATATATATATATATATATATACACATATATATATATATACTTGAGGTGATGCATATGCATGCATGTACATTATATATACATTATATACACACATATATACAGTACACCATGAGGCCATGAGGTGACACGCGGGGCGGCCTTTTAGTGTACTTACCAGGTTCTTTGGCAGACCTCTCTGGGTGATTCCGACGGGGTGCGTGAGCAGAAGATGTCATTAATACATTTGAGAGTTCGTGATTGGAGGAGCAGAACAGATAGCCCTCGCGAACGGTAAATTCATCTCCGGGCAGAAGCTGTCGATCGCACCCCTCGCACCGAAAACAGTGGACATGATATATATTTACATGCGCGCGCATGACGTGGTCCTGACGGGTGAAGGTTTTAAGGCATTTTGCGCATTTAATGGCGTATAATCTGAAAATAAATACATAAACAAATAAACAATGAAAATGGAAATAGATTTGTTCATCTTACATGTATTGTTAAAATACATTCGGATTCCTCGAATTCCTATGCGCTAAAATGAATATTTAACGATTTTTGACATTAAACTTTATCTTTAAATTATTTATTAAGATAATGAATGTTTTGTTCTAGTTGTATGTACTTAAACATATGGTGTCTTAAGAAAACTGATATACGGTTTAGTGATTTGTGGCAATATTCAAAACTGGAAATATAAGTAATCTACAACGATCTATATCTATAAACAACATAATAGGTCTACCTCCTGTAGTCGTCTTTGCACAATGTTTTTCCATCTTTGATAAAACAGGTGAGTGACTCGTCTAAATACCGCTGACAAGCGGCGCACTTCAGGCAGGCTGCGTGCCACTCCAGGTCTGGGAAAACCCGCAGGATGTACCGGTCAAGGATTTGTTGCCCACAACCCGCGCAGAGTGAAACCAGTCCGTTTTCTGCGGAGCAGAGTAGCACAGATATCTAAAATGAACAGACGAATCTATTCGTATATAGGCTACATGTAATATTCGCGTTACAAAAAAGAGCTCTATTAGTTTTAATTGTATCTTAATTACCTATCAATAACATCAAAAACATATTTTTTCTAAACAAAGTTGTTATTTGTTATTTTTATAACCACTTACGCTTCTCTGGATCCATTTCAGGAGTGCATGGCGTGCGTTTTCAATCCCGGGCACTTCTCAGCGCCAGTCGGCCGCTCGTGAAACTCTTTTAGTTCCTTGCGCTTGTCTATTGACGTGACACAAGGTAAATAATCTTCCTGCCTCGAGAGAGAGTGATTGGCCGGGACACGGCTGTGTTAAACGTCTTTGGGTTTTTGAAACCGACCAGGTGAAGCCCACCGAAGCCCCGCTCCTCCCACTCGTCACTTTACCACTCCCATTGCTGTTCAGGTGGTTGGCGAGTTTTTAAAACTGCACATAACAATTCATAAGTGACAATGCGCAGATAGATAACAACAGACTAAATAGTGCAGTAAACTAAATTTGATAAACCTAAGCAAAAACCACACAGCAAAAGGCTGTTGAGAGCTGTCTGTGTTCTTCCATTCACAAACTGACCACCTAGGTTACTCGTTTTGGTTCGTTGGTTGTATGGGACCATTGCTCTTGACCTTGGTACCTCACTTGAGGGAACAGCTATAGGGAATAAGGAGTGGTTTAGAACTTAGCACAAGGTTCTGGAGCCAGTTCTGTTTCCATGTGCAGGTGCAGGTGAAAAGGGACTGCAGGACAGGCTGTGTTGACCATGCTGCCTTATCAGCGTGCACTCTGCAGATAACAGACCTGCTGTTTGTCCTGCACATGAAAAATAAGCACACAAAAGACAAATGGTCTGTTTAAGGATTTCCACTGGTCCCACTGTCTCTAAAACCCAGACAATAGGACTAAAGAAATACCTCGCATACAGACAGATAATGCATGCAGTACAAATACTAAATACAAATACCAAGTCTACAGAGTCTAACCAACTATCTGTCATAGTTGATAGAAAGTTTTTAAAGTTAACTTTTTTCATGTCAGAGATGTCCTTTTGCTCTACACACTTATCACTCTATTTGATCAACACAACTAGGTATTAGTTGAGCCAGAGAACATAAAGCTAATATCAAATAAGTTATATCAACTAATAATGTTCAACAAATTCTGAAATCAAGGAAAAAAATATGAAATTGAGAGGACACTGTAGTTACACTGGGACATTTTTTTTTTAAATTGGGGTTATGAATTTTCAGTTCCGTTCAGTTTCAATTTTAACATCTAAATCATTTTATCAATGTTCTATTATAAAATTTATAAGATTAAAAAATTTATAATATATAAAACATTTTTATTATAAATGTTATATTTAATTTCTTATTAAAAATGGAATGACAAAAAGTATTACCTTAGTTCTAAAAAGCACCTGTGGGTTCTATACATAACCATGTTTTTCATTCATCTTATCTTTGTATACGCCTTAACATAAGCTTAAGACATACATTCAAAACCCAAGGAAGCAGAATCATGGCGTGATCAATACTGTAAATATGCTAAAGAAGGTTCAAATTAGCATATTTCGTAAACTCTAACGTCAGCCAGGCTATCTTTGTCGTCATCACTATCCGCCATATTGACGAAGGAAATCTGTGCTATAGAGGAAGAACATCCCGGATACATGTAAACATCCACGTCAACGAGAGCTGCATTTCGAATACCGAGATAGCCTCTGTCAGCCGGTATTTTGGCTAATGTATTGTTAAAAAAGACTGTTCAACACGTTGGTGTTACATAGGGCTTTCTTTCAATAATGAATTCCCTAACTCAGAGGAGTTCGGGCCTTGTTCAGAGACGGACCGAGGCCTCTCGCAGTGCTGCGGCCGACAAAGAGAAAGATTCTGAGGGCGAAGAATTCGATCCACATCGGGGCGAAGAGGAAGAGGACGACAAGGGAGACTGCAAAGAAACGCGACTCACATTGATGGAAGAGGTGTTGCTACTTGGACTGAAAGATCGAGAGGTTTGGTCGCCCTATATTCGCTTGGTTAGCGAGTCAAACAACCGTCTAGCTATCTGAATTAGCCACCACAACAAATTTGATAGAAGAATGTATAAGATCATAGCCAGCTAGCTATCTAGATTTAACTTACTGAGTTGGCTAGCCGCAGGTTTCAGCTAACGTTAGCTGTTTGTCGGCTGTGTAGCTAGCTAACGTAGTTACACCTGTACAAATGGTTTTTAGCTTTAAAGGCAGCAGGATACGTTCGTCTGATTATGGAACTTTTGAGGGTTTAAGACATTTCCACTGCCCCCGAGAGTTAAGGAGGGCACGGATCCCACTTGTGACATGAGATAAAATCGCCTTTTTACACTTAAAGGCTGCATCTTTTTTTGTCTGTGGATTATAAGGATTAAATTGTATTATTTAAGTCTGACTCGATGATACATGTATACATCTCTAAGGATTTTAGAAGTCACTGATAGATAGATAGATAGATAGATAGATAGATAGATAGATAGATAGATAGATAGATAGATAGATGTATGCTCTAATATAACTCTAGATTAACACATGCACTAATATAACTAGATCGATAGTGTGTGAAAGAGAGAGAAAAGTAAACATTGGAGAGAAGTGAAATTTTGATGACTGCCGTTTAGATGTAATGAAGATGAGTTCATCAGTTTAATCACATATTCAGACCTCAGGTTAACATGCAAGTGGGTGACAAAGAAGTTTAGAAATTGCTGAAACTCACAACTCCATTCTTTTCATTCCTCAAGCACTTTTTTTAAAAGGCCTTACGTCTGTGATATGTTGTAAATGTGCAGGGTGTTGCATTTCTTATTCTGCAAACTGTTGTCTGAGGCATGTTCTCTGGTAAAGGCAGTTGCCTGTGTGCATCCACAGGGTTACACCTCCTTCTGGAATGACTGCATTTCCTCGGGCTTGAGGGGGTGTATGCTCATTGAGCTGGGTCTTCGTGGGCGTTTACAGCTTGAACCATGTGGCATGAGGAGAAAAAGCCTGCTCACCAGAAAGGTCTGTCCCTCCACCCCTGTGTGTGTGTGTGTGTGTGTGTGTGTGTGTGTGTGTGTGTGTGTGTGTGTGTGTGTGTGTGTGTGTGGTCATTTCTGTGGATGTTTGTACTAGTTTCTATCTGAATTGGACATATTCAATATGTACATACTTTTTTTTTAATACCTTCAATGAATCAGGTAGGCTGGCAAAATAATTCTTTAATACAACTGCACAACAGTTGTTCCAAATACAATGAGTAATATTCACATATTAAAAAAACATTTAGTGTTTTCAAGTCAGCAAAACAGTTTTAAAAAGTGCAGTAATGCTTTCTTTGTCCCTGTTATCCTTTGTGTCTCCAGGTGATCTGTAAGTCAGACGCCCCCACTGGAGACATGTTATTAGACGAGGCCCTGAAACATGTGAAGGAGACCCAGCCCCCCGAGACAGTGCAGAGCTGGATTGAGCTGCTTAGTGGTGAGCAGAGTCATGCATGTCTTATAAATCAGTGGGAATCAGACTTCATTTACTATGTGTAGAAAAATCCCCAGGGTTGGGTTGACTTTAACAGTGTTTATTTGTGTCCGTCTGGAATTGCATTAGGTGTTACTTGGGTGTTAATTAAACAGTGGGGAATGTGCTGTTAGTTGAACTTCCGCTTTTAGGGTATCTTGCCGCCTCCTGCCCTACACGAGTGCAGAACTGCATGGATTAAAGGCATGATCTTATGTCAGATGAAAAGGCCAAAGCATCTCTGGATTAAATTTTACTGCAGTCCTGACGGGCTTCCCCCCTTTAACACGTACACCCGGTTCCCACAATCTGGTTACTGGGACCAACATGATCATACATGAAGGAAAAAAAACATCCTGGAAAGTTGGACGTAAGACGCTTTGATTTGGACTGACGCTCATTTTACAAAGATGCTTATTTCAGTGGTTTGTGTTTTGTGTGTGTGTGTTTTTTTTTGTGGTAAATCTCTAATGTTAATGTGTCTTGCATCTGTCTTGTGGACTAGGAGTGAATCGCTGGTAACACATGTTGCTGTAGCAATATTCAAAACTGGCAGTACCAACACCAACATTTTACATCCATGAAGTGTAAAAATGGATGATGATGAATCAAATTTGACAGCTTCAGTAGATTTTATATAACACGTCAGCTCTTGATTAATCACCAAATTCTGATAAATAGCTCACTAAATATCAGTCAGATATTCATCTATGCCAAACCTATACCTGCACTAAAGGCAGGTGTTCTACCGCAGTGTTCTGACATTGCTGCAGTAACATCACTGCTGTCTGTGACCCCATCCCATGGTTGTCTGTTGCAGGGGAGACCTGGAATCCTCTGAAGCTGCACTACCAGCTTCGAAATGTGCGCGAACGGCTGGCCAAGAACCTGGTGGAGAAGGGCGTGCTCACCACAGAGAAGCAGAACTTCCTGCTGTTCGACATGACGACACACCCCCTCACCAACAGTACGGTCAAGCAGCGGCTGGTGAAGAAGGTCCAGGAGGCGGTGCTGGACAGGTGGGTGAATGAGCCGCAGCGGATGGACAAGCGTCTGCTGGCACTGCTCCTGCTGGCGCACTCGTCCGACGTGCTGGAGAACGCCTTCGCGCCCCTGCTGGACGAGCAGTACGACCTTGCCATGAAGCGCGTCCGCCTGCTGCTGGACCTCGAGCCCGAGGGGGAGGCGGCCAAGTCTGGCGCCAACGAGCTGCTCTGGGCCGTCGTGGCCGCCTTCACCAAATGAAACTGGTGGAAAGAGAAAGAGACACACAGAGAGACAGACAGACAAAGAGAGAGAGAGAGAGAGAGAGTGAGTGAGTGAGAGACAGAGAGAGAGAGAGAGAGAGAGAGAGAGAGACTGGACTTTATGCTCATTGAGCTGCACCCAGACCATTGGCCTTGGATCTTGGTTTACTGAACCTTAAAATGGTGGTGGTTATACTAATGGTGAACATACCAATAATTAAGGAGATGATGATGATAATGATTATAATAGTGATTCTCATGTTGATGGTGATGACATGCCCTCTGCCTTCCACAGATGTGTTGCCCTGTCTTCTCTTGGCTGTTAGCTGACGTGATTGCAGTATGCTTTGAGGATTCACACAGTTAAAGCATTGGTATCACTAATAATATGGTTCAGGTGTGCTCTAAAAGATGATGCCCTCAGAGCTTCTTTACCTCCCTGGCCATGACTAATTTCATCGAGAAGCTTCTATAAGTATCCTAATCGTGGTCTTCTTGACAGACCTGTGTTGGCAAGAGGAGAACGAATTCAGCATTTACCTAAGTGACAGCAGCAGGTTCTCCTTCATGTGGGTGGCAGATGAAGACGTTCTTTTGCACATTTTAAGAAGAAGTCCAGTGAGTCTGTCCATCTGTTCGAGGCAATCAGGGAACTCCTGACCTGCGTGGAAAAGAGAATTATTTCAGATTTGTAGAAGTCTCGGCTTTTTATGTATTTTACCATGCAATGCCCAAGTTTTTGTGAAGTCGCTTTAAAATGGCTTCGGTGTTGTGGCTGCAGAGACATCCCTCCACTGTAGTCAGAGGAGTTGACCCGCCTCACGTTTCTCATGTGGCACTTGGACTACTGTCACCATGCAGCACCCCTCCCCCAGTCCAGAGTTAGATTGAATAGCCAGGGTAAAATATCCCTGCTATTATTGTGTTATTCAGGGTCAGATGATTAACACATTCCCTTAGGAATCGAGCATGTGGTCCAACGCTCCTCTTTGTCAGGTGTTTGTGGATGCCACAACTCTGTTTTCTTTTAGACAAGTAGCTCCCCTTAATTTTACACCACGCAAGATTGTTTGGCTTTCGCACATTCGTTAAAGCACCTAGACTGAATTAGTTTATTTATGTTTGGTCCAGCAGGGAGCTATGATTCTGATCCGGCCGGTTTGCAACATTCAAAATCTCTGCTGAAGGCAGAAGATGGTCGTTTTCTGGCACGTATTTGCACTTCCCATGACTGTTTTTCTAGGTAGTACCACATCATCTGTGTGGGACATATTCTACATTGGACCACTTTAGGAGTGGGTTGTAGTTTCTGAGTTCATCTTGACGTTTAACATTATCGGTGGCCATACAGACACACTAATGGAGCTCCCCGAGACCATCTGTGACAGCTTATGCTTCTCACTGTTTTTCCTTAAACAACTGCACACTTCATGTTGCTACATTGTCTTTCATTGTTTTGAGTTTTATCGTGCCCACACAGTTTTCCATTTCAGGGGTTTTCTTTTATGTACTGTCATACTTGTTTTCACGATTTCATGAAGTCATTCTTATTTTATTGTCCAACTTTGTTTGTCTTTCTTTTATTTGGCTCTTCTTTGGTCATTCCTCCTTGCGTTTTACTCATTTCTTTTTGCTGGTGTTGCTGTGAATGAGGACTGGTCCCTGGGGAGAGGAGCAGCGTTCTCTCTGGTGCGGACACGTTGGGGTATCACTTATTGATCTACCGTTAGTTAACCATAATTAATGATGTATAAATGTAGAGTCATTGAGAAGAAAGCCCAGATTTGTACACCTGCTTTTTACGTGTAATAAAGGATGATCCTTCAAGTGCCTGAACTGGATGCATGTAAAGTTCCGCGCCTGATTGCTTGGTTTGTTTTTCCCAGTCACAGCAGATGTGCAGATTCCTCTGGCCAGTGTTTCTGGAGGCATGGCGTCCCAGTTAGGTCAGTAAAGTCCCAGGGAATGTAAATCCAAGATTGCCATCTAATTAGGTTAATGCTGGTCCTGTGGGCCCACATGTACAAAATTATAATATTTTGGTGACCAGTATCTTCATGTCACTCATTGGTATGGGTGGTGTAATATGGGGCACCTGCCCTATCAGAGGCATAGTCTGGGGGAGTCCACGTAGCGGTTGTCAGAGCTCTACGTCTCCTCTATGTCTGAGCAGCCTTGGTCGTAGCTGAGATAGTGCAGTGTACTGGGACATGTAGTATTGACCAACCCTCTGTGCTCCACTCTGTATCGTTCTGCTGGAGAGTGATTTCAGACATGCTCATTAGAATATCAAGGCTATTTATTTGTTTTTGTTAATTATCTTGTTCAATTATTGTAACATTTTTAGTATAACACTCATGTTTGGTATCTTAGAAATAATTTTAATATTTTATTGTGTGCCCTGACACTTTAAGCCACGTGTCAGGAGCAGCTATCTGAAGTGACTATGGCGGACTTCACACCACCAGCTTAGGATGCACGTTCAGCTGAGACAGACCTCCTGAATAAATCTTACTAAATAACCGGAGAGGCTCACCCTCTACCAACCTCTGAGTGGATCCAAGTGTCAGCAATCTCTGAAGACCTTGTACCTGTTTACACACTAGTGCTCATTTAAATGCAAAGGATTTTCCTGGAATGTACACTAGGCAGTCTGAAAGCTGATTGGTCCAAGAACTGTTTATGATCTGAAATCCTGAACTTAACCTGTTCTATAGGAGGTTAGGTGTGCAGCATAAGTTGCCATGGTGATGTAGCCTGGTAAAGAGTAACCCATCACCATTACAAAATGCACATAGATCAAATAAATCTTTATGCCTGCTGGGAAAGCAATAAATCCTGGTTTTTGAAACACCAGGACAATTGTTTAAGTTGAAATTGTTTAGCTAACTGGGAAGTTCTGCATTGTAAGATACTGTCCAGTTTCTTCTTGAAAGAATATGTGGATATGTCTCACAAGCTTTGTTCCACTAATTTCATCTATATAGTGTGACCATGGACCTACTAGACCATAGACCATGGACTAGTGTAATTCTTTAGTAAATGAAACATTTATTAAGACAGCATTTTACCTTTGTGCCTGATATAATACAGCAACCTCAATAATAGTTTCAATATTTATTTATGGTTTCACAGAAACATCTCACTTGGAAGAAAGATTGAAGTGTCCATGAGAGGAAATGAACTGAAACCTCTGTAGATTTCCAAGATGGTGGATGTGTTTATAATAATCAAACATTATGTTATCCAAAAACAACACAGCAGTTCATAGAGCAACTGTGCCTCTTCCCTGCTGAATGTAACCCTGGTTAACCACAGGAGCTGAGAATGCAAAATAAAAATAAAATAATTCTCCGCTATGGAAGGGGTAGGGGTGTTACCCTGGAGGAAGGGTGGATGTGATGAAGGGTGGATGTGTAAGGGACATATGTGAAGGATGTAGATGGAGACCATCACCACCTGATGGAGGTGGAACAGAGGCTGCCAATCAGGTGAGGTGGCCACACCAGTCATGCTCCTTCCTCTCCCATTGGAGGATCTACACCCAGTTGAACTCATAAAAGTTTGCATTTCAGACTGTTGTGGAACAAACTACCAATCAGAAGATTACTACAGAAAAGACTGGGATTTTATAAGGGATTTTATTGTAAAGTTACATTTTGGATTATGAGCACTATTCTTTGACATGAACCACCCGTTGTAGAGGTGATCAGATAAGCGTTATTTTTTTGTGAACTTTTTCACAATTAGACATTTATTTCAAGGGCAATACAGAAACATTGGAAAAACAGTGCCGTTTAAACCACGGTACACACGCGCCCATAAAATAATATTATTTTATTTCTAGGATCTGTAGGGTCGTTAATTTCTTAGGATCTTAGGTTCAATCTATTAAACCAAATTGAAAGCTACATAAACAAAAATCAACAGCACACAATCCACCACATCTTCCCATTTATAAATGTCAGCCAATCGGATCGGAGCTTTTCACGGGTCTTTTAGTAGCTGTAGAACAAAGCCGAATCAGCCAAAGTTCGTGGCTTTTCAGTTTTGGTTGTGCCATTTCAGGCTCTTCGCATAAATGAATTAAGGACTTCCAGTGTGCAAGGGTTACGTGCCTGCCGTCCACAAAGGTCTCCGGGAGATTCTCGTCATTCTCCTGCGGCAGCTGTTCTGGGGAACCGGACACCCATATAATGCGGTATAGTCGGAAGTCTCCTTGCCGGTTACGTGAGTCCTTGAGTGACGGTCTCAAGCGGCAACAAACAACGTTAGATTAGGTCACGTATTGTTCTCCGAACTGTTCTGTTCATTTAATCTTCACGACCTGTTTGTAGTTTTTAGCGATCAAATGCAGCAAGACGTATTTCCAGTTGATCAAATCTCCCATCTTGCGCAACTGGTACGCGCATTCAGACACAATGGTTTGCTCTAGAAAGAAGTCAGAAAGCCATCGAATTAATTTACATGGCCTGGACAGCTAACCAATGGAAGATACAAAACTGTATGTTATCAAAGATTTCAAGTTTACCTTTGCTTGCCATCTTTGGAAGACTTCGGGAGATTTCTGTCGTGTTGTCAGAGCGCAGGAAAATGCTCGTACACTTGCGGCACAAACGCGAGAAAACACAGCCTCTGTAGTCCGCCTCTGTAGTCAAGGGAATATCGCTTGGCTATACTTAGGTCGTGAATTTATATAACTCTCATGTGACGCAGTGACGGTGTGGCTATAGGAATCCCCATCCACGTCACTCGTCCAGTTCCTGCTACTTTGTTTATAAAGTCTGACACAATCACAAGTCTCCGAAGGCCTCCTGACACCACTATTGTGTTGACCTTTTAAAGTTTTTAATTAAAGACTGTTTTTGTTTGTTTTAAAACCATGGAATTGTAATGTTTGGTCCACGTTTTTGCAAAGTAATCTCCATATTTCATAATGACATTTAGCCTATATACGTGTGTAATTTACGCAGGGTTCATCAGCTAGATTTCAAATTAAAAGAGGCATGCGTCAAGGGTGCCCTATTTCCCCATTATTAATTAATTAATATATATTTATCTAATTATCTAATATCTATTTATCTTAAGAGGTCGGTGTATATAGACAGTATGGATATCCTGGCTCGACAGTCAGCTTGCTGACGACACTGTTTTATTTTTTTTTAAAATAGTAATATGGTTTGGTTTTTTTTACATACCTCCTTTTTAGTGCTCAGAACATAAAGAAGCTAAATGTGTTTCATCTAATAAATGTATTCTTTTGTGTAAATATATTCATATTTGCAAGTGTAAAATGCAAATGTTGCAGACGTTCTTTAAATGTGTTTATTTGAGAATTTACCAAATAATAACGACGTCTTACTTTCTTCAGGAGCCCCAATAAAAGTGAATATATCCATGTTGAATTGCCTGTTGCTTTAAATGTAATCTGTATTTTGCTGTTATTTTATGGCGGGCTTTTCCTTTTACTTTGTGTCTTCGTGCGTATGCCTGTGCCACTTGTTTACTCTGTTGTATGTTGTTTAGTTCTTTTCCCGTGGTTCCACAGTGCATTTTTGTTGGCATAATAAAAAGGGAAAGAAAGAAAATTAGATCATGTTATGACTTGTCGGTATGTCTCACACGTGGCTCACACAACGACACATTCTCTGCACCAATTAGAATCACGAATGAAAACCCCGCCTTCTGCTCACATACGAGGAAGACGGCAAATACCTCTATAGCGCTGCTATGACAAAGTAAAGGAAATGTCAGGGTGACAACCTGTTGTCTTTACTGCTGTTAAGATAAGAATTGTACAGTCCGTCTTGAACAAAATGCTTACATTAGCATGTTATCATATGTTTATGCGCATAATGAGAAGAACATACGTCTGTTTACAAACAGTCCAGCTTAGTCTCCGTTAAATTGTCATTTATGTCGGTTACCGAAACACGGATAAATTTACCATGAATTAACAATTACCAATTATTACAAGGTAACTAATGTGTAGTAAATATTAAGGTCCGATATTATCTAGCCTAGACTTTGCCCATCTTAAAATTAAGGTTCTTGGTTTTGTATATGGGGGAAATTGCGGCATTTTTATTTCATTAAAGTTTAGTTATAATTAAGTTATTAATTGCTATTTTGGAGTAATTGCAAAATCCATCTAAGTGAGCTTTATTTTTTTAATATTATATAATAGGAACATGAATACTATAAATTGCTGATATGCTGTAGAGAAAACCAAAACATATCTGATACCGACCAAGATAAGGGTAGACTACATTTCCCATGGTGCATTGCGGAAAGGCCCATGAATCTTTGAGGCACCGTTTCTTTGTAGTGTCCGCTGGCGCGCACAGTTGGGGGGCCTTATAGAAAAGAGACCGCTGTTCAGATCGATCGACCTGCTGTCCGATACGATTGACTTGATAAACCTGAACTTCACCTGTTACAACTCGCACGTGAGTATTGCAAGTAATCGTGTCGGGCATGTTTCATTAATTTGCGAAAGATGGCTACCTGTGTGCGCAGGAGAATATTTTCGGGCCTTGATGGCTTTCATGGTTCCATTACAGAATACAGTAGTAACAGAAGCTAACGTTTTCTCTGACCCACTTTTGCTCATCTGATAATGAGGTATAGTGAGGTGGCTAGCTAGCTTAGCTATCCTATATCCGTACTGTCCTGAAACCTGTAGTGACAGAACAGGTGTGTCTTTGCACCCTCTTACTGATGAAAATATATTATACTACGAAATGTATTTGTTGCCATGCAAATTCATGCAGAGTCACTTGGTGATCAAAAATGACACCATAACTGAATATCCGGTTATAGCTAACGACACGTACACTATTGATTACACAGTTGTAGTTTTCTGCTTTAACATAGCTGTGAATTTTTTTTAAAGGTTGTTTATTTTTTTACCTTGTGTGAGCCTAAGTGTGTATGGTTACGTTGTGCGATGTTGAATTTTGTATTTTCAGAATGCCCAAGTCAAAAGAAGTACTGTCTTCAACCTCCAACAGTGATTCTGACAGTGAGCCTGACACAAAGGTATGAACCTAACGTCTGACAGTCTTTCTGACACACCAAGGAGAAAGAGCCAGTCAGTATTTGTAGACTGTGTGGGTTAAGATGGTTAACATGTCCTGCCGGACCCCATCACAGGCCAAGAGGAAGAAGCAGGTCACCCCAGAGAAGCCGGCGAAGAAGCAGAAGAGCGGGGAATCTTCCAAAACGTCTGCCGCGTCCAAAAGCAGCAGCAACAAAAATGACAGCATGTTTCAGGTCAGGAGTTGGGTGTCTGCACGATGGCCATCTTCACATTTATCCATGAAACTGAGGACTGAGTGTTTTATGATTTGTCTTCTCTAAGATAGGGAAGATGAGGTACGTGAGTGTGAGGGACTTCAAAGGGAAGGTACTTATTGATATCCGCGAGTACTGGATGGACCAAGAAGGTGAAATGAAACCTGGAAAGAAAGGTGAGGTGTCTTTCAATCTCTTTTTTTCCACACACAACAACACAGATTCTTCTGCTCAGACCAAAGGCTTTAGCATCCTGTCGCATATTAGTGCATTTTTTGGTGAATTAAATCAAATGTTAATTACTGCTCTTGGATTGTGTCAGGTGTAATTTATTATTTTATTCTGTAAACCAGTTGGCCTCTTTAAACAAAGTGATTATTATTCATGCTTCATCCACCTGATGTTCAAGAGAGACACTGATTATGACTTCGCTGGATTTTCTCCTCAGGAATCTCCCTTAGCCCAGAGCAGTGGAATCAGTTGAAGGATCAGATTGATGACATTGACGACGCTGTGAGGAGGATATAAGATCTCAGAAGCAGTCACAAGCTTGTTTTTAATTTTTTGTCTCTTTTCCTTAAAAAAAATCTCATTCCACATTTTACATGGTTGTGAAAGTCCATCAGCATTTGGTTTTAGATTAGGTTTCCTCATTTGGTCAGTCTTGTGTTGTTGTGAGTGTTTGCTTTTGTTGTTGTTCTTTTTTTGATGTTCTTTTTCCTACTAACAAATTTAAAGCAGATGAATTTGAAACGTATTGTTGGGGAATTGTAGGCAGATCAACAGATGAGTGGAGATGTGGGTTGAATTTTTGTTCAATAAAGATTATGGAGATGTGAAAACATTACTTGTATCATTTTATGCATGAATGAATTAGGTACTCGTTCGTAAACTGAATTAAATTAAACCAGACCCATTCGGTACTTGTGCTACCAGTTACATCCTGATTTTGATGTTATAACTTACCTTCTGGAATATAACCGCTAGATGGTGGAAGAGTCAAGGGAACCAGTGCGAGTTTCATTTCGGTTTGAGAGACACACCACCAGTCAAGAGTTACTTGCTTAGGACCCAGCGATTTCCTACGTCGTGTAGTCTCAGTGGTGCAACAGTTAAAATCCCTCACTCTTTCAGCTGT
Organism: Brachyhypopomus occidentalis; assembly: GCA_020368025.1. Taxonomy (NCBI): domain Eukaryota; kingdom Metazoa; phylum Chordata; class Actinopteri; order Gymnotiformes; family Hypopomidae; genus Brachyhypopomus; species Brachyhypopomus occidentalis. The sequence goes on along the minus strand of JAGXOD010000026.1, from coordinate 14,897 downwards.
TACAGTCTGATACGGAACTATCGTCTTCGCAATGAGGGACCTTCATTTCAAGGATAACTTTTGGGTAAGAATTGAACTAATTTCCACTATCTTAGGTGAACACAGCTTGGTGGAAATAGGCAATGTGTAGTCTTTAATGAGTAACTTGCCTGTCAGTGTCAAAGCAGTATATTGAGAACCTTATTTATACTTGTACAAAATTAATACGATCGGAAAGTTATGTGAATTAATTGGTTTCTCGTGAGAACTTCCTCCGAGCAAAACAATCTTGCGGGCAACTAAGTCTCCTATGCTCACATTTCGAAACCCTGGAATGTTTCCATGTTTAAACAGTCTCTAGGGCTACTGATTTTTAAAGAATGTATATGAATATATGGGGCCATAAAATGTTAATTATCTGAAGCTTCCCATGAGAATGAAGGTATTTTCCCAGCTCCTCTAGATAGACGCCTGCATCAGTAATAACTAATATTCTTAATAAAATACATTATAAAATAATAGAATAATTTTATGAGAAAATCCATTTGACATAATATACTAATATCTAGCTATGGTTCATTCACTTCGAAATATTTTAAAAGTGCTTTTAAAAACTATTCTACACTTTTATTTTGACACATACTTAATGTTGGTTGTGCTTTAAACCGTTATTATGTGTCTGGGTTTTAGACATAAATTACCGGATTGGGTGGAAAATGATAGATTAAGTTGCAAATCGGAGTAAGAAATTAATATGATTCCGTAGGTGACTGGGAAGTTATATTTAGACTGCTCAACTGGCTGTTTTGTGGGGGTGAAGTACGTCTAATGTTAGCACTACCTGTGATATTGTCCGGCCAAATATTTTTAAAGTTGACATATTTTAAAGTAAATGACATATGGATGAAAGTAGAAAAGTATGACATGTGCTGTTGTACGGCCAAATATTTTTAAAGTTGACATATTTTAAAGTAAATGACATATGGATGAAAGTAGAAAAGTATGACATGTGCTCTTGTACGGCCATATAAACTGCTCCGTGTATTTTTAGAGGAACCATTCTTTCCCTACCGTGTACCAATAATGTCGGTTTATTTCTAACCTAACGTTTACAGACCGGTGATATCACCAGCACAGCGGGGTATGACGCCATCATCCAGCACCTTAATGACGGTAAGAGGACGTGCAAAGAGATCGAGGACTTTATGAAAGCCAGGTGAGAAACTAGACTCCTGGAGTAGGGAGTCTCTACACACTGTCTATAAACCAGTCAATAAATAAGTCAATTAATCGGACAGTAATTTCATTAATCTGTCTCCCAGTCAAGGATAAGATTCCAAAGATACACGAGTTCAAGGCCTTGAAGTATTAGAACTAACTCAGAGCTTAGAGATCAAACTGCTAATGTACAAACGTAAATCTTGACCGAACCTAGTACTGTGACATGAAATTTACTGCAGTGCTTAAAACTGTCGCATCACAGTAGCTTCTTATCAAGACACAGAGCTCAACTAAACTTTTACAGCCTGTAAATCACAGCCTGCAAACATTTCTGATCAAATGAAACTGCAGAGGTCAGTTTCACCAGGGAGTGGAAGTCTGGAACTAAAATCTCCATTTATCTAATTCATTTCTCACTTCCCGTGGGTTCACCTGTCAGGATGGGCTTTGTCAGTTGATGTTTATCAAATGTTTGTGCAAATGAACTGGACATGGACTGCAGACTAACTGTATTTCCAAGTTCAACAGTAAGTGAGCAGTTTAACAGTTAGAATTTTCTAAGCCTATGCCATCACCTCCCATGTGTTTTTATCAGATGTGTGTGAAAAAAACCTTCAGAAGACCCGTGCTGACAAAGCAAGTCCTGTTCCCATTCTTTGAGTCCCATTCTTCGAGTCCCGTTCTTCGGGTCCCGTTCTCATCCCTCTGGTTCATGTTGATCAAGTTGTTTTTTGGGTTTTATTTCCCCATTTCAGAATACATTGATGGCATGGTCTTGTTTGTTGTTTCAAGAGGGAGCGTTAGACAAAACGATGCCTCTACATGATCAGATAAATCATGGAAACAATAGAAACATAATGCTTCAGACCCTTTGTGTTTCTATTCTGCAGTTGGTTCATTTTGATACTAAATGAATGTATTCTAGGTTCGTATTTGTCGTTGTGTCAAGGGTTAGTACAGTTACAGTGACAGGCTTATTTTGTGCTGATTCAGTTTCCTTCCATGTGTTTTTCACAGCAGGTCTGAAATGTCAGCTTCACCAGAGAACTGAGGTGTAAACCTCTCATATGATGCACTGCGAAAACTTCACAAGACTTAAATGTTAGAAAGTTGACTTCTGCATGGCTGATCTGTTAGAAAGTGCTTCAGTACCATTACGCTTGGTTAGTGGGCAGTGGATGAAAATTTTCTAAGTGGACCAGCCCTCTGTGTTCAACAATGAGATAGCAGAACTGCATTCCACACAGATCCCACCCTTTCCTGTCCGTAGCGTCATGGTGAGATTATTTGTAATTGAAGGTGATGACACTCATGCCTGAACTGACCATAGCTATGTACTGGGAAAGTGAAAGCAGCCAAATCGGCCTGTTAGAGGTAATGTAGTCAGGGTCAGGTCACGGCTTCCTGAGTGAGCACAATGCAGGTCATGTGTCTTGGTATGAAGCAACCTGAAAAGTCGTCCTGTTGGAAACGTTCTAATCTCAGACGTTCTCTGCTCATCCTACACCTGCAGCCTGGAAACCCTGTGCAATGTTCTGCACACTGTGGCTAACTTTAAATCATTTTAAATGAATAACATGCTCATGTGGAAAACGTTTGTCACGGTGTGAAGCGTGCAGTCGAATGACTGGGGTTCTAGCACTTGCTAGCACGCATTAAGAGTTTGCAGTTCATCAGTTAAAAACGTCATTTTTCACTAGTACTACGTCAGCTCATAGCACTCCTGATCCATGTCACTGGCGTTGCTCTGGTTCATCCAGTCCTATCTTAATTAATGGTTAATCCAGTCCTAGCAGTCCTAAAATATGGAGAGTACTGGGAGTCTCTGGGGTACAGTTTCACATTCTGTTTGTGCTTTCAGAGCTGCGATCGAAGAGAAGTACGCCAAGGAGCTGCTGGGCCTGTCCAAGAAGACCTGTGGCCAGAATGAGATGAAGTAAGAGGAGATGACTCATTAGTGTGGCATCCACAGTTCAGCCACACAGACAGACATACCTGGCCACACAGACAGAGCAAATGCTTGCACCATAATGCACCGTAATGGAGACATTTGCTGTTAGTAGATTGACCATAAAAGCTTCTGTTTTAGTGAGTGTGTGTGTGTGTGTGTTGGTTCATGATGTTCATCATTTATACAATAACCAGGTTAATTAGTGCAAATGCACCTGTGAATGTGGATTCATGTGTGAGGTGGTGGTTTGTCACTGTTGTCATTGTTTTTTGGCTTGTGTGTAACATCCATCCTTTTCCGCTGTTTGTATTTTGCTACGTGATTCACATATTATTATATTTACCTCGGAGGTAACACTGTTATAGTTTGAATAGCTTTTAGCACACAGGCCTGAGTGATCAGGTTAAGTGTTATTGACTGGCCTGTCTCACATGCAGCCTCTATTAGGCTTTTAGCGAGGGGTCCTGTGTCACACTGTTTTGTGTTGGGTCCTGCTGTCTACTGGCAACATTCCCTGTCCCCTGAATTCGTTTGGACTGAGTAGTTGTCTGCCTGATGGTCACTACTATTCTTTGTGTTTGTCTCTGTTTAGCACGCTGAAGCGATCGCTTGATGTTTTCAGACTTCGTAAGTAGAGGACGTGGATGTTGTGAAACGCTATAATGTGCCAAAATGTTTTGTAAGTTTCCTTTGTGATGAAACTGTATGCGTGCGTGTGTTTACAGAGACGGAACAGGTGAGTCTGTCTCACATGCACCTGGCCCAAACCATAAGGGATGAAGCGAAGAAGTTGGAGGAATTTCGAGAGAAACAGAAAGAATCCAGAAAGAAGGTAAAGAAAGAGATGCATGCTTTATTAATCACTGACTGACCTGCCATAACCAGAGTGGAGTGTCCGGATCTTTTGCAAATCTGTGTTTTTTTTTTAGTTGGAGCTGCAGATGGATGCTCTGCACAAGCAGAAAGCAACACAGTACAAGAAAACCATGGAGGTAAAGGCACCCTCTTCCTTCTAAACATGATTAATAATGAATTGATTTATTCTGTGAAACATCCCATTACAAGACGTTTTTTATCAGTTCAGTGTGTGTAGAGGTGTGTGTAGAGTGCTGGTAACATGCCTTGCTCTCTGTCCTGTTTTGGCATGTCTCCAGCACCTCACATCTTTTTAAAAAGCCATCTCGCTAATCTCCACCCTTTTCATACACACACATGCTCACACATGTGTCACAGAACCTTGGGCCATGTGTGTCAGCCTACTGTGTGCATCTTTGGAGTTGGCAGCCCTAATGAAGTGGCTGTTTACTGGATGTTTGAGGAAATAAGAAGAATGCACTTGGCTATATCAGGCACTTCCACATTCAAGTTTTCAGGTCATACTTCACTTCCTGTGAAAGGTGCTGTTGTCGTAACCTTGGCACCGAGTTGCATTGTAATTCGATTAACTAATTTAATCTTCGCACGTCGTTCCGAATTCTTTTTGTGATCTTTTACTGGGCCAGAGGCGAGAGGTCTGAGCTGTTGTCCTTGCTGCTCTGACGTCGATTGAGCCTGGAACTGAGCAATTTGCGCATGCCTCACGTCAGGTGACTGATCTGGACAATGACGAACATTCCAGATGTTTTTCCAACATTTTTCGCGGTGGCTTTCGGCTGCCTCGCTGTCCAGCCGGGAGGTTACGAGCAGTCTGCTCAGAGTACTTCCTGGATCGGAGTAGATATCATCTTATTTCCATTTTGAGTTGATCTTTTTGGCCCTCAGTATATGTCAGCAAACGGTAAGCAGGCCGCTGAGTGCATGAGACCCTCCAGTCGTGAGCATGCATCCTATGGGAAACATTCCAAGCTCGTGTGAGTGTGTTGTTCTTCTCAGTATAGTCTCTGATACATCTTCACCTTCACCCTATAGACTGTTATTGATGTATGCAATGATACTTAAGGTATTCATAGATTATAAATGGTCTGGTTATTTGCTAAGGTTAGGTTATTCGATTAGGTTACAAACTTCATCAGCAATATACCAAACAGTTGATCTTCATCCCGCTAATCTCTTGTCTGTGATTCAGTTAGTTTACCGACATTTAGACTTTTTTTTAGACTTAGTATATTTAGCCTCCAGGTGAAAATGCCACAATCAATTTTGGCATCGAATGTTATACAGTTTTGTACATGAAATATGAATGCAGCAATACACAGTAGGCAAAGACATCACTGGGCAAACAGGGTCCAGTTACACCTTGTCCCCTGGACTGTCTGGGGTAGGATTATGAACTAATCCCATATTCATGTAACCATCTAATGAAATTCACTTTGACACATGCATGGTTTCAATTGTAAATCCAGTGAGCACAGAGAGAAAGCCCACAGGGCTGACGTGTTAAAGGACTGGATGCAGAAGTGCAGAGGTGAGCAGCAGGGTGTGAATGTGTGCAGCTGATTGGAGCAGTGGGGGGGGGGGGGGGGGGGGAGGGTCTAGTGGGGGAGGGCTAGTCATGGAAGGCGCAGTGCAGATCCAACTCAGTCACGCAAAACGGAACTTGTCCAGAGGAACAGGGTTGATGAACCTCTGAGGAGAGTAAAGTGAGACCACACGCTACCGTGCACCTAAAGTGAGACCACACGCTACCGTGCTCTAAAGTGAGACCACACTCTACCGTGCTCTAAAGTGAGACCACACTCTACCGTGCTCTAAAGTGAGACCACACTCTACCATGCTCTAAAGTGAGACCACACGCTACCGTGCTCTAAAGTGAGACCACACGCTACCGTGCTCTAAAGTGAGACCACACTCTACCGTGCTCTAAAGTGAGACCACACTCTACCGTGCTCTAAAGTGAGACCACACTCTACCGTGCTCTAAAGTGAGACCACACTCTACCGTGCTCTAAAGTGAGACCACACTCTACCATGCTCTAAATTGAGACCACACTCTACCATGCTCTAAATTGAGACCACACGCTACCGTGCTCTAAAGTGAGACCACACGTGTGCTCTAAAGTGAGACCAAAGTGCTCTAAAGTGAGACCACACGCTACCGTGCTCTAAAGTGAGACCACACTCTACCGTGCTCTAAAGTGAGACCACACTCTACCGTGCTCTAAAGTGAGACCACGCTTAGTCTACTGTCCTTCAGCAGCAACACAGTCGTGCTTCTGAAATGGAAGGTGAGTGAGTGCTCTTCCAGCAGGGAGGTGGGTTTGCTCAGTGATGCCGGACTGGTCCACGTGCCCCATGATCACTGGTCCACATGCCCCCTGATCACTGGTCCACATGCCCCCTGATCACTGGTCCACATGCCCCCTGATCACTGATTCACCCAAGAGGAACAATTGTGCTTTTGTGCTACCACCACAAAAACATTGAACCTCTGTAACCATTCACTCTGGCTTCCCTTCTGTCTGTGCGTGTGTGTGTATGTGTGTGTGTTCCCTTTTATGGACATAACACCACAATCAGACTGATAAACAGCTGATTGTGACCAAACTACTTCCTTGTTTATATCTCGTGTCAATAGATTTTTTTCATTTTCAAATTTTCGTCAACCTCTTAAATTCCAGGTTTCTTGTTTAGTTCAATCTTAACCCTTCAGTATCTGTAATATCTGCACTGCTGAGGAACGAGGATCCAGATTCGCTGGCCTTTAGAGTGCAAGGGGTTTTAGAAAAATGTTGGTATGCAGTAAGGAACTAAAGCTATTTGCTCTAGATTTGATCTGTTTGTTCTATCTTTTTAAATGAACATATTTGTTCGTTTGGAAGCAGCAATAGTGACGAAAGAGTCTAAAATGAGCGGCACATGTGTTTGCTGAAGAATGCAGCAGCAAATTGCAATCTTGGTAATCAGGAGAGAGCAGATGCTCTGTGTGCTTTCCCATAAAGCATGTCCTGCGTGTAACCCTGCGCCTCTGCCTCCCGCTGGCTGACACAGACCAAGAGGACCTATGAGCAGAAGTGTCGCGACAAAGAAGAGGCAGAACAGGCCATGAACCGTAGTGCTGCCACCAGCAATACCAAACAGCAGGAGAAGGTATGCCAGCCTGCCTCTAGGGGGCATCTGCCTCCCTGCTCACTCTATTGGGGGTTGCCACGCAGCTCTAGCACACGCAGCTCTAGCACACGCAGCTCAAGCCCATGCAGCTCTAGCACACGCAGCTCTAGCACACGCAGCTCTAGCACACGCAGCTCTAGCACACGCAGCTCAAGCCCGTGCAGCTCTAGCACACGCAGCTCTAGCACACGCAGCTCAAGCACATGCAGCTCAAGCACACGCAGCTCTAGTGTACATAGCTCTTCAGTGTATATAGCTTATTGCAAAGCCCTTTTAGAGATGAACCAGGTGTGCTGGGCCAGAGAATATTATGCAGGGCAGTAGACCCCATGACTGGAGTTGAAAACCTGCAATCTAGGCGACTCGGTTCTGATTCTGGAAGATTATTTCATGTTTTGCAGTGGGCCAAAATATTCCCCACCTGGGAAATGGTAGTGGGGAAAAGTTAATGTGGATGATATACTGCTGGTCACACTGTGGTGAGCTGCTATGTGTGAATACACTGAAATGGACACCTTGCAGAATGAAGTGTGAAGCCTTGTGCTCTACTGAGCACTGCTGTAGTCAACTCGAAGTTCCTGTGACACAGTCGTTTGACAGAGTGCATGGCCACGGTGAGGCTGTCTTCTCCAGCATGGGCGTCGGCACAACCCAACCTTGCTTGTTTTAGTCTACTGTGGCACTCTGAGACTTCGTCGTTGGGCATCGTGGGCAGGTTTCGCAGGGCTATATTTGGGTGTGAGTGGAGATGACCAACACTGAATCTATAGCCTTAAATGATTGTGCGGTGTTGCTGTACAAGGTAAATGTTATTTTGATTGGCCAACAGAAATACATCCTCAAGCCGCAAGATAAGCACTTAAGGTGTCTAACAAGTGTCTTGCATGTGAAGGCCTGATACAAATACACATTTTGTGAAGTCATGCAGAATCCCTGTCTCCTCCTTCTCCCTCTCCCTCCTTCTCCCTCTTTCTCCCTTCCTCTCTTATCTGCCTTCCAGCTGTATGCCAAAGCAACACAAGCCAGGCAGTCGGCTGATGAAGCAGGTGAGCTCTGATGATAGACATGCCTGCACAAACCATTCAACAGCAGCCTGTGAGAACTGTTAACACGTCACTGTGGGACTGTACCTTCCCAGACAGGCTGTACAACCAGAACGTCACTGTGCTCGGAAAGATTCGGCAGGAGTGGGTGAACGAGCACCTCCGAGCTTGTGAGGTGATGACCACACTCAAAAAGACAACAGAGCACACACTCCAGTCACTCCTGATTACACAATAAAGTGTCTTGTGGTTCCATGGCCTGCAAATGTACCTTGGATGCTTGTGTTAAGTTTGTTAATTAAGCATGATGATGAAGCTGCTATTTATTTTCTTCTTTGCTAAACTCAAATCAAGTAGGTCACTGATAGAATGACAAATGTTTTTCATTAGTTTTACTTCCTGTTTGATCCTGTTGAATCATGTAGGTCAGATATGGAAGATCCCAGGATGAGCCCATAGATGCACTTTACTGACACTATATTAACACTTTATTAACTTTTTAATGTCCCATAACCTTAATTTCTCATTTGATACCTCATCTATTTTAACATCATTTTAAAATCACCAAAATGGCAAAATTGTAATTCATTTGTAGTACATATATATCTCAGATATATCAAACAAAATGCCAAAAACATAAGAAAATCATAGCGCATGTCATGTTTTGACAGTCTTGCACTCTTGTGATGGGCATAAGTATTGGGTCTGACCAAGAGGTGCAGGTATGTGGCTTTACTAACGCCGGAGGTGGAGCGTGCGAGCGCGGGTGGTGTAGCGTGGGAGGTTTAGCGCACCAGCGCGGGAGGTGTAGTGCGCGAGCGTGGGAGGTGGAGCGCGCGAGCGTGGGAGGCTCCCGCTAACGTGGATGGTGACCTTGGTGTTTGTGTGTTATTGTGGGGTTTGTTCAGCTTTTAGAGAAGCAGGAAGTGGAGAGAATCAATACTCTGAGGAACATCGTGTGGACTCACCTCAACCACCTCTCCCAGCAGTGCGTCACCAGTGACGAGGTCCCTTTATGATTACATATAAGGCATTATAACTCCTATGTTCCAAACAGAAAGCCACACACTGATGTAGTACTGTTGTGGTGCTGGTCTTGTCCGAGCAGCATCTGTCTGCTCGTGCGGATGAGCTGTGTTAGTTCTCCAAATGAAATATGAAGCACTGTGGTTTGAGGGTGTGTGTGTGTTTTGTCTGTAGCTGTATGAGGAAGTCAGGAAGTCTCTAGAGCAGTGTAACATTCAGGAAGACATCGAGCACTTCATCAACCTACGGAGGACTGGTGACAAACCTCCAGGTTCTCAAGCACACACTATACAGTATACATACTTATAGAAATTTACACAATGAAATACACATGTGTGTACATATACAATAGCCACACAAACATGTGGCTCTATAAATAACCATCCAGCAACAGAAATATATACATGTACTGTATAAATGAACAGATGCAACGAAGTTCAACACTTTGAGATGGTCCAAGCTTTGTAAATTTTACTGTGCATTAATTTGCCTTTAATTTGAATGTTTTAGTTGGTGTGCTGTATCCTAGTTAGACCAGAAAGCCCTCAGCAGTAATAGCCCCTCTTCCCTCCTTTGATTCCAGCTCCAATACTATATGAGAACTTCTATGCCAATCAGAGGACAGCACCGATCCGACAGCCACCATTCATCAGCAGGTGAGGATGTCACTGGCCGCTTGGGTGATTCCTGGGTGGATTCCTGGCAGTCTGCTTTTTCTCATTGGCCAGGAACTTTGGAAAGCTGAACTTTTTTCACCTTTCTAATGTAGGAGAGGGCCAGTGCCTCCACCAGCTAATGCAGGAGGTACAAAACTGCAATATTCTCATGGCGAGTACTAGTTTTAGCCAAGTATTGGTGCATGGTGTGTTCAGTCTTTTCCTAAAATGTTAAACATCATTATTTCTAGATAACATGGACTATTCAAATGCAGCTGACCCAGGATACAGCCTAATTCGATACTGACTCACAAGCAGCAAGGTAACAACAAAAACAACATACCACTATAACAACAATAAAATGGCATTGTTTGTGTCTCGTAGAGAACCTAGGAGCTCCTGGTGTCATATGGTGTCATTGTTTGTGTCTCGTAGAGAACCTAGGAGCTGCTGGTGTCATATTTCCTCTCGGTGCGACAGTCCTCATATCGACACTCCACGTATGCTCTCACCACGTCACAGCAAGGATGGCTCTTCACGCCATTTTTTAATCAGGTGTTACACACATGAATGCCCATCAGGCTGAGCAGGGCTGCCTGCACTGCCCTGGCCTGTGATTGCGGTCTTGGAGCATGTACCGTAGCCGCCTCACGCTGATGGGTCTGCCCAAAAGAAGACACACAGCTCACTACAGTGGTGATGCCACTGTATCCATCGGACAGCTCGCCTTCTCTTATTTTGATGTTTGCATACGAGAATCAGACTGGTAAATGTAATTAACCTTAAAGGCTGCTTTATAAAAGCAAATGTAACTTATTTATAGTCTTAAAGGCCAAATGAGGAGTTGTTTTGTTTACAAACAGAGAGTAAACACTTGCAGTCTGATCCAACAGAATTCTGTCTGCAGGAGCTGCTGTTTGAAACACAGGGCTTTTGTTTCCTCAGCAGAGTGGCATATCCCGAACACTGCCACTACCATCTTGCACATCGTGCTTCAATAAATTGATATATTCTCAGTGATCATGACTGTGTTAAAGTCTATTCATGCTTTAGAGGTGTTACTGGGTAAATATGGCTGGCCTTCAGGGTAAGCCCTTCTGTGGCTGGGAGATGTGGCTTTCAGAGATCAGAAGACCATCACACCACTGAGAACTTCTCTGTTCCAATCACACTTCAGTTAGCTTGTGAAAGAGCAAGAGAATGAGCTTCTCAGTTTTAAAAAAGTGGCTTTGAAGCCTGGTGTAACTTCACTGGAGAGACCTTCAGCCTCAGCTATTTGTACACAAGCAACTGAATCTACGACCTATGCATGTGTAAAGAAGAAAGAAATTCACTTTTCACAGGGGAACCAGAGGAACCTACAGCCTCCATCAGGCGTGTGAGAGGTGAAGGTCTTCCCATGGGGGAAGACCCTTGTCCTGATGGTGTTGTGCTCTTTGATGGAGGTTTTAAAGCACACACCCTCCTCCTCTCTGCAGTCTGCCCTGAGGTCAGAATTGATTGGCTGAGTGGCCATTACCACCTGTATCCCATGGAATGCTCCAAACACCCGCACCACATCTGTGCTGGGCAGCTGAGGGGGGTGGGGACTCCTGCTCAGAGACTGCTCTCCTGTCGCCTGCAGAAGGACCTGCTGGACTTCCTGGGACTGACACTGGAGCTGTTCTGAGGCCAGTTCATGAAGCTCTTGCTGGAATTTGAGCCGTTTCGCATTGGGTGAGCAGTATAAGTCGATCTGCCAAGGACCTTCTCCCCACGGGCTGTCCGCAAGGCCGGGGGACGGGGTGTGGGGACGGGGCCACAGCTGCCTCCTCATCCTGTCTCCCACCAGCCTGGCCCCTGTGCTGGGAGAGACTGCTGGCTGTGACCCACCCTCCAGCTCCGTGTTTGTCTGGAGGGAGGAGAGGCAGGGCGGCTCTGAGGGTGTGAAGCACCAGGGTGCGGCCATGCCACTGGGCTTGTGCGAACGTGTTGTCTGTGCTGAGTCTCGGTGTGACACACACACACTGGCTTCCTCAGTCTGCAGTGTGAAGGCCTTGGCAGGAGGACAAAAAAAAGGAACAAACTGTAAAAGCTGAAGTTGATATTAGTGGAATATGGACTGACTGGAGCCCCCTGGTGGTGAAAATAGAGAAGCCAGACTTCACTGGCTTCCTGTTCAGTCATTCGTGGCCATAAGAGATCCATTAGCATTGGTGATTACAGAGTTATGATTCCAACTAGTGCATTCTACACAGGCCTTTCTCCAATGCACAACTGCCTCAGATGGTCAGATGGGGGTAATTTCCATAAATTACAATTAAACAAAAATAAAAGAAACAAGTATTGCTTCTATAGAAAATGATAAATGTTGGCAGTCTCTCTGGGAGGTATAACTCACATCCAGTATGATGTTCAAATGTGATTGTTTGGCCCGGTCCTTCAGATGCTCATTCTCCTGCTTTAAGGCTGAGATCTCCTCCTGTTTCCTCTGCAGGCTAGAATGGAGCTGGGGAGAGAGGGAGAGAAGGAGGGATACAGGGAGATAGTGAAGGAAAGAGAGGGGAAGGAAAGATAGAGAGAGGGAGACAGTGAAGAATAGAAAAACAGGGAGGGGGAAGGATAGAGGAAGAGAAAGGGATAGTAAAACAGGAGGGTGGGAGAGGAACAGAGAAAGAGGGAATGAAACAGAAAGGGAGAGAGACGAGGCAAAGACAGACGGTGAGGGGAGGGAGGAACAGAAAGGGAAAGGGCAGTTGGTTCTCTTATTGACTTACTGTACACCCCAGGGAGCAGTGTTCACTCTGGCCCTCAGGCACGAGGCACAGTGAGTCAGCCAGTCTGTTACAGCCAAGGTACTCAAACGCCAAAGAAACAGCAAATATGCAGCCCCCCCCCCCCCCCAAAACGCCACCATGAACTCAGTCAACTCAGCTCTTTCCAGTACCAAATATGGAATTCTAATTGTGAACTCTTCTTAGCTGATCAGATAATTTGCTGTCTATCTAATCTAATCTATGTATTTTAATTAATCTGAGTGCACAGGTAGAATCTGGCCTATAATTTGACTGTTGACAAAACATGTCAATGTACAGATATGGTAGAGGAAGACTTACAGTAATCATTATTCAGCATCAACATATGGGTGGGAGGTTTAAACCATATGGGTGGTGCTTCACACTTCTGGGTTTTTTTTTTTGGCAATTAGCTTGGTGTTGTTTGTCAGTTCTCAAAAAGTGTTTTTAAGAAAAGGAAGATACTGAGCTTTACACGTCTATAAAGTTATTTGTTTCACAAGTACCCACAAGGGCATAAAACCACTGAGATTCTGGTGATGTGTTAGATTTCTCCGTGATCAATAAACCTGGCTGTTCTGTGTTGCTGCCATCTTTCCCTGCAGCACACGCTCAATTATGTTTGTTTTTCTGCATGATCAGGAACAATTAGAGGGACAAAAAGTCTCCACTCGGCACCACAAGGGGGCGCTACTGGAATTCACTGAGAATTGCTGATAAAAATGTTTGAGTTCTCTCGCTCTTACCTCTCTGTTCAACTCGAGGGCACTGTCCAACTCCACGACATTAAGCGTGACTGCTTCTGAGGAGTCTGTGCAGACGGATTGCTCCGTCCATGACGCTAGTGCAACCACAAAAAAATGAAAATTAGGGATATGCTCCTTCATTACGCGAATATGATTCCAAATATCACATCTTTCATTAGATGGTAAACTTTTGCTAGACACACCGTGTGTAGAGTATTCTGCAAGGATACGTGAGAATTAACTGACCGTTAACAGCAGACTACGTTTGTTATCAAAGAGAATACGGGAAGTGGAACTATTTAACCTGAGCGCTCACCTGAAGCAAAGTCAAACGTGACGTCAAGCGACGCTTCATCTCCTGAGCATGATCCATTTTCATGCTGATTAAAAAACAACACGCATTTCTTACTGCAATAAATACATTACATAAATATTCAAATATTAATAATATAAACAATACATTTGTAATAAAATATAAATATTATAAAATATGTCCTTCATCTTTTACCACAAGGTACGGCAGATGAGTGTAGTAGCACGTTTGCATTCCGATTCACGAGAGGACTGCTGAGGTGTTGAGAGCGCGGGTGCGAATTTATTTTGAGCGCGTAAGGAGTTGACCGTTGTTGTCAGGTGCGGACGTAGCGACGCGTGCCTTGACTCCCCGCGCCTCGGAGCGCCCATTCAACTTTTTCCCGCAGTGAAAGCGTCAGTAAACCAAAAACTTCCATCACTGACCCAATCCGGTGTTCGCACGAGCATTGCATTGAAGTTCTCGCGGAACTTCTAAAGGCTATAGAGTCCTACAAAACATCATCCCTTCATAATCTAAGAGGAACATAATCAACTATAGATTTAGACTGTATCTTTTTACAGCGGTTTTTAAATAGGTTTGGTCTGTGATAAGAATGTAAAGGCCAACAATTCATCGCGTCATTAGACTATTAATGTATTATTCCATTTTGTGCTTAATTGAATGTATCTTAAACATTCAGATAAACACACGTTACAAATTGTGCACCATAAAATCATCAACAAGGAATTAAATGAACGTTTTCTCAGTGTTACAATGTTGCTGTTTAACATCAACTACTTTTGAGAGTCGCTTCAGTTATTAATTGGTTCCTATCATTATTCTCACTATTCACTCGTTGGTTGCTATCATTGGTCAGACGACAGGGGAAAAGAATTTGAACGGGTGATTCTTATCAGGTAAATTATTAGCGGCTTAAAAGGAATGCAGGTAGGCAGAGGACATATGTTGGTCTGTGGTTCTTAAGGGGCAAAGGAAGGGCTGTATGAAGTTGTGTTCTGGTGTATCCCATCTATAGCCATGATGTGGAGGCACAGAAGGTATCCATGTGGCAGAGGTCACTTGTTGTGTTTACTTGTTTAAATCTGACAGTGGTTTAATTGTGTGTAAATGCTCTTTTGCCTTTTAGGTTTTGGTTACTT
>JAGXOD010000250.1:0-82381 GCA_020368025.1 Brachyhypopomus occidentalis | reverse complement strand
TTTATAAGTCATTCTGCAAAAGTTGCATTTTGGCACTAAGTATTGCTCAGAAACACTGTTTTAGGCGCTTACAAGGCTGGAAAACTCTGTTTTGAACGGCAGAATGCAAAGCTTACTACTTGCTTGGAAATGCATTTGTAAGGTTGCAAACATGATAAAACAGCTTGTTTTCACCTTCTAACACTGGTAACTAACAAAATATGTGTTTATAAGTCATTCTGCAAAAGTTGCATTTTGGCACTAAGTATTGCTCAGAAGCACTGTTTTAGGCGCTTACAAGGCTGGAAAACTCTGTTTTGATCGCCAGAATGCAAAGCTTACTACTTGCTTGGAAATGCATTTGTAACATTGCAAACATGATAAAACAGCTCGTTTTCACCTTCTAACACTGGTAACTAACAAAATATGTGTTTATAAGTCATTCTGCAAAAGTTGCATTTTGGCACTAAGTTTTGCTCAGAAACACTGTTTTAGGCGCTTACAAGGCTGGAAAACGCTGTTTTGAACGCCTGAATGCAAAGCTTACTACTTGCTTGAAATGCATTTGTAAGGTTGCAAACATGATAAAACAGCTTGTTTTCACCTTCTAACACTGGTAACTAACAAAATATGTGTTTATAAGTCATTCTGCAAAAGTTGCATTTTGGCAATAAGTTTTGCTCAGAAAAACACTATTTAGGCGCTTACAAGGCTGGAAAACTCTGTTTTGAACGCCTGAATGCAAAGCTTACTACTTGCTTGGAAATGCATTTGTAAGGTTGCAAACATGATAAAACAGCTTGTTTTCACCTTCTAACACTGGTAACTAACAAAATATGTGTTTATAAGTCATTCTGCAAAAGTTGCATTTTGGCACTAAGTTTTGCTCAGAAACACTGTTTTAGGCGCTTACAAGGCTGGAAAACGCTGTTTTGAACGCCTGAATGCAAAGCTTACTACTTGCTTGGGAATGCATTTGTAAGGTTGCAAACATGATAAAACAGCTTGTTTTCACCTTCTAACACTGGTAACTAACAAAATATGTGTTTATAAGTCATTCTGCAAAAGTTGCATTTTGGCACTAAGTTTTGCTCAGAAACACTGTTTTAGGCGCTTACAAGGCTGGAAAACGCTGTTTTGAACGCCTGAATGCAAAGCTTACTACTTGCTTGGAAATGCATTTGTAAGGTTGCAAACATGATAAAACAGCTTGTTTTCACCTTCTAACACTGGTAACTAACAAAATATGTGTTTATAAGTCATTCTGCAAAAGTTGCATTTTGGCACTAAGTTTTGCTCAGAAACACTGTTTTAGGCGCTTACAAGGCTGGAAAACGCTGTTTTGAACGCCTGAATGCAAAGCTTACTACTTGCTTGGAAATGCATTTGTAAGGTTGCAAACATGATAAAACAGCTTGTTTTCACCTTCTAACACTGGTAACTAACAAAATATGTGTTTATAAGTCATTCTGCAAAAGTTGCATTTTGGCACTAAGTTTTGCTCAGAAACACTGTTTTAGGCGCTTACAAGGCTGGAAAACGCTGTTTTGAACGCCTGAATGCAAAGCTTACTACTTGCTTGGAAATGCATTTGTAAGGTTGCAAACATGATAAAACAGCTTGTTTTCACCTTCTAACACTGGTAACTAACAAAATATGTGTTTATAAGTCATTCTGCAAAAGTTGCATTTTGGCACTAAGTTTTGCTCAGAAACACTGTTTTAGGCGCTTACAAGGCTGGAAAACGCTGTTTTGAACGCCTGAATGCAAAGCTTACTACTTGCTTGAAAATGCATTTGTAAGGTTGCAAACATGATAAAACAGCTTGTTTTCACCTTCTAACACTGGTAACTAACAAAATATGTGTTTATAAGTCATTCTGCAAAAGTTGCATTTTGGCACTAAGTTTTGCTCAGAAACACTGTTTTAGGCGCTTACAAGGCTGGAAAACGCTGTTTTGAACGCCTGAATGCAAAGCTTACTACTTGCTTGGAAATGCATTTGTAAGGTTGCAAACATGATAAAACAGCTTGTTTTCACCTTCTAACACTGGTAACTAACAAAATATGTGTTTATAAGTCATTCTGCAAAAAGTTGCATTTTGGCACTAAGTATTGCTCAGAAACACTGTTTTAGGCGCTTACAAGGCTGGAAAACTCTGTTTTGAACGCCTGAATGCAAAGCTTACTACTTGCTTGGAAATGCATTTGTAAGGTTGCAAACATGATAAAACAGCTTGTTTTCACCTTCTAACACTGGTAACTAACAAAATATGTGTTTATAAAAGTCATTCTGCAAAAGTTGCATTTTGGCACTAAGTTTTGCTCAGAAACACATATTTTGTTAGTTACCAGTGTTAGAATTCTAACACTGGTAACTAACAAAATATGGCTGGAAAATTCTGTTGTTTTGAACTAAGTTTTGCCAGAATGCTGTTTTAAGGCTTACTTGAACGCCTGAATGCTTGCTTGGAAATGCATTTGTAAGGTTGCAAACATGATAAAACAGCTTGTTTTCACCTTCTAACACTGGTAACTAACAAAATATGTGTTTATAAGTCATTCTGCAAAAGTTGCATTTTGGCACTAAGTTTTGCTCAGAAACACTGTTTTAGGCGCTTACAAGGCTGGAAAACGCTGTTTTGAACGCCTGAATGCAAAGCTTACTACTTGCTTGAAATGCATTTGTAAGGTTGCAAACATGATAAAACAGCTTGTTTTCACCTTCTAACACTGGTAACTAACAAAATATGTGTTTATAAGTCATTCTGCAAAAGTTGCATTTTGGCACTAAGTTTTGCTCAGAAACACTTTTTTAGGCGCTTACAAGGCTGGAAAACGCTGTGTTGAACGCCTGAATGCAAAGCTTACTACTTGCTTGAAAATGCATTTGTAAGGTTGCAAACATGATAAAACAGCTTGTTTTCACCTTCTAACACTGGTAACTAACAAAATATGTGTTTATAAGTCATTCTGCAAAAGTTGCATTTTGGCACTAAGTTTTGCTCAGAAAACACTGTTTTAGGCGCTTACAAGGCTGGAAAACTCTGTTTTGAACGGCAGAATGCAAAGCTTACTACTTGCTTGGAAATGCATTTGTAAGGTTGCAATCATGATAAAACAGCTTGTTTTCACCTTCTAACACTGGTAACTAACAAAATATGTGTTTATAAGTCATTCTGCAAAAGTTGCATTTTGGCACTAAGTTTTGCTCAGAAACACTGTTTTAGGCGCTTACAAGGCTGGAAAACGCTGTTTTGAACGCCTGAATGCAAAGCTTACTACTTGCTTGGAAATGCATTTGTAAGGTTGCAAACATGATAAAACAGCTTGTTTTCACCTTCTAACACTGGTAACTAACAAAATATGTGTTTATAAGTCATTCTGCAAAAGTTGCATTTTGGCACTAAGTTTTGCTCAGAAACACTGTTTTAGGCGCTTACAAGGCTGGAAAACGCTGTTTTGAACGCCTGAATGCAAAGCTTACTACTTGCTTGGAAATGCATTTGTAAGGTTGCAAACATGATAAAACAGCTTGTTTTCACCTTCTAACACTGGTAACTAACAAAATATGTGTTTATAAGTCATTCTGCAAAAGTTGCATTTTGGCACTAAGTTTTGCTCAGAAACACTGTTTTAGGCGCTTACAAGGCTGGAAAACGCTGTTTTGAACGCCTGAATGCAAAGCTTACTACTTGCTTGGAAATGCATTTGTAAGGTTGCAAACATGATAAAACAGCTTGTTTTCACCTTCTAACACTGGTAACTAACAAAATATGTGTTTATAAGTCATTCTGCAAAAGTTGCATTTTGGCACTAAGTTTTGCTCAGAAACACTGTTTTAGGCGCTTACAAGGCTGGAAAACTCTGTTTTGAACGCCTGAATGCAAAGCTTACTACTTGCTTGGAAATGCATTTGTAAGGTTGCAAACATGATAAAACAGCTTGTTTTCACCTTCTAACACTGGTAACTAACAAAATATGTGTTTATAAGTCATTCTGCAAAAGTTGCATTTTGGCACTAAGTTTTGCTCAGAAACACTGTTTTAGGCGCTTACAAGGCTGGAAAACGCTGTTTTGAACGCCTGAATGCAAAGCTTACTACTTGCTTGGAAATGCATTTGTAAGGTTGCAAACATGATAAAACAGCTTGTTTTCACATTCTAACACTGGTAACTAACAAAATATGTGTTTATAAGTCTTTCTGCAAAAGTTGCATTTTGGCACTAAGTTTGCTCAGAAACACTGTTTTAGGCACTGACAAGGCTGGAAAACACTATTTTGAATGCCAAAATGCAAACTGCTTGGAAATGCATTTGTAAGGTTGCAAACATGATAAAACAGCTTGTTTTCACATTCTAACACTGGTAACTAACAAAATATGTGTTTATAAGTCATTCTGCAAAAGTTGCATTTTGGCAGGCTTGGAAATGCATTTGTAAGGTTGCAAACATACCCAAAAAGAGAGCTCGGTTGGGGAGTGAGCCTACAGAGACCGCGAAAGATGGCACAGTGTGGCGTGAGGAAGAAGTGGGGAAACGTCTCCATTTCACTCCCATAGAACCGTACGCTACAGACGGAGAGCCAAGTGCTAAGGCCAGACGAAGTATCCGGGTCGCCTTCAGAGCTTCCTCTGTTTTATCACTCTTGACATGCTTCGAAGCATTCAAGAATGGACTACTCAACATGCACGTCACACGGAGCAGATGGATTGGTTCATGGATCTCCCGGAACTAATGGCATTTATTTCAGTCATTATCTTGCAGGGGGTGACCAAGGTTCCATCACTACGTGACAGCTGGTCAGCAAACCTGGCAAACCCAAGGATTATTGCAACTATGGCCCGAAACCGCTTCCAAGACATCATGCGACACCTACGCTTTGATGACATGTTCACACGCAGTGAGCGAGTGTTTGCTGCGATCTCCAATGTGTGGGGATCGTTTGTCACCAACTGCATCGCATCCTACAACCCTGGTCGACACATCACTGTTGATGAGCAGCTTTTCCCGTCAAAGACTCGCTGCTGTTTCCTACAATACATTACAACAGAACCAGACAAGTTTGACATCAAGTTTTGGGTGGCTTGCGACTTGAAATCAAAGTACATCTGTAATGTCCTCCCATATCTTGTCAAGGACCCCAGTCGTCCCACCGGGGAGAGACTGTCCGAGACTGTAGTGATGAGACTGATGGAACCATTCATCGACAAGGGCAGAACAGACAAATTCTTTACCTCGCTGTCACTTGCACGATGCCTGCTTAGCTGGAAAACCACAATCCTCGGCACAGTCAACAAGAGTCGCCGAGAACTTCCTCAATCTGCGAGACAGCTGGACCGCACTGAATACACCACTCAGGTGTTTTCAACCACTGGTGCCACGCTGACAGTGTATGCACCCAAACGGAAGAAGGCTGTCTACATTCTCAGCAGCATGCACAGCGTGTTTGAGACTGAGGATACCACCAAAAGAAAGCCAAACACAGTCAGACAATACAACACCACAAAGTGTGGTGTGGATGTGATGGACCAAATGGTGCGGGAGTACAGTGTGCGTGCAGGAACACGGAGATGGCCAGTCTCCGTCTTTTACAACATGATCGACATGGCAGCACTGAATGCACATGTGCTTTATCAGACATGCACTGGGGTGCAGGAGAGACGGGTGGACTTCCTGGTAGAGCTTGCAAAAGAGTTGGGTGACCCTCATGTGAGTGAGAAGAAGGCACGCAAGGAGAAACTGCTTCGGCAACAACCTTCTACACCCAGTCCTGGCAAAAGGGCGAAGTGTCAGGTCAACCATTGATGCACGAACAATGTGAGATGTGTCGACTGCTACAGATACATGTATGGAAAATGTACCAGGGAGATACCCTGGCAGTGCCAGGCATGTTCTGACAGACTGCTGAGTGACTGCTGAAATGCTAGTCACACAAGAAGGACGTGCCACTCACACACATGCAGCCCTGCACTGCAGCCTTTTGTAAATATGTGTGGAATTGTTTTATTCCTTGTATAATTTTATGGAAATAATAAAAAGCATGGAAACATAACAGTTGTTCTTTTGTATATTTCTCATGCTGAAATTTCAGTCCTCCTGACTTAGACACAAATGCTTTTGGTCATTACAATTAGTTGTGAGTTTAAGCATGCCCCCTCCTGTGGTGCGCCAATAATGGCCTTATTTACAGAACAAAAGCGCCTGTTCACAGCTGATTATAGGGTGTTAGCTAAAATCCTTCAGGTCATTCGACTCGTCTCTGGGTTCCAAAGGTAGAAGTGTCGAATGACCCTTCTCTGGGACTTTTAGTGGGTCTTCACTAGCGTACGCCACCACGCTCTCCAGCATATCTATGGCCGCCGGCACGCTTTTGTTCCCGTGCCAGTGTCAGTCGTCCAGGACATCCTTGCCTCAGTGTTTTCCCCATCTCCCGTCCCTAACCCCGCTCCCGTGTCAACTCCTGGTCCTCCATGTCCCTTCCCCGTGTCTTCACCTGCCCCAGGTCCAGCATCCCCCATCCCTGTGGGCCCTGAACCTGTCCATCCTAGTCTTCCTCAACATCCCTTGTCCCATTCTCCTGTCCTGTCCTGTAGTGTCGTGTCCTCACCTGTCTCCTCTGTGTCGTTCCCCTCTGTTACACCTTATGTTTCTAGTTTTTCCTGTCCTGCCATGTTTCCCCCTGTCCAGGCTCCCCCTCGTGTTGGTTGTAGCGCACACTTAGAGGGGGGGTACTGTCACGTCTAGTTCCGCCCTCCGCCCCAGTCCTGTGTCGTCCGCCCCAGCCCCACCTTGTTTCCCGGTTTCCATAGTTCCCTTCTGTCTGCCATGCCCCTGCCCTCAGTGTTCCCACCTGTGTCTCATTTCACTTCCCTGTTTTGTATATTTAGTTTCCTCCGTCCTGGGCTTCGTTGTCGGTCGTCGTCCGTGGTTCATGTTTTCCTGCTCGCCTTGCTCTTCCCTATTCTTGCTCCCTGTCTCCCATCGTGTAGTTTCCTGGTTTATGTTATTTCACTTATGCCTAAGTTCTAACTTAATTCCAGCAAAATAAAGATCTTCGTTTTATTTCTCGAGAAAAGTTAAGTACTTAACCTAGCTTGTTTTTTGTCGTCATCGTCAAAATTTGCTCTCATTCATCTAGTCTTCTAAGTCAATTTCATTTTCTTTTACGCAATTAAATTAAAGTTAATTCTGTTCGGCCGACAGTTATTGATTTTAGTTTAGCTTTACGTTAACTCTTGGCAAAGTATCCAACGCAAAAAAACTCTGACAAACCACCGCTGTGACATCCTGCAAAGTCTTCACTTTCCAAGAAAGTTAGGGGCAGCCTGGAAGAGGCCCCCTCAGTGAAGTCTTAGACTTTCGCTAGGATGTGACCCGGGTTGTGTAAGCTTCAAGCAAGCGCGTCGATTCAAATCCGCCTTTTTTCTGCAGTTGACCGCCCATGGACATGTTCCCCTCTCCTTTGCAAGTAAGATGTTAGCATATGCTGTTTTGGGGTGCCAGTTTTAATTGTTTACCTCTGCATATTTATATCCCTCCATAACCTCTGGTTTAATTCAATTAGCGCTTTTCATTAGCCTCTGTCAGGAATTTTGCGCTCTTCCTAATTTCTTTCTTGTGGAATGTAACAGCAATGATGAAGAACAACAGAGGAATAGGCTGAAGTAAAGGGGTTTGTATTTATATATAGGCACTCACAATATATAGTGGAGGGATATCTCTTCAGGAACTGACAGTGCTCAAAATGACAAACACTAACCATCAAACAAAACACAAAACTGCAAAGAGCATAGAGTTCCCTACTCACCCAAACCACATTCGAAATATGATCTACAATAATCACAATACGCAAGCTATGTACAAAAGGCCCTACAGGGGCGCAAGAGTTTAGTTAGCCGGCCGTTGCGTCATCACCCTGCAGCGCCACTCTGTCGGTGGATGCATTCACTCCAACGTCGCCACTCGAGTTGGTGTGACATAGACAAGAGGGATTTGGCTGTGTAGAGCGCATAGCCCGTGCGTATATGACATAATGTAAGTTGTGTGGGGGGAAAAATGCATATTTTGTCTTTCTGTCGTCAGATTAATTAATATGCATATAGGTATTGATCACACGTCGTATTAAGTAGACTGGAAATCACTTTATTAAGATATATTAAACATATGTTAGGCCTAGGAGTTGTTGATCACTGTTTGCTTTGTGGGCCTGTAGGCTCTCTCTCTCTCTCTCTCTCTCTCCCTCTCTACTCTTTCTCAGTAGTAAATTGTGTGACACTCCTTGTGAGTTGAGGGCAGACAACTCCGAAGGTCTCGGGCCTGTAGATAAGGATGAGCTGCGTCAGAAGAGCAGCACATCTGGCGGGCCTGGGGCCTGGCGGACCGGAGGAACAAGGAGGCCTTGGCTTGGGGACTCTGGCAGGGGAGGGGTGATGGGATGATACCTCACCCCATCACCTCACCTCACGTGGGCCACCTATAAGGCCTAGCATGCTTAACTCGTGTCACGGAAGTATTATGTAGCAAAATGGTATAAGAACCATGGTTTGTGAGAGGGGGCAGCTCTCTCTTGCAGACGCTCTTGAGTGTATGTAACGGAGATCTCTGGATATATCCACTTTCTATATTGTCTATTTTTTCAATCTTTGTCTTTAATAAACCTTGTACTTTACTTTGACACCATACCCAAATGCTTTTGACTGTTCTTGCTCACCATTAAGGTTCAAATTTCCACAACAGTTCATTGTTAGTCTGGATGACGGAGGATGTAATGTAGACATGTCATATTGCAAATTGCGCTTTAATGTTTGCCTGGTCAACCATATCATATGGGAACTTTATATACCTAGCTGACATGCAGATGACTGGGATATCCCCGACCGGTCTGCCAGTTCTCTTTGAAACGAGCCAGTTGCCAGGAAGCCGAGCGTTGTCAGCACCTGTAAAGGAACTGGCAGTGCGCGACTCCTCGCCATTTCTCTCTCCAAAACTGGACCCAACTCAGCACAGAGTTCCAAGAGGACAGCTCTTGGAAACCTGAAACGGCTTATAAGCCAGTCAACATCATGGGCCAAAAAATCATAATTGTCACGGAAAACGCGCTCTCGGCCATTAGCAATATCCTCCAGTAATGCCAACGCTGCCATCTCCCAAGAACTCCAGCGCAACATTTCATGCATGTTTATATAATCTAGGCTAAGTGGAAACATGTTAAATGATTATTACAGTAAGACAATTAAATTGTTTGATTAATTTACTGTTTAAATGTCTAATTTACTTAATTTTACCCAATAAGGGCTTACTACAATGTGTGCGTAAAGGATATCTTAATAGTTGTAATTTCAATGCATCACCTCTAAGTGTCGCATATGTACGAAAAACATACGTACGCCTGAAATGAAAGTGGCGTAGGGGTACGCACTTTCTAACGTTCAAGTCACATTTAGTACATCTGACCGTTTGCGTGAAACATTGCATACGCAATGTTTTTGTACGTACGCACCTTTAGTACATGAGGCCCCAGGTGATTAATTAGGTTTGGGAGATAGGAACACGGGGAATGTACGTGGGCCCTGGGGGCGTCGCAGCACCTGTCATCCTCACCCTGGCACAACAACACTGGTATATGATGAGCGATGGGCTGTGGACTCGGCAGCGACCGATTATTACTTCCCCATCTTTCTTGGATATTTCTGAAACGCACTCCTGCGCAAATGGAGTGCTGTTTCAGAAAAAAGGGGGAGAGAGGAAGGTGCTAATGCACCTCAGCATTCCATTAGACAGCACAGAATAACTACATTTGCCATGCACACAGCAGGTAGCAGGAATCGCAAAACTAGTGCAAAAAACAGCACACATAGTCACAGGGCATGCATTACATATTTTGACCAGCCACAGCGTTATGGCTTATGCAAACTCACAGATATTTACACTTACCCAGAGACAAAGGAGAATACAGAAGGTTTTGACAGTGCCAAACCTACTGTTCAAAAATGACGCCATGTTACAAGACATAACACACGAGTGTGCGGCGGAAGTGGCAAAGGCCGCAAAATGAAGACCAGATTTAGAGGGAGAACAGATTCCAGAGGCAGAAAACGTGGACAGAGGGTTGTGGGTTCAGGAGCCAAGATGGGGCAGTTGAATCAGGATTTGCGGTAGTGATGGAAACTCAAGGAGAAATAGATGAGTTTTGGGTAGTGCATTCAGGGATACCTAAGGGCATACAGTCAGCACAGAGAGCTGAGCTATTGGCTGTCATTCCAGCACTACAATTGGCAGAAGTAGACAGGTTAACATTTACACAGACTCAGCATACGTCATGGGAGTGGCTCATGTGGATCTAGGACAATGGGAAAGAGCAGGCTACACTACCCCAGGAGGTAAGCCCATTAAGTATCAAGATGACATAAAAGACTTAGCTGAGGCAATGTTACTCCCGGCAACAGTTGCCATCGTCAAGTGCAGAGGACATCAAAAGAGGGAGAACTTAATGGACAGAGGAAATGCAGCTGCGGACGCAACCGCCAAAAAGGCAGCAGATTATGCAACGGTAGGTCATCAGATGGTTTGCAGGGGAGAGGATGAATGGCCTCCTCTGCCTGGAGGACAGGAGTTATTAGAGTTACAGGAGAAATCTAGCCCAGAAGAGAAAATAGCATGGTTAGAGAAAGGAGGAGTTAAAGGTGAGGAAGATTGGGAAGGACCAAATCAGAGACCCACCTTACCAGGGACATTAATTAAGGCAGTACTTACAGAAGCACACGGGGTAGCGCATGTTAGCAGGAAGCAGATGAGGGAAAATTTAAAAACATTGGTGGCACCCATACCTCAGTGACATAATAGCAGATTGGAAAAAAGGTGTGATATGCAATGTGCATAACAGCAGCCCTACTTTGAAGCCAGGACCAGGTAAGTTTCCAGGTCCTAGAGAACCAGGAGAGATTCAGATTGACTACACTGACATGTTGATACCGATCAGAGGTCAACGGTATTTGTTAGTGGTAGTGGACAAATTTTCAGGTTGGGTAGAGGCATTTCCCACCAGAGCAGAAGACTAAATCGGTTTGCAAAATGTTGATAAATCATTGGATACCTCACCATGGTTTTCCTAAGGCAGTCCAATCAGACAATGGTACACATTTTACAAGCAAAGAGTTAACATTTATGGAACAGAGCCTGCTGGTCAGGCATAAGTACGGGTCAGTTTACCATCTCCAATCACAGGGCAAAGTGGAAAGGATGAATGGTAACATAAAAAATAAGCTTGTAAAGGTATGTGCACAAACAGGGATGAATTGGCTGGAATCCCTGCCGGTGGTATTATTAAGCATAAGATTTTCAGTGAACTCCATAACCGAATTCACTCTGTTTGAGCTCATGACAGGGAGGAGTTTTCCAGGGCCCCAAAACGCGCTTGCGAAGCTGGAAACACCTGCGATCCGATCATATAAGGAATATTTCAAAGAACTCGATAGAGCTCGATAATATTCCCTCCAAACACTCAGAAGTGAAATATGGAGTCCCTCAAGGCTCCATCCTAGGAACTCTATTATTTACATTATATATGTTACCATTAGGAATAAACATGATGTCAACTTTCACTGCTATGCAGATGACACCCAACTTTATATATCAGCCAAACCTGATGACAAATCCAGATAAGGAAAAATTGAGGCCTGCGTATGTGATATTAAATGTTGGATGTTGCTAAACTTCCTCCACCTTAATGGTGACAAAACGGAGGTTCTCCTTCTGGGCCCAAAGTCCACAAGACAGAAAATACCAGATCTAATGTTAAATCTTGCAGATTACCCCATTACTCCTGGCTCGGTAGCCAAAAATCTCGGCGTCTTATTCGACTCTGACCTATCATTTGATAAATACATAGATAATACTACCAGGATAGCTTTTCTACATCTCCATAACATTGCCAAGTTAAGAAATGCATTATCCCAGCATGATGCAGAAAAATTAGTACACGCCTCTGTTAGCTCCAGATTAGATTATTGTAACTCGTTACTGTCAGGATGCTCAAATAGGAATATAAATAGTTCAAGTAGTTCAAAATGCCGCAGCCAGAGTTCTAACTAGAACTAGGAAATTTGAACATATCAGCCCAGTCTTATCGGCCCTGCACTGGCTCCCAGTAAAATTCCATATTGATTTTAAAATTATTCTATTGACTTATAAAGCACTGTATGGACTTGCTCCTGACTACCTCCAAGAGCTTATCTCTTGTTATGAACCCCCGAGCCCACTACGATCCCAAGGTCCTGGCCTCTTATTAGTTCCATCAATTAATAAGGTAACAGCAGGGGGAAGAACCTTTTCTTATAAGGCCCCCCAACTATGGAATAGTCTTCCAGAATGTGTCCGGGACTCTAGCACAGTCTCAATCTTTAAGTCTAGGTTGAAAACTTATTTGTTTGATCTAGCATTTGGTAATTAATGTGCCCCTTTAGATAAGGTAACAGATCCAGGGGTTCATGGGCAAAGGGTTTTATGGAAAACTGGGGCGCTGGTGCTGTCATCCTATCACTGCACGCGGTCACTCTAGTTTGTCGACGGAGTAGTGGATGGATGCTAGTGTCTCAGGATGCTCCCAAGTCTGTGTTACCTTCTGGTTATGCCCTTTAGCTAGGCTGTAATAATTTAATTGCCGGAGTCGCTGCCACACTCCAGAAATGTTTAAATTTCCTTTGTCTAACATATCCCATACAGAACTAATTGTCCCTCTTTTTCCCAATGGCTTCCAGATACGAGCCTTTCCCGTTACCCACCCCATACAAGCATCCAGGAGATGGTCTGGCTTGCCAGTGGATGTGCCGATGCCGTGGTTGGATGTGCCATTGTCGCAAGAGGATGCGCTAATGCCAACTCCCACCTGAGGCTCATCTACTCTGAAGGGACTGTGACTACTCGGCCTGGAATTAGAATCATAACTACAGGACTATATCTGGACTATACCTGAACTGTGAATGCGGACATTGCTTGCTGGCCGCCCAATGGAGGATGGGTTCCCTTTTGAGTCTTGGTCCTCCCAAGGTTTCTTCCTAAATTCCTGCCATCTTAGGGAGTTTTTCCTTGCCACTGTCGCCTTTGGCTTGCTCATTAGGGATCTGGACCCATACAATTTGTAAAGCTGCTTTGTGACAACATGTGTTGTAAAAAGCGCTATATAAATAAAATTGAATTGAATTGAATTGAACTAAAAACCATCTGTGAAGCTTTTTCTGTCCAAGCACGAGGAGAGGAGTCAGAACCAACATTACAAGTAGAAGAGTCAGAACCAACGTCACGACCGGACCTGCCCGTCACTGAGTGGGTCCGTCTGAAGATCATCAAGAGGAAGTGGTTGGAGCCCAGGTGGACCAGTCCGTTCAAGGTCACCGAGAGCCGAGAGAAAACCACACGCCGTCCGACTGAAGGGTAAAGGAGACACGTGGTTCCACCTCAGCCAGTGCAGAGCATCAGAGCCACCCATCGAGAGCGCAGAGAGGAAGGAGCTCCCAAACAACGGGGCAGAATAATCCCCGGGAGCACAGGCACGTCAGGGAAGTCTACCCTGCCTCCCACGAGGGAAAAAGAAAATATATACTTTTTGTTTAAGAAAATTTTTAATTCAATAGATTCATTTACTAGATTAGTGTTAAGGCTTGGCTTTGTAGAACACATAGGAACTGTGGTAGGAAGGAAGTGATTATTGTAAACATTGATTGCATTTTAGTAAAGGGGCAGATACATATAAGTCAGTACTATTGCAGAAAGCCCACATGAATCAGTGGGATCATGGGCTAGAGCAGGTTTGTATTATAATAATAATAATAATAATAATAATAATAATAATAATAATAATAATAATCTTTATTTGTATAGCACCTTTCATGTATACATGCAACTCAAAGTGCTTTACAGATGTAACGTCTGGCTCCGCCCTCCTTCCCTGGTTCTGTGTCGTCCTTCTTGTCCCGCCCTGTTTCTATGGCTACGCTCCTGTTTGTCACGCCCAGTCGTTATCGTTCTCAGCTGTCTCTTGTCTCTCGTCTCGTTGTAAGTAGTATTTATATTCCTTGTATGTCTCTAGTCCCTCGTCGGTTATTGTGAATGTCTAGGTCCAAGTGTTCTCGTGTTGTTATGTCTCTAGTTTGTTCTCCCTGTTCAGTCTGCTAAGCTACGGTTCCGTGTTCATGTGTTTTACTGGCATCTAGGTTTGTGTCTCGTTCCTATGTTTTGTTATGTTACTTGGTGTTTCTGTATTATAGTGTCGTTTATAGTTGTGTCTAATGTTTAACTACCTGGTCTTCCCTGTGTTTGTGATTACGTTTGTTTTCCTGTTTCCCTGAGTTCTCTATGTATCGCCTTGTTAGTGTTTCGTCTTTCGTTTGGTTACGCAGTCGTCTATTCCGTATGGGTTTGTAGTTCGTGTTAAGTTGTTCGTTCGTGGTTTCCCTTTCTGTTTAGTTTATTCTATTGTCGTTCTGTCTTCTTTGGTTCTCTTAGTAGCTGTGCTTTGTTTGGTTATCGTTATCGCTTGTGTTATTAAATATATTCATTTATATTCCCTCATGTCCGTGTTCGTCTGCCCTGCATAGTTTATGTAAATATCTACGTGCTCCTGCGCCTGCGTCACACCCCGTCAGTGTTAGGACCGTGACAACAGATTACATAAAACAAAACATTAAAATGAAGCCAAGATTAACAAAAAATAATAAAAAAATAAAGTAAACAAACAGGTAATAAAAGGTAATAAAATGACAAATTCTTAAAATAATAAATAATGTAATAAAGTAATTTAGTAAATAGAATAGGAAACTATTAAAATAATTAGAACAACATAAAATGTAACTAAATAAAATAATGTAGAAAGTAAATAAAATGGAAAACTAGTAGAATCACTACAACAGACATAGCTTAACTTAAAGCAGATCTAAACAAGAATGTTTTGAGACTCTTCTTGAAGCTGTGCAGGGATGAAATGTCTCTGAGCTCCTCAGGAAGAGAGTTACAGAGTTTTGGGCCATAGCGGCTAAAGGCACCCTCACCAATCTCTAATCGGCTTTTAGGAATCACCAGTTTGACGACCTGAGAGACCTGACTGGAACATATCTAACTATCATTTCACTGAGGTAGAGGAGAAAGACCATGAAGACATTTAAAAATCATCACCAGAACCTTAAAATCTATTCTAAGACTGACAGGTAACCAGTGCAGTGAGTGGAGCGCAGGTGTAATATGATCCCTCTTTCTCGTGCGGGTCAGGACCCTTGCAGCAGCATTCTGAACTCGCTGTAGCTGAGAAATCGAGCTCTTTGGGAGAGCAGATAAGACAGCTTTACAATAATCAAGCCTTGATGTGATAAATGCATGGACACATTTTTCACTATCAGCAGGAGAGAGCACATCTCGGACCTTAGGAGGCGTATGTGTAATGTTTGGGGAATCTTGTTGTACTTTCATACCAAACAGCACGGCTCTAGATGTGTCTGTAACCAGGGCTCTAGAGGGACTGAAGGCTTTATCAAAAGAAATGCATAAAGCTTCAGGGATTGACAATCCTTTGACTGGCTGGCTGGAATGGCAATTTGGGAAGTATAAGGCTCTTTTTATGTCAGTGTTAACTTCAGTGGGCATATTTTTGAGTATTGTGATTACATGCGGATGTTGCTGCATACCTTGCATTAGAAGCTTAGCTGAGAGACTCATTACTAGTATGATAGAAAAGCGCGATTGTCAGAATGGAGCTGTTATGATGGCTCTTATAGGTCAGGAAGAGGAGCATCAGAGCCTTGAAGGGGAAACTGGATGGTGATCTCTTAACAGAGATCAAAAGAGGGTATTTGTTGGGAATTATATTGTAATCCTTTATATTTTGCTAGCATTATATTACATTACTAATCAATTGCGTAGTATTAGGCATTATATTTTACTATCACATTATTAAACAAACATATTCTCAAAGTGTCTGACAAACATATTCTCAAAGTGTGTGTGTGTGAGTGAAAATGTAACATTTTCCCTTATGATATGCTTTAGTATATCTGTACTTCAGCATTCCTGAGTGTTCTTTACCTTACATACACGTAAATCACATTAGTAATGTATAATTTCAGTCACTCTTGTACTTATGGGCAGTAGGCCTGAATCAAGAATGCTTTGGCTACGTAGCTAGCCTTGCCTTCCTGGCGCCTCGGGTGTTTTCGAGAAGCCAATGTTCCTAGGATGGCCTCGCTCTTATCCACTCACGGGATGGACCCCTGACGTCCGAGCAGGAGCGCAGGCGTGCGAGGGGAGAGGCCAGCGTAGACGTGTCAAATCATGTGTGGATTATGTCCTGTTAATCCAATCATATTCGTTTTAGCATTCTGTGATCAACGCATGGTCACCACGTGCACATGTCATGTACATGGAAAATGATTATAAAACCTGAGGATTCGAAAAGGGAGATTAGCTCTCTATTGCAGACGCCTTGTGTGTTTGTAATTGAGATCTCTGGATTAATCCATACTTGCTTAATAAATTCATTTTACTCTGTTATACCATTTCACCCAACTGCTTCTGACTCTTTTGTGCTCACCATTTTAAGGGTTTTACAGAATTTCAATGACATGTGTGTTTGATATCTGTAACCCTTGTGTAATCCCACGGTGAGAAACTGTTTGAGGAGGAAAGCATCTGTAGCCTTGAAAGCTGATAAACTGCTATAGTGGTTAGGAGAAAGTATAATGAGCTCAGTTATTGGGAAGTAATAAAATATGGGAAATGGCGGTAGCCCTTTGAAGTGGAGGTTTGGAAAACCGTCCAAAAGATTTCCGTACTTTTGATTAGAACAGGAGGAGTTCATTCGGTGCAAGACGAACAGGCAGACAGCTACAGGTGGTTTCCATCGAAGGTCAGCAAGGATGGGGGCTACACTCACTTCTCCTATTTAGTTCAGTCCTTTATTGTATTGTCTCTCAAAGCTACGCACTGAGCAGTGAGAACAGCATAGGCTTTTCACTCTTATTGTGTGCTCTCCAGAGATCTCTGTATTTCTATGTTCATTTTAATAAATAATTAAAAGGCAATTAGACTGGTGACTGTTTTCTTTTTTGCATCACACGGACGCGCTGCGCTAACTGGGGAGGAGAGTGAAGCGCAACACTTACCAGGTGATGAAACTTGCAGCAGTACAGACCAGTAGACCAGTTCTATACTATAGTGCAATGAAATCTACCAGCATTTAATTAAAAAAATATATATATAATATGAAATATGTATATATTATTTGATATATATATGATATTATATATACATATGTGTGTGTATGAAATGAGCAAAACTCTTGAATGAAGGTAATGAAGGCAAAACTCAAAGGCACAAAAAACTTTATTTTTAAGGAAACTGCGTATCTTTATGGTTGATACAGTGATATTTAAGATGTAACTTTGTGTAAGATGGAACTTTATGCAACTTTAGGTAGGTAACTTCAACTTTCATACAGTATTTGGTGACCTTTTCAATTCAGTGCTGGGGACATGATCTACAGGAACATGGTTACACTAGTGCGAACTGAAAACTGAACCCCACCCCCTGGATACTTCTTTCTCCTCTCAGGTCAGTCCAAAGAGTTTTTTGTTTGCATTTAACACCAACTGTTTTTCGAAGTTGGTATCTCCCAATCGGTTTCTCCTGGGCCTTAATATCTATCCACCAGTGCTGAACAACCTCTCCACTGGAGCACTTGACAGAGATTGCTGTATTGTACTTCACAAACAGCTTTTTCAGCTTGGGTAGGCCTGTGTACTCATTGAAGTTGTCAGCAGTTGGGGCATCCAGGTACATGTTCGGACTTGGTGACTGTTGCTGGGCTTCGACTGATTTTAAAAAACGAAAAAAAGAGTTTTTCCACTCTGTTGCAGAGGTGCAGAGGTTTGCGCTTGTTCAGACTCCACCACAGAGATAGACTGAACTTCTTGCTTCAGCATCACTCTGTACTGCAAGCGCTGAATGTAATCCAACACCCAGTCCAACTTGAACATTGGGAGTAGTACAGCTGCCAGGATGTTCTCTTTTTCTTCAAGCCTGTCATCCAATCTTTTGCAGATTGCCTGAATCGTGGTTTGGATGAGAGGACGACATGCAGCCAGACCTTCTGTAGCTGTAGGCTTTGAGCTCTCATCCAGCAGCCCTCTCAAGTCATTTTTCAGCTGCACAATTGTAGGCACCAGGAACCCAAGGAATGTGTTTTTATCCCCTTGAAGAATGTTTAGTGCAGCGGCTAAGGGATGCATCACACTCACAAAGTTATGGATGAAATCAATCTCCTGTGGGGAAAACCGCAGAAGGCCGAACTCATCACAGACGGTGTGCAGAAGCAGCTTGTCATATTCAGGAGCTGGATCACCTGGCCTGTGGAGTCAATGTGGCTATGTGACTCAGGCGCAGCATGGAGAGGAACATTGAGTTCCATCGTGTGTCATTTGGAGTGACAAAGCCAATCTTTAGCTTTTCCTCAACCTAATCTGAGGCTTTTGAGCGCCGTTTTACTCTGTTCCACAGAGCGCATGCTTTGGAAAACACAGGCCTTGCCAGTGTGTTGTACTGCCTGTCAGTTACATTCTTTGTGTCGGCAGCAACAAGATTTAATTAAGGTGTGGGTCATTCACCTTCTGTGAGCGCCATGCACCTCTAACGCTGAGAGGGGTGCTGGCTCAAGACCATCATCATCATCATCACCATCACCATCATCCAAACTGTCAATTGCCTGGACAGAAGCCTCTTCCACTGTTTCATCAGTAGCTGCAGCCGCAGCTGTAATAGCAACACCCTCTCCAAAATAGTTAAATGCAATATTTGAGGCATTGTCTGTCACTGTGCACACAATTTTGCTCTGAAATTTAAATTCCTTGTACAGCTCTGCCAGTACTTTTGCCAGCACATCATATGTGTGTGACCCCCTGACACGACAGCATGCAAGTGTAGCTGATTTCCTGAGTGATGGATCATGTTAGGGATCTGGACCCACGCAATTTGTAAAACATGTGTTGTAAAAAGCACTATATAAATAAAATTGAATTGAATTGAATTTAATGTTTGTCAACCAGTGAACTGTAATGCCCATGAATCCCTTGTTGACAGCTGACCAGCAATCAGCTGTTGTGCAAACAAAATCAAACTCGGCAAGTTCACTTTTTAATTTATTGATAACCTCCTTAAATTCACTATTCAGTAGTCCCTGCACTTGCTTTCTTGAAGGCACATGTCTGGTTGGTTGCAAACCTGTCACTAGTCTGATGAACGAGGGTTTCTCAACTTTGTTTAGAGGTTGTAAATCTTCCACAATGTAGTCGATAATCAGTTTATCTACCTGAGACCACCACGGACCTCTTGAAGGCTGCTGGCAGTGTCATTTGAGTTTGGGGTTGGCAGGGGGTCTTTTTTCCCCTTTCCTCCTTTGTGACCCTCGAGGGTGTGCATATATGCATTCACACTGAATGGATGTTTTAACTCAATGTGCCGTTTCAAATTCAAGAAGGACGTTGTTGATGTCCTAACTTGTTTTTGCTGCGCAGGTGGACATACCTTACACAGAAAGGTAAGATTTTTGCCGTCGGGGTCTTGGTTTGCAAGAGTGTAATATTGTATTATATGTTCATAAGGAGAATCGGTGTCTGTCTCCGTGCCATCACTTCCACTAGCCATTTTTTTTTTTATTGCAGCGCTTTCTCTCACTCTTGTCATTAGTCTGCCACTCACTCTCTCTCTCTCTCGCTCCTCCAGTCCTCCACACTCTTGTCATTGCCTGCTATGCGGCGTTGCTATGCGGCGTTGCTATGCCTACCCCGCTCTGCTGCAATTCATCATGGGTAACGTTGTGCGGAAGCCAGTATGTTATTAACTAGCCAGTATGTTAACTATTCTCAGCCGGACACTACGTTGCCCGCAATACATTGCGCACACAATGTCAAAACCATTTCTGTCTGGTGATACATGATTTAAACGGCACCAGAATACAGGAGTTAAGAACTTTCTCTCGTTGCGTTTCAAAAGAGAAAACAGATGTCACTCAGTTTTCAATGGAAAACAAATTCCAACGTTCATTTACAGTGATGTCTGCCGTTCATGACACATAATGTGAACTAATTTACGTTCAAGTTCTTTATTAAAAAATGTGTTGCGTTCAGTTCAACGTTCACGAAAAAATGAGCGTGTTCAATGAACACGTTCTTTTGAATTTGTTCACGCACAACCCCTCCAAGAACCCCTCCCCTTCCCTGTCTCACATCGCCTGCCCTCCAAAAGCTGTGACATGCATTACTCTGAGACCGAGAGCAGTGCGAGGGGTTCGTGGTCCAATGTGAGATATACTTCGCCTACCAACCATCCATGTCTGATTCGGCTTGGGTAGCATTCATCATCTCCCTGCTGACCGGCAAATCCAGGTCATGGGGTACCGCCCTCTATTCCACCTCCTTGCCCCTTCTCCAGAACTACGCCTCATTTCTTGCGGAGTTTAAAGGGTGTTTAATCACCCCCACCAGGGGCGTGTGTGCGGACAAGCTCTGCTGCGCCAAGGATCGCGTACGGCTACAGAGTACCCAATGGAGTTCCGAACAGTGGCAGCAGGTATAGTGTGGAAGGATCTTGCTTTAATAGATGCTTTTGTACACGGACTCAGAGCTGAACTTCAGGCTGAGATGTCTTGCAAGCAGAAGGCAAAAACACTAAACGACGTAGTGCACGTTGCTATCGAACTCTGGCTGAGGGGAACAATGCCAGTGGGCGTGAGCCAATGCAGGTCGGTGGTGCCCATCCGCAGGTTCCAGCGGCTCCCCCACGGAGACAGGGGGAGCAGACAGGTAAATGCAGAGCCAATACGACATCTCATGACTGCTTCAGCTATGGTTTCACATGGCAGCCGCACCCTCTCTGTCTCTGCTTTAGTGTACACGGGTGCCGCTGGGAACATGATGAGCTAGGAGTGCGAGATCAAGCTGGGCATGAACCTGATCCCGTTGAACCCAAATGTCACAGCGTTGGACGGCAGATCTGTGAGCTCACCTCACAGTTCAGCAGCACTTTAAATACATTTCATTCAACATACTTCCCAGCATAACCCTGGGCCTTCCTTGGTTCAAAACTCGCAAACTTTTAATTAGTTTTAATTAGTCGACAACATTCTGATTTATTCCAAGACCCTAGACAAATACTTTCATGACTTATGTGCAGTCCTAGGCACTTTCTTGCGCATCGCTTGAGAAGTGCAAGTTTCACATCTCTGAGGTAAACTTCCTAGGTTAGATCATTAGGCCTCTTATGCATGCAATGCAGCAAGGTGGAATCAGTGATCGGGTGAAAAAGACGTGAGCTTCAGTGGTTTCTGGGGTTCTCCAATTTCTCGTTTCATCCGGTCACTTAGCATCCTGGCTAGGCCCCTCACTGACCTGCTCCTTGTAGGAGCCCACCGTCTAAAATGGGGCAAAGAGGCTGAGAAAGCCTTCCAGAAAGAATTCCTCAGCAAACTCAATGTGACGGTAAGCCTGACTTCCGGATACCATCCTCAGGCGAACGGTCAGGCAGAGCGAGCTAACCAAGAGCTCGTTTGCTTCCTGAGGGCTTACTGTCATGAGAATTCAAAGACATGGTCGTCGTATTTGGCGTAGGCGGAGTATGCCCAGAACTCCTTGGTCCACACCGGTACTAAACTCACCCCATTTTAATGTGTTCTCGGTTTTCCCTGGAACCCCCCGTCAAAACAGCCTGCAGTGGAGGAATGGTGCCGTAGAAGTGAGCGCATGTGGAAGGACACGGACCAGCGCTTGAGAGCTGCCATTCGCACCTTTAAGAGGAAAGCAGACCGAAGACAAGAAGACACGCCTACGTACAGACCGGGGGACAAGGTCTGGGTGGCTACCAGGGATGGTTGGGTGGGGCCACATAGCAAGCTGGATGCAAGGTATGCCGGTCCTTATACTGTGCGCGCACATATTTATGAGGTCACCTACAGGATCGGCATACCGGGGAGCAGCTCTACATCGTCGGCCTTCCACATCTCTGCGCTGTAGCCTGTGAGCAGTGGGCCCCTTAGTGAAGAGGAGTCTGGGCCTCCTCCTCCCAGGATACTTGAAGACGGGCCTGTGTACGCAGTGAGGACTCTCCTGGACACACGCCGACGGGGAAGGACCCTCCAGATACTGGACCCCACACTGATCTCCTCCTTTCACCGCGAACACCCTGACAGACCGGTGCCCCGAAGCCCCGGGCGGGTGGGGAGGGGAGTGGGGAGGAGGGTGGGGACCTTGGGAGGTGGGTTCTGTCACGGTAGGCCGGGCCAGCCCAACAGGGGAGCCGCCGACTTCACATTCCACAAATTCCTCTTCACAGCCACTCCCCCTTTCCAATGTGTTAGTGCTTCTCATTCTTACTTCTTGGGGTACCACAAAAAAATAAAAACTGTATTATGATAGAAATATGATAATACTTTATAGTGTGTAAATGTTGCACTCGTGGATGAAAAGTTGACAATGCTTTTTCTGATTTTGAAGGCTCATGCTGAGACACTGGATGTGAGGGGAATGCTGGTTGGTCTGCTGATAGGATATGAAGGTGCTCTACAGAATGCCTTCCCCCAGGAGATCTTCAGTGTGGCAGTTATGACTAAGGGCACTATTGTACTATACAACCTCAAAGATCTTCCATGCACCTTTGCCATACTTACGGGCATCATATATTGTGTGAATTTAGAGTATCCACAAACTATGAAGTATTCCTTTCTTTTTCTGCAGTGAGAGGTCCTGCTGTCCAGTGCTGCACATTCCAGAAGCCTGATGAGAAGCTGCTGCCCTGACGTCTCTGCGCCCTCTGCTTCCCCAAGAGCATCACTGGAGCCTACGGACCTGGGTTAATATATGGACTACCTTCATTTTGTATTTTCAGTTACCGTTTGCTTCTAAGCCTGAGTCTTTAATTTAAATATGAATAATAAAAAGCTGAACGCCAAACCCTCGCCTCCTGCTGTCCACCACTACCCGTTACACCTAAATTCAAACTAGACACTACATTTACCTTGACACACTTGAACTAGCATGTTCAAGTTCAAAAGTAATTATAAGCAATGATAGATATTTAGGCCCCATCTTGTGTATTCTGTGTACGTGCATAAAGCATAGTCTCATGTTCTAGTTAGTTTTGGAGAACATTCTAGACCAAACAGAGAAGTCTCTGGTATCTATGTTAGTCTTCACGAAAATGTCATCCCGACTTCTGCATCTCTTCTCCCTGCCTATTCTCAAAACAATAGTGATGCAAAATGTGTCTATGTCTGGATGTTGTAATAACACCCCCTTATGTTCGCAACCTATCTGTATAAAGGGGGGTACTCCCCTCATATCGGGGGATCTCTGGTGAATAAACTTCTCTCTTGCATTAGAGTGCTGTTTGTTCTCTTTGGTTCCCGAGCGCGCTCACTGCACAGCACAGATCACACAGACGAGGCTGAGGTCCAGTTAAGCATATAGTCTTACAAGCAATCATGCAGAAACTGTATCTCCCCATTTGTGTGTGACATTAGCTCTTGTGTGATAGATTTTGTTTTTTTGATGAATTGCATATACAAATGGTCCAAAAATAATTTGACATCTAAAACACAAAATTTACTTGGACTTTTGTGCAAGGTGAAGGCAGGATGTTTAAATGAAGTGCACTTGAAACAGCATCTTTATTTAAAGAAGCAAATAGCGCCTTAGCATACACTGAAAAACGTAAGAGACATTACCATTTTCTTGGATGCAAGGTTTTAGTGAAACATCCTCATAATGGAATATTTACTTTGACACACTCACAAGGCTTACTACACACATTTAAAGTTTGAAACAATTTTTTTTTACATCGTAGGAGGAATTGGAACACTTATTCCTGTACACTATCAAACTCTTTATTTCATTCACATTTATCAGGCATTTCTATATCTATGTGTATATTTACAATAGTCTGGCAACCTGTCCTCATAGAATTTGGTGGTTTATTTATGTCACGGTGAGGGAGGCTCCCCCTCCCGGTCACCTATGGTACAGCGGCAGTTGTCCTGTTGTTGTTGCGTTTTGTGCTTCCCTCAGGTGGGTGGGGCTTATTAGCTCCCTCACCTGACGGTAGTTTGTCTGTCTATATATGCTTTGTCTGTGTACCAGTTGACTGCTGGTTATTGTATCCTTAATTTGGATCAGTGCACGGGATTTTGGTTAGCGCACATTATTTATTAAACCCCTCTTTTTTCTCTGAGACTTGGCGTGATCGCTTCCTTTTCGTTCGCACCTCCTGCCCGTCACAGAATAACCAGCCACCTTTCGGAAGCCGCCAGTCTCCTTTACTTTCTCCTTCGTTTGTGGTCATGTCTCGTGGTAAGTGTTTGTCCGTGTGAAATTTTGTTGTTTGAATGTGTGTGGAGGAGAGCTAGGTTGTAAACCGCTTGTCCCGTCGTGCCTACGTGCTTGTTTGTTTGTGTGTTTGTACAGCACGTTGTGTGGCACGACGGTGACAGTAGCGAAAGACCTGGTAGCGCTCTCCTCCAAGGGGCGGCGCCTTCTCGCTACTGTGCTCGCCCGTAGTCTGTGTTTGTGTTTGTGCATGTGTGAGATGAGTGTGACTACGGGCTTGAGTGAGTGGAAGGTGCGTCTGCCGTTTGTCTTGCGTGTTTGTGTTTGTCTTTCGTGTATTTATGTAATTCCCCTAAGGGCTCCCAAAAAATGTTTTGGGGGGGGGGCTATATGGGGTCCTGTGCCACTGTTTGTGGCACAGAGGGCGCAGCTCCGGAAGGAGGCCCTACCGGGAGTGTGAGGGGACTGTCCTGGAGCCCCTAGGCCCACTGGACAGGTGGCCTAGGGTGAGCTGAGAAAGGGCAGAATTTCCCTCTGGAGAGGGGTTGCCCTGGAGCCCTCAGACCTCTTAGAGAGTGTCTGGGGCGAGCTGAGAGAGGGTGTGAAGCCCGCCGGTGAGAAGGGTAAGTGCGCGTATGTGTTTGTGTCGCCCACCTCGTGTTTGTGTTTGTCCTAGCGTGCTTGTGAATTGTTTTATGTAATTGCCCGTGCGCTCCTCCTCCAAAGGGCGTTTGGGGGAGGGGCTATGGAGGGTCCCGTGCCATGGACCGTGGCACGGAAGGCGCAGCTCCTATGGGAGGCCCTGACCAGGGATGTGAGAGTGTCTCCGGAGGCGGTAGGGGCCCCCTCCCTCCAGTAAGAGGCGAAGTATAGGGGTGTCCCCTCCTTCTGAGATGGAGACCTCTCCCCCCCTGTGTTAGGGGTACTATAACGGTCAGGGTAAGTGCGCGTTTTCGTTGTCTTTGTGTGTGTGTATTTGTGCGTATATATTGTGTGCAGGTTCCTCCCCGGTTGACTGAGGTGTCCCTGGACCAGCCCTCGTGCTCGGGTTGATGAGGGTTTTACCCTGGAGCTAGCCGGCCCATGATGGGGAGGGAGTGTTTTCCTAATGGAACCTCCGGCAGGGTGGAGGAGTCTACCCTTGCTCCGTACCCCTCCAAAAGGGGGGTGGTCTCCCTGGCCGGGCTAGGTAATGCCAGGGGTAC
This sequence comes from Brachyhypopomus occidentalis, assembly GCA_020368025.1. Lineage (NCBI taxonomy): Eukaryota > Metazoa > Chordata > Actinopteri > Gymnotiformes > Hypopomidae > Brachyhypopomus > Brachyhypopomus occidentalis. Next base: position 56,846 of record JAGXOD010000250.1, on the reverse strand, counting down.
TCCAGGCCCTGGATAGTGGTCTGCCCCGAGCCGAGAGGTTGGTCCAGGAGACGTTCAACTGTGCAGTAGGGAGGTAACCTGCACACACGCACACTTTGTGGGGCCCTTGGGGGCGTGAGGGCTCTGTGACCGACTGGGGCGTGGTTGTCTATTGTTGACGGCCCAGACGGTCCAGGGTCCCGCCCAGGGAGGCGGGAGCTAAATTGTGTTATATGTTTTGTGTTTCAGCTCCCGGACCGCAGGAGGTGTTGCCCTGCCTTGTCCCCGCCTTCCTGCCCCTTCGTCTTGCGTCTTGTGTCTTATGTTCTGCCGCTGTGGGCCGCACATCGGGCCGTAGTGCGGCTTGGTGGGGGGGTCTGTCACGGTGAGGGAGGCTCCCCTCCCGGTCACCTATGGTACAGCGGCAGTTGTCCTGTTGTTGTTGCGTTTTGTGCTTCCCTCAGGTGGGTGGGGCTTATTAGCTCCCTCACCTGACGGTAGTTTGTCTGTCTATATATGCTTTGTCTGTGTACCAGTTGACTGCTGGTTATTGTATCCTTAATTTGGATCAGTGCACGGGATTTTGGTTAGCGCACATTATTTATTAAACCCCTCTTTTTCTCTGAGACTTGGCGTGATCGCTTCCTTTTCGTTCGCACCTCCTGCCCGTCACAATTTACTTTTATCTATATATAAATGGATATACCTATACAGATACAGAGTCAATTACGATTACTGTTCTGTACTGTACTGTTCTTTTTAATTATTGAATTTTTAAGTAGGCATTGTTTGCACAAATTAATTATTCTATATTCTGATATATCTCTGTTATTCTGTATTCTGTCCCTTAGTCTTTGCACATTCTGCTTTGTGATATCTATTTATTCTTGTAATAAACACAGGGAAGACTCCTGAAACCATGGTGGTGTCACAATTGCTGATGGAGTTTGATAAAAACAAACTAAATACAATATAAAATACAGAAACATGAAAACAAATAATCATACCATACATTATGCTATTCAAAAACACCACAGATGCTTCAGATGAAAGGAAATCACAGAATTAGTGATGTTTGGTGAGAAACCTAATTAGACAAAGGTCTTCGGCACTCTAGGAAGTAGAACTGAGCAATAGAGTTCATAATTAAGTCACCCCACCCCCGTCCCTCCCAAAACCTTAATTAAACTTACTCAAAATAGGATATCATTGCTACAAAATGTCATTGATATTTTATTAGTGATTATTAGTGACGTCTAGTGCATATTTCGTTCACATTACGGTATTACTATTAGTAGTGACAAAATCATCCACAACAATAACAAGTTAGCAGTAAATAAGATTAGCAGGTTTAGTATAACACCCTTTTCTATTGCCTATGTGCTAGGCCATAAAGAAGATATTTGATTTATTCTACTCCATTTACAACTGGTGAGGATGAATTTGGTCACCAGTCCTGCTGTCATCAGACATCAATTTGTGGAGCAGTGGGACATATGTATAGGCGTACGAGATAAATCAGTTGGTGCTGCAATTAACCCTTCCAAAGACATGCCTGACTGCCACAGCATATACTCTTCCATAATTCCATACTAATGATGGAAGTAACACTAGAATATGGTAGAATTTTACTCAGATTACCTATTAAGGAATGAGAAAACAGACATACAATAAATCATCTGGAGTCTTATATAGCATCTTTCAACAAACCCAAGGTTGGCTGGTACAACCTTTTACATCACACAATGCCACATACAATCATTTGACAATCATTTTATTAGACATGGAAAAATAACATGGAACTCCACTCAGATAGGGACTCAAGACCCAAGTTCTGCAAACATGCTAACCACCAAGCCACTATGTTTATTTACTTTTATGAATGTGAAACATGTGAAATGTGAAGCATGTGAAAACTTCATAAAACAGCTTGTTTTTACATGCTATCTGTAAGTGCCTATCCAAACTTTTCTTCAGTCAAATATGGTATCAAGTTCATGGCATTCATAAAACTTGCAATCTCCATCAGCAATGTTAATTCCATTGCTGGGGACAGCCTCACTCACTGTGCTCCCTAAAGTTACCCGTGTCATGCTAAGTGAGTGCTTTCTGATTATAGGGCGCCATTTATGATGACACATGACTTCCTTGAACATCTCCCGAAAGCGTGTAGACATCAGATTGTACAGGATGGGGTTGATAGCAGAACTGAGGTAGAAGAATACCCCAGAGATGACATGGACATACTCGTATGCCTGAAATATCTCGATGTGGCTGCGGATCTGGTCCATGAAGCTCCACATTAGACGGTCTGTGTGAAATGGAGCCCAACAGATTCCAAACATCACCACCAACATAACTGGAGAGCAGACAAATAGTTAAATATGATTAGATTGCAGACTACAGGTTACGAAATTAAGCAGTATCTCTATATGAATGTATAAAACCAAAACATAATTACTTGAGGCGTGGTTTATTATGAAGCTTAGCACACAATACAAAATGACAAAGCTCACAAGAGACAGTAACGAGACAAGAAACCGGTGTGATGAATGAACACACACACATATACACACAGAACCATACCCACAGACACATGCACACAGATGCAGACAGCCCCAAGGAAGGAGTTAGGGGTGGACTTCCTCCTGGAGCTCCTGATGTCAGGAGACTGCGATGACCGGATCAACTCCAAGAGGGCTCACCCCTGGAGAGGGTTCGCCAACGGACTGCCTAAAATGCCTTCCCTGGGAAGACAGAGAAAGCACAAAGACAGGGACAGACACAGTTATGGGGACAAACAGTTACGGGGGGGAGGTGGGGGTCTTGGGCGCCGATGCCGAGGGCACTCTGCACCTGGGAGCCACTCGGGTTGTGCACTGACCCCATGTGCTCTGCTATGGGGCGAGAACCGGTGGCAGAACAGCAGCTTCTTGCCACTGGGCAAGGTGGCCCGTAGGGCTCCTCAAAGCAATAGTCAGGTTCCTCCTCCTCCTCACACTCCATCTCCTGGTCTGAGGAGAAGGAAACGCTGTCCATGTTGTGGTCCTCAGGGGAGGAGGCTGCTGGGATATCTATGCTACTCCCCCGAGTCAATGAAAAGCAAGTATCTGGTGGAGGCAGACAAGCCTCGCACTTCCATCAGTCTGCCTTTTCCACAGAGTACTTTGACAGGGGTGGGCTCTCCCTCATGTCATGTGGGCTCACTCTCTGTCCGATGAAAGTGGAAGACTACCCTCCTCATCTGGGTAGCACATCATGTCAAAAGAGCACTCGGAGGTGGGCTGGTTGCCTAGCCTCCCGGCCAATGTAGTCCACAGTGTCTAATGAGTACTCCGAAGGGGGCAGACTAGCCTCTTCATCTAAATACTCCTCCTCGCTGTCTGGTGGTATGTGTTCATCTCTTATATACTCATCTGCCAACAGCATGGCTGGCGTTACAATGTGCAACACATAACAGCAAACGAGACAAGTAACAGGTGTGACAAATGAACACACACATGGAATCACACCCTGGCACTCGGACACAGACAGCCCAAAGGGAGAAGTCAGGGGCGGGCGATGACACATAAGCAATCAAGCAAGCATTTCTCTTGCTGCAAAGAAGATAGGGTGTCCAGAAACCCCTCAACCAAAATAGCATCATGATATCCAAATTGATATCACTCCATTGCCCAAAAACAAAAGGTCAAAGCATATTTTTTTGCTTCTTCTTCTTCTTATTGTTATCATTTTAGTAGAGATGAATGAATACATGAAAAATAATGGATAAGGAGTATATTAAATGTGTGTCCATTTCCACATTTTCTACACAAAAACAAGTATAGTTTATAGTTCACGGTATCATCGGTTTACTCACATAGCATTTTAGTGGCCTGCTGCCTGCGTGTTTTCTGTTGCAGGCTGCGTGCATGGCAGCAGTTGTCCGTCTCTTTGCTGGCCTTGGTCTGCAGCATCCTCTCCCGCTTCAACTGTAGGCCAATGAGCATGTACAGTACACTAATAGTCAGCATGGGCAGGAGGAAGAAGAGCAGCGTGGTGATCTGGATGATCAGATTGTACATCCAACAAGGCTTCACCAGCATGCATGTGGCTCAGCTGGCCAAGGTCCCTTCTCCTTTCCCTCTGGGCAGGGGAATGGTGAAGATGCCATGGAGGCTTGTGTTGGGTACTGCACACAGCATGGACATACTCCACACACATAAGATAACACGCTTGGCATGGGTGCATGTGACCACATATTTGGCCTTGAATGGGTGCACCACAGCGATATAACACTCAATGCTAAGAGCTGTTACATTGAGGATGGAGGCAAAATCACACAGTCTCAAAGAGGAAGGTCTTAAAGTAGCAGCCACTCTTCCCCAACAGAAATGGGTAGTTACTCCACATCTCATAAAGCTCAAGGGGCATGCCCAGCAGGAGAACAAGTAGGTCTGACACTGCCAGGCTGAAAAGATAGAAATTAGTGGGCGTCCTCATCACTTTGTGACGAGTGATAACAGTACAGGTGAGGACATTGCCCATTGCACCCACAGAGAAGATGAGCAAGTAGGTGATGCAAACAGGAAGGAAGACAGGTGAGCGTCGGGGTCCCAGGTACTTTTCCAGATACTCCTCCTGGTTTAGGCAGTAGTCCTCCAGCTCCACCTCACTAACGTTTAGCAGAAAGCTGGAGTTACAGAGCAGTTCCTGAACACAACTTAGTTCAACGGAGTCCATCGTGGAGCAGTTTGGTCATATCTATGATCTGGGCATGACATGAGCCAAATAGAACCAAATAGTTAATATAGATCAAAAACATTTCAGTCTTCCTAAATCTTATTACTCAGTAAGTTATTAACTCTTAATGTGGATGTCTTTCAGCAGATAGCAGCTACTCAGTTATTAATAATGAAATTATCAAGAATTTGCGTTAGAAATCCCACAGAATATAGTAGTTTTTTACTGGTCAATTTTATATATTTTAAATGGGGGGAATTTTTATGCATTTTTGACCTTCACAAGTTTATGTTGGAATTACCAGCTAAAGCAAAAATGTTTGTTACAAATATTACTGTCATGGCTTCGAAGGCTCCAGCATCTTGCTAAAGTAACGTCAGCATGGCGGTGACTACTGACAATCCTATGACCTATACAGAGCTGTGTGAAAACATGGACATTTTCATCTCAGTGAGAGAGAATTAAACCCAACACAGTCACCTGAACTCCCCAGTCTCTCTGCCTGAAGCTGCTCGTAACATAGTTTCCTTTGGCATAGTTGATGAGGAAGGAAACTGTACTTCACTACAGTTTTTAATATCTCTGCATGTCTTATCTAAAATTCCTATCTGAAATATTCTTCAGATTTATCTATTTGAAACCAGCTGTGGTATGGTATGTCCAAACTATTGGGCTCAACAGCCATAACCTTTCAATCTTCATGCATTCATGGACAAGTAATGTAGTATGCAAAGTCAAATTCATTTGAACTGTTTTGTGTTTCAGAGTCATCAGTATCTTAGGAAACTATGAGAGAGTTTTACCTGAGAAGTATTCATTTTAAAAACATCTGCCACTTCATTCATGATGCCTGAAGAGAGAGAAGAATGCCATTCGTCAAAAGATAAATCCAGAACTGAGAGCTGGAGTGTAGATCTTTTATCATGTTCATCACTATGGACACTGAAACAGAGTCATGCAGTTCTGGAGTACACACAGTTCTGTCCCGCTCTTTCCAGCTCTGTCTTTCTCTTTCTTTTATTGTTTCTCTGTCTAATGTGCATATGTGTGTGTGTATGTGTTGCTCTGTCTAATGTGCACATACACACACACACTGCATCCAGAGCAACCCCCTAATATTCATACACACATACATAAGGACATAAGAAAGCTGTTGGACGAAGCAAGTGTTTCCATTTGCACATCATCTGTGGTGAAAACTAGTTTTCAGTAACTTTTCTAATGTTTGTCAGTCACTAATCCATATTTATAGCACCTAGCTATTATGGGTACTGCGTGTTTACATAATCCTCTCCAAAAAAGATTCTCACTGTTGAATCAGTTGTATCTGGTAGATCCCAACAACAGGTCATTTTGAAACAAACTTGAAGATCCCCATAGGATAAAGTCTTTACTGAACTCATTAATCAGACATGTATTTAGTTTAATACTTCATTGTTTGAACATAGTAATTGTGACGTGTTGAGGGAAACAGCGGAGGGCGAGGGTGACGAGCCAATTCCTTTATTTACATCCATAGTCAAACAAAATATCTCAGGCTGATGACAGCTAAGTTAACTCAAAAGTACTTAGTAAGCAGCAAGGCGAGGATGTCCGTTGAAGCAGAAGACCTCCTTGGACTGGGCAGCAGTACGATCTCTCCAGGGCTTGAATGCGCAGCACTGGACAGAGAGACCTGCAGGCTTAAATAGTGGGGGGAATTAAGGAGGGACAGGTGCTAGTATTCAGGGGACTGGGAGCGTGTGAGAGGGAATGAGGGGGTGTGTGCAAACGGAATGAAGGGGTGTGTCTTGTGGACCTGGTGTAGGTGGATGCCCTCTGGTGGCCTCCTTGCCGTCTCACTGTGACAGTAATTTTATTGCACAGAGTTCTTGGAAAATCATTAATGTCAAAGGTTGAGGAACCAAAGTCCATAATTAGTTTGAGAAAATGTAATACATTTTTCCATTGTGCAAGAGAAATGAGCTGCATTAAGTCCCTCCCATATTGATTATGGATAAAACAGCATGTCCAAACTGAGTGAACAGTCTGAACTCATCTTGACCTCAGACATAAACTAGAATGTGGTTTTGTACCAAAGATAAATCACTCCGCTTAAAAACTTGGCTTGATGAGGTTGAGCTGTCTCACCTTCAGCCTATGGAGAGGAACTAGGACCTCCATGGCCCAAAATGAATAGCAACAACAATCATAAATTGACACAAGCTCAGAGCTTATCAAACCACCTGACCACCTTTCTACTCCCTTTACCAGGACATCCTACATGTTAAACATTCACAACTGGAATGCAGGACTCTTCTACCAGCTTGTTATATTGAACTACAATTCTAAATTCCACCAGACATACCAGGACAATCAAAATATTCTGTGTATATCACACGACCTTAGTTGCTAGAGCCATTAATATGTATAATAAATCTATTCATCTTTCAGGTCCATAGTTCCACATGGTAAGGATAAATTTATTTTCTCACAAGTTCTACAAAGTAATTCAATTAAATTCAATTCAATTTTATTTATATAGCGCATGTTGTCACAAAGCAGCTTTACAAATTGCATGGGTCCAGATCCCTAATGAGCAAGCCAAAGGCGACAGTGGCAAGGAAAAACTCCCTAAGATGGCAGGAATTTAGGAAGGAACCTTGGGAAGACCAAGACTCAAAAGGCAGCCCGCTAGCAGATGTCCACATTCACAGTTCAGGTATAGTCCAGATATTGTCCTGTAGTTATGATTCTAATTCCAGGCCGTGTAGTCACAGTCCCTTCAGAGTAGATGATGAGCCTCAGGTTGGCATAAGAGCGTCTTCTTGCGACAATGGCACATCCAACAACGGCATCGGGACATCCACTGGCAAGCCGGACCATCTCCTAGATGCTTGTATGGGGTGGGTAACGGGAAAGGCTTGTCTCTGGGAGCCATTGGGAAAAAGAGGGACAATTAGTTCTGTATGGGATATGTTAGACAAAAGAAATTTAAACTTTAAAATTTAATTTTTAACAGTTGGTATGGCATGTTCTGCTTCCCCATTGCTCCGGGGTATCTTGGACTACTGGTGAACTGTTTGAATCCAAATTTTGCTGCAAAATCCACAAAAATACTTGATGAGTACTGAGGAGCGTTGTCGCTGACAACAAGTCTCCGGGATGCCATGTCAAGCAAAAATTGACTTAAGATGAACAGTGATGTCAGTGGACTTTGTGAGGGAGAGGTTTACCACAACATACCGAGAGTAATAATCTACTACCAGTAACTATGTTTTTCCTTTCAAGGTTAACAAATCTGTCCCTACCTTTTGCCAGGGTCTCTCAGGAAGTTCTGTTTGGATTAGCGGCTCTGTGTGGTTTGTACGTTCTTTGATGCATGTTCTGCAGTTCAGTACAAGTTCATTAAGGTGTTGACTCAATCCAGGCCACCATACACTGTTCCCTGCGTGCTCCCGGCATTTCACCACACCTTGATGCCCTTCGTGCAGCTTTGCAAGAACGTCGTTCCTTATGGCAGATGGAATAACAAGTCTTGTTCCTTTAAGCAGGAGACCATCATGAACTGTAAGGAAGGCGCTTTCCTCCCAGTAATGCTTTTCTGGACCTGTGCAGAGATTAAACTCTGGCCAGCCATCTTGATACATTCTCATAACTTTAGAACACAATCTATCTGCTTTGAGACGTTCTCTCAGTCCATCCAAGTAAGATGTGATTGCTGGAAGATGTGCTATGATGCTGTCCACATAGATGTGCGTACTCTCCATGAGCTCATCATCTGTCCTGACTGCTTCTTTCTGCAGCGGTGCACGTGACAGTGTGTCTGCTGTCCATAAGCCTTTTCCGGGAACGTGAAATATTTTATACGAGTAACGCATGAGTCTCATCCTAAAGCGTTGTATACGTGGGGGTAAGGCATCTAACACTTGAGCTCCCAGAAGACTGAGAAGTGGCTTGTGGTCTGTCTCCATTTCAAAGTAGCGGCCCATCAGGAAGTCTCTGAACCTTTCGCATGCCCAAGTGAGCCCAAGGGCTTCTTTATTCCACCTGAGCATATCTCTGTTCAACTGGTGTGAGAGACCAAGATGCATAGGCTACTGGCCTCCATTGTGCACCCCATTTCTGCAACAAAACGGCACCCAAACCAAAGGACGATGCGTCTGCAGACAATTTTGTCTCTTTATTTGGGTCATACAAGGCGAGTACAGGTGTGGATGTCAGATTCTTCTTCAAATCAGTAAAAGCTTTGACTTGGTCAGGCCCCCAAAACCAGCAGTTTTTCTTGAACAGAAGGTCTCTGGGGGGTTTGTCTTTTTCAGCTAGCTGTGGTATGAATTTATCCAGTTGATTGACCATCCCCAGAAAGCTCCTTAGCTCACTGACATTGGTTGGCTCTGGCAGGTCTTTGACTGCTGCTGTTTTCTCTGGATCAGGCCTCATGCCTGTACCAGAAAGGATGTGGCCCAAGAATTTCACTTCACGCTGTGAAAGGGCACAATTTTCAGTGTTCAGTATGATGCCAGCATTTGCCATCCTTTCCAACACAGTGAGAAGCCTCGCATCATGCTCTTCCTGGGACTGGCCCCACACCAGCACATCGTCCATGTGGCAAACCACACCCTCCAGTCCTTCTGTGACTTCTGTGACAATTCGGTTTTGAAAATGTTCAGGAGCCGAGGCTATTCCAAACGGCAGGCGGTTAAAAAAATAACGCCCAAATGGCGTAATAAAAGTTGTGATCTTAGCCGACTCCTTAGCCAGAGGGATTTGCCAAAAACCCATGTTTGCATCTAATTTGCTGAAGATTTTCGCACCAAGTATCTGTTCAACTGAGGGGAGAATGTATTTTTCTCTCTGCACTGACTCATTAAGCTTTGTAAGGTCAACAGATATCCGAGGATTGATCCCTAATTTTTTTGGTACTACCACAATTCCCGAGCACCATTCAGTTGGTTCCTCCACCTTGCTGATAACTCACAACTTCTCCATGCATTCCAGTTCATTCTTGACTTTGGGCTTAAGGGGTAATGTAATACGTCGTGGAGTGGTTAAGGAAAATGGCTCTGCCCCTGGTTTCAGTTTAATAGTGTATGGCTGCTGTATTAGACCTAGCCGCTGCATAACTTTGGATAGCATTCCTTTAGTGACTGGATGGTTAAGCTATCCAAACGTGTGACTAGTCCTAGGCTAATGATAGCAGGCCTACCTAATAGAGCTGCATGCAAACTTCTGATTACATACACTTCCTCCAGTGGCTGCTTCTCATCTTTCTGTAGGTGCAAATTTGTGACCCCCAGCACATCTAGTGGAGCATGACCTGGTCCCAATAAGTGTTTGGACACTGGCCTGAGCATTGGCTTTTTGTGGGCATTGAACACACTATGAAACACGAGCTCTGGCATGACAGTCACATCTGCACCTGTATCAATTTTGAACTTCACTGTACTGTCTTTGATTTTAATATCAACCAATGGGTCTCCACTGGCTTCTACTGTGCCAAGAAATATGGAATCATCAAGCTCTTGAACTTCGTTCACCTTTTTGGACAATAAGCACACTTTCTGGTAATGTCCTTTCTTTCCACACGCATGGCAATTTACTGCATTTGCTGGGCAGTGAGCTTTCAGATAGAAAGGGCTTTTACCACATTTGCGGCATTTTGACTCTTTCTCTTTAATGACGTGGCTATTCTTTGCTCTCTGTCTGTTCTGATATGGCCTGTTTTTGCTTATAACACGGTCCACTGAGCCAGTTCCCTTATTATAAATAGTGTCGCCCCGCAGGCTACTCTGCTGCTGCTTCACCGCTTCCGACTGTCTAGCCATTTCACTTGCTTTTTCCAGGGTCAGATCTTTGTCCAGTTGTATACGTTCGGACAAACGCATATCAGAAAGCCCTACAACTAGCCTATCTCTGATCAGCTCTTCACGCAGCGTACCGTACTTGCAGTGTCAATGAATACAGCGCTGTAACAAAGGAATCTACTGATTCACTTTCGCCTTGCTTTCTCATATTAAAACGTGCTCTTTCGTAAATCACATTTTTCTTCACAACAAAGAAAGCCTGGAATCCGTCTTTTACTGTGTCGTACTGTTCAGTCCCTTTAGTATGTCATCAGACTCATCCCCCATGCAATACATGAGCGTATTTACTTGGTTATCTTGAGAAGAAGCATAGAGATTACTGGCCTGACGGAAACGCTCAAACCATCTGATCCAGTTTTCCCATTCGTGTGGTTTAGTGAAGTCGAACGGCTCAAGCGGCTGTATGCTGAACGTAGCACTTGGGCCTGGCACAGGCGGCTGGATGCCCCCCACGGCCGCATGGCCTGAAGCTTAGTTCAACTCCGAGGTGCTCATGCTTGCTAACTGGCAGGCTAGTTTCAGCGCCAACCAGGCTAACAATATCTCAAGCTTGCTCCAAACCGGGAAAAAAACATCCTACCTACTCTGACACCATGTCGTATTCTGGGTTCTTGATATATCAGTCGATCAATTACTTTAGAGACAACTTGGGTAGCTTTTATAAACGAGGCCAACTTTATTGAACACCTGAGCTTCACCCGCCCCAGCACACCTTGCCTCAGGTCAACCCTTTCTCGTGGGCGGGGACTATAATACCACATAATACCACACACGTCTAACCACTGGGCATAGTTATTTGAAATGTAGACTTATCTAAGTTTTCTGTTAAGACATTCTCAGTGTTTTTGTGTTCAATTTTGTTTAGCCTTCATCAATTAATTTGTACATACAAAATACAACCATCTCATTTCTTTATCTGATTGATAACTGATATAGTCTTCCCCACACCACATTAATTTTTAGTTATTAAGCCTGTGCCATTTCATTATATATTATATATGCTTCCACTGGGCACTATCATCCGTAGGCATGGTATTAGCTTCTATTGCTACGCAGCTGATACTCAGTTGTATATATCTTCCAATCCGGATGATATCACCACTACTGTCAAGATTGAGAGCTGCGTCCAGGACATTAAAAACTGGATGGCATCTAATTTTCTTCAACTAAATTCTGATAAGACTGAGGTGCTGATAATTGGGCCTAAAGCTGCTAGAAGCAGCTGGGCTGATATTCCCCTTACCCTAGATGGGTTTTCAGTAACACCTAAGTCTACCGCAAAAAGCTTAGGTGTCACTATTGATTCGGATCTTTCATTTGACACACATATATGCAATGTCACTACGGCTGCCTTTTTCCATCTACGTAATATCGCCAAGCTAAGACACTTACTTTCATTAGCTGATGCAGAGAAGCTGGTCCATGCATTTGTCTCGTCAAGATTGGACTACTGTAATGGTCTTCTAATTGGATGCTCTAAACAGTCCATAAAGAAGCTACAACTTGTACAAAATGCTGCAGCTAGAGTCCTAACTAAGGCTAGAAAATTCGATCATATTAGTCCCACTCTCGCGGCATTACATTGGCTTCCGATTAAACATCGAATTGAATTTAAAATTCTTCTCTTAACCTATAAGGCGTTAAATGGTCTTGCCCCACAATATCTGAGTGAACTCATTGCTTACTACAACCCATCTCGCCCTTTACGCTCCCAAAATGCTGGATTTTTCTTAGTTCCAAAAATTTGTAAGACTACAGCCAGAGGCAGAGCTTTCTCTTTTAAAGCCCCTCAATTATGGAATAGCCTTCCAGCTCCAAGCCGAGATTCCAATCTTTCCAATCTTTAAATCTAGACTTAAGACTCACCTATTGTGACGTATTTTGACAGACAGCAGGAGGCGAGGGTAGCGAGCTTCCATTAGCTTTATTATCCATACTCAAAATAGGGAAAAACAGAAATAAAGGCAATCGTGCCTAATAACGTATTGAACAGAAAATATAGCAGAGTTCCCAGAGGCGTCGTTCAGGAGCAGCACTTCTTCATACAGGAGAGGCGTAGCGAGATCCGTCCAAGGAAGGCCAATGCGCAGCACTGAACGACAGGACCTGTGGGCTTAAGAAGGCATCCCAAATACCGTGCACAGGTGTTTAGTATTCGGGAGAATGAGAAGGGGGGAGTGACGTGCGATGTGTGGGTGTGCGCCTATGCCAGGTGAGGGTGTGACGTGTGCCAGGTGCTCTCGCAGGTGCCCTCTGGTGGCGAACCCGCCTTCTCACCGTGACAGAGCCCTCCCTCAAGGATTCCTCCCGGCGGCGGACACTCGGTCTTCCCGGTCGCCGCGGAGCTGGCCGGTTAGGGAATTTGCGGTGGTAGTCGGCGATTAAGGAGGGATCCAGCACCTGTGCTGCCGGAATCCAACTCCTCTCTTCTGGCCCATAGCCCTCCCAATCCACCAGGTACTGGAGACCCCTCTGACGGTACCTGGAGTTAAGGAGCTTGTTCACCTTATAGGCGGGGCCATCTTCTAGCATCACTGGAGACGGTGGGGCTTGTCCCTCTCCTTCTCCGAGTGGTCCCTCTGTGTAGGGCTTCAGGGCGGAGACATGGAAAGCCCTCGACACCCGTCGATTCTCAGGAAGACCTACTTTGAACGTCACACGATTTATGCATTGAGTGATCGTATAAGGTCCCACGTAGCGGGCTTGTAGCTTACCTGGGCCTCCCAGTCTACCGTCCCTCGTAGAAACCCACACTTTATCGCCTTCCTTATAATTAGGCGCGTGGGATCTTCTACGGTCCGCCTTTTCCTGGAATCACTTCACCGCTGTCTGTAAACGCTGATACATATCTTCCCAGACGCTCTCACTCCTCTTACACCAGTCCTCTATCTGAGGCTGGTCGGAAGTGGCAACGTTCCAAGGATACAGCGGCGGCTGTCTCCCAAACACACACTCAAACGGGGTCTGACCCGTGCTGGCCTGAGTGAGCGAAGTTTTGAGCATATTCCGCCCATGCCAGCAGTGAACACCACGCTTCTTGATGCTCACTGCAGTATGCCCTCAGGAATCGTCCAAGTTCCTGATTTACCCTTTCCACCTGCCCGTTTGCCTGGGGATGGTATCCTGACGTGAGACTGACGGTCACGTTCAGTTTTGACAGGAACTCACGCCAGACCCGCGATGTGAACTGCGGGCCCCTGTCAGACACGATGTCCTCGGGCAAGCCAAACTGCCGAAACACGTGCCTGAACAGGAGATCCGCTGTCTCCCAGGCAGTTGGCAGTCCGGGCAAGGGTAGGAAGCGCACCATCTTCGAGAATCGATCCACCACTACCAGGATAGTGTTGTTCCCCTCTGAAACTGGCAAGTCAGTGATGAAATCGATAGCAAGGTGCGTCCATGGCTGTTTAGGTATGGGCAGGGGTAGCAGCTTACCCGCGGGCGGCGTCCTCGGCACCTTGCTGCGCGCACACACAGCACAGGACCCCACGTGACGCAGGACGTCACTGTGCATCCCGGGCCACCAATAGCGAGCGCCCAGGAGCTGTGATGTTCTCGTAGATCCAGGGTGTCCCGTGCCTAGTGAGGAATGTGCCCACTGTATCAAGGCGGTGCGCTGCGCGGGGGGCACATACCTGCGGTGCGGAGGACAGTTGGGATGAGGATTCGCGGCTTCGATGGCCCGATCAATCTCCCAGTTTACAGCTCCGACAAAGCACTCGGGGTTTAAGACTGGCTCCTCACTGGTCGAGTCCGCACTGCCGGGGAATGAACGTGATAGTGCGTCGGCACGTATGTTTTTCTCCCCTGGACGATATGTGACCTGAAACTGGAAGCGTGAGAAAAACAATGACCAGCGTGCTTGTCGGGCATTCATGCGTCTAGTGGTTCTCAGATACTCAAGGTTCTTGTGGTCCGTGAGAACCAGAAACGGGTGCCTGGCTCCCTCTAGCCAGTGTCTCCACTCCTCGAAAGCTAGACGCATCGCCAGCAGCTCTCTGTCCCCTACTCCATAATTTCGTTCCGCTGAGGATAGTTTCCGCGAGAAAAAGGCAATAGGCCTTAGCAGGCTACCTTTTTTGAGCCGCTGCGATAGCACCGCCCCCACTCCCACGTTAGAAGCATCTACCTCTACGATGAAGGGCTTCGTGGGATCCGGCTGATGAAGGACAGGCGCGGTGACGAAAGCCTGCTTCAGATCTTGAAAGCGTTATCAGCCTCCTCCGTCCAGGCCAGACTTTTGAGTCCACCACGCAGCAAGTCCGTTAGCGGCTTCGCGACAGTGCTAAATCCCCGGATGAACCTCCTATAGAAGTTCGCGAAACCCAGGAATCGCTGCAGCTCGAGCCGTGTGTGAGGACGACTCCATCCGGTCACCGCCTCTACCTTGCTGGACTGCATGTGTACGGAACCGGGCTTGATGGTATAGCCCAGGAAATTTAGTTCCTGTAGATGGAACTCGCACTTCTCCAATTTGCAATACAAATGATTGCGGAGGAGAGTGCGGAGGACGGCCCGTACATCATGCATATGTTGTTCTACGGAGGAAGAATAAATGAGGATGTCATCGATATAGGCGATAACACACTTATTCAGGTACTCACGTAAAACTTCATTAATGAACGCCTGGAAGATCGACGGAGCCGAAGCCAAGCCATACGGCAAGACCCGGTACTCATAGTGCCCGGAGCGGGTACTAAACGCCGTCTTCCACTCATCCCCTTCACGTACACGGATGAGGTTGTAGGCGCTGCGTAAATCCAGTTTGGTAAAGATTACCGCTTCCCGCAACTGCTCCAGCGCCGAAGGCACTAGAGGCAGTGGGTAGGCGTAATTTACCAAGAGGGAATTGAGTCCTCGGTAATCTACGCACGGCCTCAGACCATATTTTTCACAAAGAACACGCTGGCTGAGGCGGGCGAAGTAGAGGGGACAATATAGCCCTGCGCTAATGCCTCCTGGACATACTGCTGCATGGCTTTCTCTTCTTCGAGTGACAGAGGGTATACTCTTCCTCTCGGGGAAACACTCCCTTCCTTTAATATTATTTTGCCGTCCCAGGGGCGGTGCGGAGGGAGCTGCATCGCTTTGGTGGGACTGAATACTTCGCCAGGTCCTGATATTGCTGGGGAATCTGAGTGGCACTTGCCACGCTAGGACTCTCGATGGTGGTGGAAGTCAGCAATACGGGGCGTGACTCTGCGAACTTACGGTAGGTGCACTCCAGTGAGATATGTGTCCAGTGTGCCAATTAATGAGGGGGTGAAACTGCCTGAACCACGGGAGCCCTAGTGTTAGATCGTACTTTAACTCAGGTAGAACGCAAAAAACTTGTGAGGAGGAGTGCCCTTGAACAGTGAGAGTGAGGGGGGTGTGTTGGCGCACTACTCCGCCACCCACAGGCCTGCCGTCCAGCGCTCGCACTTTCCTTGGCCTTTCCAAGATCTCCAGGGGCATCCGCATCCTCCTCGCCAGGTCCGCTGTCATCATGTTTCCTGAGGCTCCCGAGTCCACTAGGGCATAAACCCCAACACAATTCCCTCGGTAAGTAAGCGTCACTTTTATAGTCAGCAACTGAGCCATCTCGGATCTACTCACCCGAGCTCTTCCGCTGTCAGGTGCTGGGTGATCCGTCTCTGCCGGCTCAGCTGCTCCTATCTGCATCGGTTCTGGTGGCTTCCAGTTTCATAGTCCTCTCGGGGGAGATCTTATGCGCGCGACTCTCGTCGCCCGTCCTCCGGGAG
The DNA here is from genome assembly GCA_020368025.1 of Brachyhypopomus occidentalis. NCBI lineage: Eukaryota > Metazoa > Chordata > Actinopteri > Gymnotiformes > Hypopomidae > Brachyhypopomus > Brachyhypopomus occidentalis. The sequence goes on along the minus strand of JAGXOD010000250.1, from coordinate 40,555 downwards.
CATTCCTCTCTTGTAGTAGCCGGTCGTAGGTTATAGCCATACGAACAACCGAGTTAAACGGCTCATTTTCTTGCCTGCACGCTAGTTCAGCGCGTAGCTGGGGCTTTAGAGCCGCTAAGAAGGCGTCCGTGAGCGCCGCGTCGTTCCACCCCGTCCCAGCTGCGACAGTGCGGAACTCGAGTGCGAATGCGGCCGCTGTTTGGTTCCCCTGCCGCATTGTCAACAGGATCTGTCCACACGCCCTTCCTTGGCGTGGGTGGTGAAACACTTCTTTTAATTCATTATGAAATGTTTCATAATCTGATAATAGCGGGGACTCACCCGCCAATAACGCGGCTCCCCAGGCCAATGCCTTGCCGCTGAGCCGCGAGATAACAAAAGAGATTTTCGCCTGGTCCGTAAGGTGCTCTTGATATCTGAAGTATAGGCTGCACTGGGCCAGGAATCCCTCGCACTTCTCGGGGTCTCCATCGTAAGCCTCTGGGGGTGCCAAGGGTAGCCTCACCCCCTCCACTCGTTGGACCGGGGTTTGACTAGCCTGCTGCGACAAAAACTTGGACAGACGTGGTCAGCGTACGCATCAAATTCCTCAACTCACCCATCTCGTGGTGATGCTGCTCCAGCAGCAAGCCTTGAGCGTTTAGGACTTCTAACGCGGAAGGTCCGCTGCCTCCTGCTGCTTCAGGCTGCGCATTCTGTGACGTATTTTGACAGACAGCAGGAGGCGAGGGTAGCGAGCTTCCATTAGCTTTATTATCCATACTCAAAATAGGGAAAAACAGAAATAAAGGCAATCGTGCCTAATAACGTATTGAACAGAAAATATAGCAGAGTTCCCAGAGGCGTCGTTCAGGAGCAGCACTTCTTTATCCAGGAGAGGCGTAGCGAGATCCGTCCAAGGAAGGCCAATGCGCAGCACTGAACGACAGGACCTGTGGGCTTAAGAAGGCATCCCAAATACCGTGCACAGGTGTTTAGTATTCGGGAGAATGAGAAGGGGGGAGTGACGTGCGATGTGTGGGTGTGCGCCTATGCCAGGTGAGGGTGTGACGTGTGCCAGGTGCTCTCGCGGGTGCCCTCTGGTGGCGAACCCGCCTTCTCACCGTGACACCTATATAATCAAGCCTTCAGGTAAATATTCCTCTAGTAAGGTGTGGGGCTCAGGGGCCCCCAGACGTTGATATTTCTGGTAATCTGAGATGTTGATGCTGTCATCCAGCTGTGTCATGGCATCACTATAGTTGTGACTGACTTGACTGGAAAGCAATGTCTCAGTGAGCCCTCATGACTGTGGTCACCTCTGGACCCCCCCTTAGTTATGCTGCTATAGATTAGCCTGCCGGAGCTACATGCTAATCACTGGCACATGAGCTATGTACATTTAAATCAATGGTGGTTAAATTGACATCCTCACACTCAGTCTGTATTGTCCATCTTTTTGCATGCTTCTACCCAAGACGACTGAATGCAAGCACCTACAAGCACCTGGGAGATGGTCTGGCTCACCGGTGGATGTACTGATGCCGGGGTTGGATGTACCATTGCCGTAAGGGGACGTGCTGATGCTGGCTCCTACCTGAGGCTCACCATCTGCACCGAAGGGACTGTGACTACTTGGCTGGGGAACAAGAACTTTAAGCTATAACTGTAGAACCACCTCTTGTTCACAAATACGGACTGGTGCTAATGGGCCGCCCAATAGAAGATGGGTTCCCTTTTGAGCCTTGGTCCTCCCAAGGTTTCTTCCTATATCCCCGCCATCTTAGGGAGTTTTTCCTTGCCACTGTCGCCTTTGTCTTGCTCATTAGGGATCTGGACCCATACAATTGTAAAGCTACTTTGAGACAGCATGTGTTGTTAAAAGCACTATATAAATAAATTTGACTTGACTTGACTCCTGTAAAAGCTTAGCAACGTTAGTGTCACGTCTGGCCCCTCCTCCTCTTGTCATTCCCCGACAGTGTTTGTTTTTGTCCGCCATGTGCATCCTAGTCCCTCCTTTCTATCTGTAACCACTCCCTTTGTAATGTTTCACAGGTGTTCTCAGTTTGTTTGAGTGTATTTAATGCCTGTCTTTTGTCTTGTGAGCTTTGTTAGTTTGGCTCTGTTTGCTCTGTGTGGCTTTGTGGAACTTTGTTAGTGTAAGGAATGCCACCTGATTACCCCTAACCAGCCGCACCTGCCTCTCATTACCACGTCCCCTTTTCACCCTCACTTATACACCCTCCTACTAGTTCCTAGTCGCGAAGTATTGCCGACTATGCCGCATACCGAGCGTTTCTATTGCCTGCCTGTCTTCTCGTGTTCTGACCCTTGCTTATTCCCCAGACCTTGTCACCAGCCTAGCCCTTCTGTGCCTCTTGGATTCTGCTCGCCTGTTATGACCCTGGACCGTCCCGACCTTCCCAAGAACAACCTAATGTTGTTGAGCCTGACGCTAATGATTCACCTGCTTTTCATTGTACGAGTGAATTGTGAAAATAAAAGCGATCTACTTCCGCATTTGGATTCCTCTCTGTTCGATATACAGTTAGTTTTGTCTTGTTTGATTCATATATTCCCTAGTGTTTTGTGATTTACGTCATAATTCAATCAGTGTTTTTTCCTTCGTGTTTTTTTTTCTATTACTTTCGTCATGTCCCTACGTGATAGTTATGTTCACAAATTTGACTCACTCTCGGATATGACCCAAGCCTGTTTTTTCGACCCTGATTTTGGTATGCCCTTCAATAAATCTCGTTCTCCTCAACGTCTGTGTCCGCCATATTCCTTCACGCCGCGCCCAACAAGGACACAGCGAGGGAGTGAGGCTCTGGTAAGTTCCGACGCTGTAACGAGACCTTCGCTGCTTCCGCGCAGTTTCAGTCTCCGGTGTTACAGCGCGAACAAACCAGAGACAAGAAAAACCCCGGCACTGCGGGGACAAGGGAGTCTCGTTGCTCTCGAGGTAAAGTACAGTCACTCCTCATTCCGGGCTATATGTCTGCCCATCTTGGTGAACACTGCAGGGAGGAGCAACCTGTAGTGCAAGATTTGGGCAGACGGAATGAATACGCAGACGAGTGTTGGCTCGGCTCTCGGTTGGCTCTCAAAAGCCACTGCGAGCTCCTGGTGCCTCGGTCGAGGCGGAGCCGTCGCAGGGAGAGCAACCGAGAAGCAGTTGTTTCTGTGTGTTCTTCCAGGGTCCTGTGTCCAACCGGCTCTTGCCTGACTCCCACCTGGGCAGAATGGTTGGACTGGGATGATATCAAGGACTGTGGTTTTCTGTCTGTTTCTCTCTGCTCCCAGCCTTCAGCACCATGAATGCCAGGAGCTGGCCAGAGGGCACCTCCGTTGTGCCCTGACCTACCCCCACTGCACACTGCCAACAATACCAACCTAAGGAAGCTACTCCTGCAACATTCTGCCAGCTAAATTTTTTTTATGAATGGCATCTGTTTTCTGTTCCATTTGTGCTGCCACAAGTCACACACTGTCACAGTGCAGTAGCTTCATGTGCCTTTTTATTTATTATTTTATTATTGTCAAGTCATTAATCAGTATCATAATTTAGGCATCATGGTATTTCCTTTCATTTTGATTTTAGGTCAGCTGCAAAAATAACTGCCACACAGAGCTTCATGCATTATTGAAATAGGAATCACAAATGTTTTCTGCTGTCATAGGAAACATTCTCATTTCTTGCACAAAGCCTGAAATTCTATTTAGCCAGCCAGCTCTCAATACAATGAAATTTCAGTGTACCCAGAATTGGTTCTGTAAATGTCATTCATTCATTCATTCATTCATTATCCATACCGCTTATTCCCGCTAGTCGGGGTCACGGGGGGGCTGGAGCCAATCCCAGCATCTCTGGGCGAAGGCAGGGTACACCATGGGCAGTTCGCCAGTCCACCACATGGCCAACACACACACACACACACACACACACCTATGGGCAATCTAGAGTGACCAATCAACCTAACATGCATGTCTTTGGACTGTGGGAGGAAACCGGAGTACCGGAGAAAACCCACGCAGGCACAGGGAGAACATGCAAACTCCACACAGAGCAGCCCAGACCGAGAATCGAACCCCAGACCACCTTGCTGTGAGGCGACAGTGCTAACCACCACACCACCATGCCGCCCCCTGTAAATGTCACAATAATGTAATATTAACAAGAAAATGTTCTGATAAAACAAGAAAAAAATTATAAAATACACAAGGTACTAAAAGTACTAAAAAGGATTAGTAGTATTGCATGCAGTAGTACTGCACAAAAGCAAATTACGTGCAACAGCAAAACCATGATTGTTATATGAATCTGATGAAAACTGGAGTTTAAAGGAGTTTGTTCAAAGTTCAGTATGGCTTTTGAATTCTTTCTTGACTTTGATGCCCTTCTTCAGATTTTCCCTTACCTCACTGTAATGTTGCTTTTCACCAGACTAATAAATATTACAGGCTTCCAGCAGGTGCTTAACTTTCATGATCATCCATGGCTTGTTGTTAGGAAACACACAGATCCTTTTCTTGGTGGTGACAATGTCCATACAGTATGTAATGTAAACTAACACAGAGGAAATGTATGTGTCAATTCTATCATCCTCAAACACCAACCAATCCGTGCCACTCAAACATATTCATATGGTTATTCATATGGTTATTATAACATATTCATAAGCGGAACATTCAACACACTCTTTGACACTTAACATGTTAAGTGTCAAAGAGTGTGTTGAATGTTCCGCTACTTTAAGTAGCGTGCTTGTGAAAATAAACGTTTTGTTACGGCATGAAACAAAGACGCGCACAAGACACTGCGTAAACGCACATTAAATAGACAAACAACGCTATCTCCTGGTGATGACGAGACGAGCCACAGGTGAGACTGATGAACACACCCACACGACACACCCACGGAACTACACATATGGACATAGACGACGTAAACACACGCCCAAAAGGAGGGGTCCAGGAGCGTCACCGTGACAGAGCCCCCCACCAAGGGCAACTCTCCGTTCCGGGTTGCCCAGCATAGCTGCCACGCCCCGGACCCACCTCACGGACAGGCCCGGGCTGCCGGGAACCTCGGTCAGCGAGAGTCACTCCTCTGCGAGGGGCTCCACTGCGACGACGCTCAGAACACCCTCCCTGGGAAGACAGGGGAAAACACGTTAGACACTGGTACAAACACAGGCACAAACACACACACCGGCACATTAAACACAAATGGCATGAGAGGGAAAAAGGGATTAGGGAGAACGATAGGTACAGACACAAACACAGGTAGCGACACAATCGCTGAAGCAGTCCCGGGTCTCCACATCGGAAATCCCGTTAGTGGCGGAGTCTGCAGCCCTGTCGTGGCAGGTGCTGCACCCGGTGGTCTCCTCCTCGGTTGCCCACCGGAATCCCTCGGCTGCGCCCCGCTTCGGGGTTCCCCCGGAGCTTGCGCAGTCCCTTTGTCTGCCACGGGGGAGCCTTTGGCTCCCCTGGGTTTGGCAGGCACTCTCCTCCCCAAGACGGTGCTCCCGCTGCTGGCCACTCCCCGCCGGGCACTGCTGAGCTGCGTGTAGCCCCCTCCTCCTGGATCTCCATTGCCTCTTCCTCCGCTGGGAAGGGGGATGGAGTCCCTATGCTGGCCCTCATAGATGCGCTCACCAGGCTCGCCATGCTAACATCAGTTAGCGCGGGGGAGTGGCTTTCCTCCTGGCGAGACCACCGCACCTCTCGGTCCTTCACGGACCTCATAGAGCACTCCGAGGGGGCGGAGCTCTCCTCGTCTCCCTCCAGGTATGACGCGGTCCCCTCAGAACCGCCAGAAGGAGGGGAAGTCGCTTCCTCCTCGGACTCCTCCGCAGCTTCGGAATAAACCGATGGGGGAGGACTTGCTCCCGTTCCGTAGTCTGCCGTTGACTCGGAGCAGACAGACGGAGGGGGGCTGGCCTCTGCTCCGTAGTCCACCGTTGACTCATAGCAGAACGATGGAGGAGGGCTGGCCTCTTCTCCGTAGTCCGCTGTGGACTCAGAGCAGACCGACGGAGGGGGGCTGGCCTCTGCACCGTAGTCCACGGTGGACTCGGAGTAGGCAGACGGAGGGGGGCTGGCGTCATCCGAGTCGTATTCCTCGAATTCATACTCCGGGGGAGAGAGACCCACGGTGAAGCTGCCCACTACAATGGGAATGTCGCTGTCGCTTGGCAACCAGTCGGGTAAGGGGTACAGCCGGGGAGAGGGTGCGCGTCTACGCACACCCTTCTTCCTTCCCCTTGGCCTTGGCTTTTCCCCTCCCGTATCCAGGCATCCTCTTCGTCGGCGCGTCTTTCTGTAACGTAGTGAATTTGGAGCAGGACGCCACAGAGCTGCCGTAACAAAACATTTTGTTTTCACAAGCACGCTACTTAAAGTAGCGGAACATTCAACACACTCTTTGACACTTAACATGCATGAAACAAAGACGCGCACAAGACGTGCCACAGGTGAGACTGATGAACACACCCACACCGACACACCCACGGAACTACACATATGGACATAGACGACGTAAACACACGCCCAAAAGGAGTGGTCCGGGAGCGTCACCATGACAATCCAGAATGATCCATGCCAGTTTTGTGAAGTGGATTTGCTGAATTGCAATAGTATGTATAGTACGTATGTATTTTATGTACAATAGTATGTGTATTCTTGTGATCTTCTATTGCTAGGTTTACATTTGTTATTTTAAAGTATGTATTAGTTTTCTTATTTTTAATTCATTTCTTTGACCACAGTCTCAGTAAAACAAATGCAATATGTCTTCATCCAGTATGTCGTCACTCAGCATATCACCATCTAGTTCTGGTCTTTGTAAACTGCCACAATTCACATGATATTCACAATATTCAAAACTGAAAACCAGATAAAAACACTTTTTTTTTTACAAATCTTTGTTACAGTTTTTCTCAGTTGCTTTGGTGCATTTCTCTGATCAGATTTAAAATTCTCATAACTGTTAGTTCAACCTCCACAAGATAGAACATCATGGTAGCAGTTTCTCATTCCGTCCAACAAATTGCAAATGCTTTCGGACATGCATCAATTGCTTCCAGACAATTCTCTGCTGTTTTATACCATTGTAGGTACCATGCCAAACCAGTAGGTGGCAGTACCAGCGTTTCACACTGTATCTACAAGCTGTGGGCCTTGAAAGCAAATCAGATACACGGAAGATTGCTTTACTTCTCGCAGTGGCAGGACCTCAGGCAATAGAGGTTTTCAATACCTCTATTTTGTCTTTGGTGAAGCCGATGACTGAGGTTTTTTTTTTTTTCAGATGACTGAGATGACTATATTTTTTTATCATAAAAAAATATGGTGAACATTGCTCGCCAAAGAAGAATCAAACATTTGAAAGGTACGTCTTTCGTTCTCGCACTCAGCAACAGGGAAAGACATTCGACTGTTTTTTGATAGATTTGAAGCTGAAGGCTAAATCATGTAACTTTGGGGTGCTGCAAGAGTCAATGATTCGTGACCAAATAGTGTTTGGAATAAATGGCAAGAAATCGAGGGAATTGTGGTGTAATCTATGTACAATCACATGGCAAGACACGTAGAGGGGGATGCACCCGGTATTAGGGGAGTTGCGGAACAGCAGGCGATTAAAGTGAAGCCACGAAAAACCTGGTCTCGTCTTTCTTTTGTATTATAAAAGAACCCAACATGAAAGGAATGGCTACTAAGAGAAACTGAGCCAGGCTAGTGATATTAGCTCTTCACCATGCAAAAACATTTGGTGTATCCACTAAAGCTGTGACTGGTGAAGGTGCAGTTGTATCAGCATTGACAAGGAACGTTGTGCAAAATGCGAGGGACCTAATCACTTTGCCAAGCAATGTTTTTCCAACAGAAAACAATGCAAAGGGGAGCATCTGCATGCAGTAGAAGAGACTGACGATACATTCTTTGTGGGTATGGTTAGTCGTGATGATTCCACACTAGGGTATAATCAGCAGACCAACAATGATACAGTGGAGAAAGACAAGTGGATGGTATTGTTGTGTGTAAATGGAGCTATAGTTCCACTCAAGCTTGACACAGGAACCAAAGCCAATTTGATCTCAGAACGTGATCTCAGAACAATGAAAATTAAGAGACCAATTCATCAGCCGTGCAGCTTAAAGCCTACATTGGACAATGCATTGAAACTAAATGCACGTGCATACTCAGGATGACAGTAAAAGAGAGAGAACACAACTTCTTGTTTGTCATTGTGCCAGGTGGACATGACTCGCTTTTAGGTGATAAGGCTTGTGAGAGACTAGAACTGGTCAAGAGAGTATACAGAATTAATAATACTGGCATACAGAATAGTAATACAGATGAAATTGTGCAGCAGTTCCCAGATGTGTTCAAGGGTTTTGGAGTTCTTCCATTTACCTGCAAAATATAGTTAAAGGAAGATGCACAGCCAGTAGTTCATGCCCCCAGAAGAGTTCCAGCTCCTCTCCATAGCTGATTAAAACAAAAGCTGGACAGAATGATATCACTGGGTGTTATACAGAAAATAGAGGAACCCACTGAATGGGTGAATTCAATGGTGTGTGTGTAAAAAAGGCAAATGGTGATCTGCGTGTGTGCATGGATCCAAAAGACCTAAATGCAAATATCAAGCGAGAACATTACCAGATTCCGACCAGGGAAGAATTTATAAGTGAGATGGCAGGAGCAAGATAGTTTTCCAAACTTGATGCATCCCAAGGCTTCAGGCAAAAACTACATGAAGACAGCACAAATCTCTGCACATTCAACACACCATACAGTCGGTATTCTTTTCTAAGGGTGCCATTCGGAATTTCCTCAGCTCCAGAAATTTTCCACGGAGCAATGGAGAGCATCATTGAAGGTATTGGTGTGCGGGTATATGTTGATGACATCATACTTTGGGGCTCCACACAAGTCCAGCATAATGAACGACTTACCAAGGTACCACAAAGCATTCAGAAGCATGGCCTGAAACTAAATAGAGACAAGTGTCAGTTTGCTGTGAAGGAGTTGACATTTCTGGGAGACAAGCTTTCAGAATTTGGCGTGGAACCTGACAGAGCAAAGATACAAGCAATCCTTGGCATGCCCAGATCTACTGACAAAAAGGCTGTCTTGCAATTAATGGGAATGATAAATTTCACTGGAAAATTCATTCCGAAGACTGTACACTTAAGAGAGCTGTTGCAACATGCTAATGAGTTCAAGTGGACTACCAAACATGAGAAAGAGTGGGAAAGTTTCAAGCCAATCCTTACCACAGAATACTGACATTCTTCGAACCATCAAAGCCTACAAAGATATCCACAGATGCATCTAAATACAGATTAGGTGCAGGCCTTCTCCAAGCTGATGGTGACAGCTGGAAGCCAGTCGTATACGCTTCAAGAACAATGACTTCATCTGAGCGTAACTATGCGCAAATCGAAAAGGAATGTTTGGGGTTAGTGTATGGCCTGGAGAAATTCCATAGCTATGTGTATGGCTTACCTACATTTGTGGCAGAAACAGACCACAAGCCATTAATAGCCAAAACCTGAGTGAAATGTCTCCATGGATTCAAAGGTTAATGATGAAGATTTAGCGCTATGATTTTGAACTGATCTACAGTAAACTCTTGTTTATCGCGGTAGATACATTCCAGAACCACCCACGATAACCGAAAATCCTCGAAGTAGAAACGGTATATTTATTTAAGTATTTATACACTATATTAAAGCTTTATAAACCCTCCCTCACACTTTTACACTACATAAACTTTTACCATTCCCTTAATAACCATTCCCACACTGTTCTATACATATATTGTACCTTTACACTTACTTTACTGTACTGTAAAATATTTTGAATTTCTATAAAAACGTAGGTACTGTACATAGAACTTGCAAGATGTATGGGTGGCATGGTAGGGGTTGAATTAACTGCAGTATTCAATGAGAAAACCACAAAACAAAATCACAACACCGCAGACAAAAAACTTTCGATGCGCAATCAAACGATGCTCCATGTGAAACGGCTGAGCGAAAGCGTAGAAGGCGTGCAGAGCCAGAGATGAGGAAGCTGCGCACAGACGAAAAGAATACAACACACCACTGTACTGAGCCAATCGGGCACTGGTATACAAAGCAGCTGGCATGTTGAAACTTGGCAGGCGTGGTTTTTAGATAATTTATTAAACAAACGAGAGATATGACTAAACGTGTAGACAAATCATATTTTGTCTTTCTGTACTCAGATTCATCAATATACAGATAGGTATTGATCATACCTAGTATTGAGTAGAATGGAAATCACTTTATTAAGATATATTAAACATATGTTAGGCCTAGGAGACGTCGATCACTGTATGCTTTGTGGGCCTGTAGGTTCTCTCTCTGTCCCTCTCTGCTATTTCCAGTAGTAAATTGTGTGGCACTCAATTGAAGGTTGAGTTGAAGGCAGACAGTCCTGAAGGTCTCGGGCCTGTAGATAAGGGTGGGCCTGGCACCTGGCGCCTGGAGGAACAAGGAGGCCTTGGCCTGAGAACCCTGGCCCTCACGTGGGCCACCAATGAGACCTAACATGCTTAACTCATGTCACCGAAGTATGATGTAACCATGTAGCAAAATAATATAAGAACTATGGTCTTGCAGACGCTCTTGAGTGTGTGTAACGGAGCTCTCTGGATCGATCCATCTTTCAATTTTTCTGTCTTTTGTCTTTAATAAACTTTGTACTTTACTTTGATACCATACCCAAATGCTGTTGACTGTTCTTGCTCATCATTAAGTTTCAAATTTCCACAACAAGGACTTCTCCTATTTACCGCAGGAGTTCTCACAGGTCATCATGGTGGCTGTTTATATTTCCCCCTCTGCAAACCCGACGTGATGCTATACATTCATCTATAGCATGTCCAAATCCAACATCCGAATGCCTTCATAGCCATTTCAGGCAACTTTAACCACATCACTTTGGCGAAGACACTACCGAACTTTATTCAGTATGTGGACTGTCCAACCAGAGAGGAGCAAACACTGGAGCTGCTGTACTGCAATGAATACAGATGCATACAGCTGCTCCCCCCTCCCCTCTCTGGGTAAATCTGACCACAACCTGGTACACCTCAATCCTTAGTATGTGCTCATTGTTAAGAGCCAACCTGTGACCACATGGACAGTGAGGAGATGGTCAGAGGAGGCTCATGAGGTTCTTCAGGACTGTTTTGAGACGACAGACTGGCCAGCACTCTGTGAGCCGCACAGAGAGGACATTGACGGGCTCAGTGAGTGCATAACAGACTACATTCACTTCTGTGTGGACTCCATTGTCCCAATCAGGACCGTAAAGTGTTACCAAAACAACAAACCATGGGTAACAAAGTACATTAAGTCCGTCATTAACGACAGAGACAAAGACGAGATGAGAACTATCCAGGGGAAGCTAAGGACCACAATCAGAGTGGGGAAAGACAACTACAGCAGAACAACATCAGGAAGGTTTGGAGTGGAATGAGGACCATCACCGTTTTAAGGTCCAACCACAACAGGGTAGTAGAGGGCAGCAAAGACAGGGCCAATTAACTAAATCAGTTCTTTAACCGGTTTGACACTACAGGCTCTGCCCTCCCTCATCCTGACTCCACTGCTGTCTGTTCCTTGCAGCCCACTCCACTCATCCTCCCTCCAGTCCTTGATTGCCTGACCCTACCCCCCCCAGGGTGCTTAAAGCCTGCGCAACCCAGCTGTGTGGAATCCTGCAATATGTCTTCAACGTGTCTTAAGCGTGTCCCTGTGGTGTGGAAGACATCCTGCATCGTTCCTATTCCAAAGACACTAGTGATGTCAAAGACTACAGACCGGTGGCTCTGGCGTCCCACATCATTACCCGGTCTTTAGCTCACTCAATACTGCTCAGTCTGAGTAATCTGAGCAAAGACAATAGGGTTCCAAGCACTACGTACTGTCATGCACAGCGCACACATTCCTTTTATCATATATTGAATATAATGACAAAATATTGTATTTAAGGACTCATTTTAAGATCTAGGTGTCACGGTGAGTCGGTTCCAGCACTCAGGGGAGATGTCCACTCCTACAGACACACACCTCAACCATTTATTTATTATTTATTGAACTACTTTTGTTTGTTTTTTTACATTTTCTGATAGTATTATCTTCGATTATACTGCTTCTATTTGCATATAATTGTGAAATTAAATTTTACACAGACGCACATTGGGAATTGGGAAGAGAGTACAAGGGAGCAGAAAGTAAGAGTGTTGATAAAGAATAAGAATCTGAAAATGTGAAAATCATGGAAGATTACAGAATTAAAAAAAAATATGTAATCCTTTCTTTGGAAAACTGTATTGTGATGGGGGAGGAAAGTACAAAAAAGGATGAAGCGATCATGGCAGGAAAATGGAGAATTTAATTAAATGAAGCGCACCAACACAAAACCTGTGATTCAAATAAGGATAAAATAACAAGCAGTCAGGTGGTACAAAGACAAGACATAAATAGACAGACAAATGACCCTCGGGTGGAGAACTCCCTAATGTGCCACGCCATCCTGAGTGATGAACACAACGCAAGCAACAAGACAACATAGATTACTGCCACTGCTAATGGGGACGGCTGGTTGGGGGCCTCTGTACTGTGACATGTATATGATGTATTGTTCATAAAATCATTATTTTTGGGACAAATTGAAGGTTTTCTCTTCACATATTTTGCTATATTTTGTTTTGCAAAAGGTTGCTTCCAAAAGTGGCTTGAGACTCAAAATCTGGAAGAGTTCAAGCTACGGACCAGAGCAGGAAAATTTGTACGTTATGTGGCATAATAAACCCAAGACATAAACAAAAAGCAACAAGCAAAAAAAGAATCAATAAAAAACATTATTTGTTATTTAATTAATTAAATAACAAATTATGGAGCGATGAAGCAGGGAGGGAGGTTTATTAAGGACAAATCCATAAATAAAGTTGTGGTCATATTTTGACCATTTCATCAATGAGATTTTTTTCATTGCATAGCCTATTAAACATCGCAGAACCTGTACTCTCCACAAAGGCAAATTCTTCTGTCCATTCGTGGTGAAATGTACGGTACTCATCTTTTTTCATTTTGTCGTCTTCGTCAAAAAGCTTTGCTAAAACTAGCATAAAATAGCCACCTGACTATGACTCAATTTGTGTAGGCTACAGCATTATTCTTTAAAAGTAGAATTTTTGTACCGAACCCTCTCATACCCCAAAGGACAGCTGGGATTGTCTCCAGCCACCCGCAACCCTGTAAAGGGTGCAGTAGAAAATAGATATATGGATTAATACACATGAGAATGTTTTATATTTTGAATTTTATTTTTTAACACTGTGATTTCTGTAATGCTTTACTTCATAATGTGGGCGGAATTATTCATTACTTATCGTGTTAGGAAGTATCATGTCAGCTAAGATTTATCTTATCTTAAGATTCCCGACCCCTGCCATAGAAGATGGTCTGTGCTTCCCAGTGGATGTGTCGATGCTGTGAATGGATGTGCCAATGTTGCCAGCGGACATGCTGATGTGCCGATGTTGCCAGTGGACACGCCGATGCCGACGGCAACCTGAGGCCCCACAATGGTACATCACTGGTACAACAGAGGGTTTGCCTCCAGAACAACTGAAAACCTCAAGCCTGGAGTATCATTTTATTCTTATCTGCTAAAGAAGTGCTGTCCTCCAACCCTGACCTTCCCCTATATTTTCTATTTTTTATTGCCCCCTTGAAGAGTGCATGGGGAAAAGCAGCATTGTTTACTATCTGTATTACCTTATGTATTTTATGTTACCTTATGTATTTTATGCCACCCCCTGCCCTCGCCTCAACCTTAACACTCAGATGTATGCAGGCTCTACCTTACAAGGATAGAAAAAATCCCACACTAGGTATTTTGTAACTATAGGCATGCAGTACCTTACAAGAATGGAACCCATCTACAGGAAAGATGAGAGCCATCCTATACTTTACAAGGATGAAAAAAGATCTCACATCACCAAACTATAGTCTTTAGTCACTAATGATTTTTACACTGAAAAAATAAAACATTGATAGCAGAAGAGATTTCTGAGTCCATTTAGTGTATGCGTGTAAACAGAATACATTTGTGGTTGCAGAACAACAGTACTACACGAAATGGTAATAATATTAGAAAACTTTAAATCTTATCAAACTTGTAATATTCATGGAGCATTGGAACTGTTTGGGTATTATTGTTTCAGAATAGTTTTGGACATTTCTAGGCCTTCTATGTGGTAATGGAATTGATTTGGCATTATGGAAAATTCTTGAGAAATAGGTATTCAATCTATATGAAATGAGTGCTTAAAATGCTAAATGTAGCATGAACATAATATGGATTTTTGAGGAAATAGTACAGTGAAATTTGTCCAAATACAGAAAAAATCATGGTATGGTAGAATAATGGTATGGTAGAATAATCACTGGTGATATACAAAGGCTACCACTTTTGGGCAGTAGAATTATTTTGCAATTTGTGGAGAGTATTAAGCAATTTAAATATATTATTAAGTGTGTAATGTAATGACGCAAGATCTAGAGTTAGGGTACCGTAAAACGAAGGATATATGCACATTTCTATTTAAAGCGCGGAAGACGTGACAGTGAATCGGGTAGCTTGACCGTGGTGTCGGTAGGAAAGGGAAGCTGCTAGTATTCCAGTATTCTAACGGTCGAGCATTCAACTACTTCAAGCCGCAGGTAAGTGGCGGTATAAAATATACTTTGTAGTAAACGTTTAAATGTCTAGAGCTTTCCTTTATTGCTATCTAATATTTAGTTCTACCTTGAGACTTATTTAGCATAGTAAAATAGGCTTTCAGTTACTTGGGTGACGACGAGAGTTAGGTCGACGGTGAAAACATAGTGTATGTATAGAAAATTATGTGTATGATGGCATTTGCTGACTTCCTTTATTTGTTTTTTTTGTAATCAGTGGCCTATTTTAATATGTAGCTTCCTCGACTACAGCTAGCAATATAACATAATCGGAAACTGACAGAGACTGAGCATTTATGCAGCTTTGTGCTGATGGACTGTTAGGGTATCATCAATGCTGGCGTCCTATATTACAAACCAGTTTCCTGTAGAAAAAGGAAATATGTACGTTTTCTTTGCTGTTTTTAATATAATACGTGCTACTACTTTCCAAAATTAAAGGAAGATCCTGGCCAAATGGTGAGAAACTCCATTTGATTTTTTTTATTTTAGCCGTTTAGCTCCATTCACTCCTATTTTGGACCGTTTCGGACTCTCTAGCACCTCTAGCGTCTGAAATGGTGTTATCTACAGTTTAGCTACGTTTTACAGCTTAAAGTGTATTAAACATTAATGATACCTGTTGCATCCACGTTCCCATTTATCAATAAACATTTTCATTGTTACTTTTGTGCTCACACTGTAAATATTGTTAACAACTGCTGTTCACCACAGAGTACAGCGGACTTGCAATGACCGATATTAGATATTAGTATTTAGTGGGATTGCCAGTATAACAGATATGTTGACAGTTTCACCAACATATATGCAAGCACTTCATGCATATGTGTGTTTCATATGTATAAGTGAACGTTTCACATTTACAGGGCATACATTGGAACTGTGAGTAGATTGTCACTGTTTATTGGAGTTTCTGATCAACACAGGACTTTGGACCTGTGGGACTTTGGTCATGATCAGGCCATGTTCTTTTGAATGTCTCATTCTTTGAAACAGAATTACAGTTATAAATCTTTTTTATCTAGGCATTGTAATGATAATGATTAACCTTACCCCTGATTATGGTTTTGAAAATTGTAATAGCAGAGGATTTATGATTTGTGATTTGATAGCAACTTTTTAAACAAACATGCGCAGGAGCACATTCAGTAAAAACATTTTTTTTCCTTTTTGCAGAGATGTCTATGAAAGATTCCAAACCAAATCTCAGTCATTTCCAAGTTACAGAGATAGTTGAACGACTTTTTGGCTTTACTCCATCAAGCATCAGACCGTTGCCAAGTTATGATGATCAGAACTTCATTGTGACCACAGAGGGAAAAGAGTACGTGCTAAAGGTAATGAACTCTGAGATCAGCTTGAATCTCAGTCTGCTGCAATTGCAGACCGACATCATGAACTTCTTACAGAAAAGAGGTCTTCCTGTTCAGACAGTTCTTCCCACCCTCACAGGACAGCTGATGAGCTTGGAAGAGATTGGTAAGCAAACACTGCCATTAACTCTTGTTCATTACTAATTTGTAGAACTAAAGACTGTTTCTAACTGATTATTTTATATAATGGGAACCAAAAACTGGCAGATGAGATAATTTAGTAGGTTTTATTAATAAAGGGATAATGCAGAGCAGTGCTCAGAGAACATGCGTAGGTCAATAGACAGCAGGCACGTGCACAGATAGACCCCTAGTAGTGCCAAGCACTGGCCCTTTTGCCCTGGATGAGAAAAGTGCCCTTTCTGCTGGAGCCCAATTTTTTCTTCATTCATTAATATTTAAAAATAAAAATTGACTTGAAAATGACTGTCATGACAGGTAAATTGATACTAGTAATGTTATATTTTTAGTGTAATGCTTCAACTCTGTCTGAAAAGAGTAAAATTATGTATCCTGTGTTCTTCCCTTTATGGAGATTCATGTAAATCACTCTTGATTATTATGCCCAACATTGATTTATCTAATTTACAAACTACAGTGAGCATCTCAGGGTACCAGCTCTCTTTTATCCTGGATTAGGCCATCTATCAGTTAAGCAAATACGGGAGCTGTATCAGTATCACTTCATGATCCAGAGGTGCCAATCACATATGAGTGTAAGAGTCATGATCAGGGGGAGCAAAAGAAACAGAGTTGCCTGAGGAGATGAGCCAAGATTAACATTACAGGGAAGGTATGAGAGGAAACAGCTGTTGATAAAAGTGAGGATGCAATTGCAAAAATAGCCACCATGACATATCAAATCAAATTTTATTTATATATAGCGCTTTTTATAACAGTTGTTGTCACAAAGCACCTTTGTGTCCAAGCTCCCAGTGAGCAAGCCAAGGGCGACAGTGGCAAGTAAAAACTCCCTAAGAGCATGAAGAAGAAACCTTGAGAGGAACCAAGACTCAACCCATCCTCCTCTGGCTGACGCCGGTCACCATGACAACAGTAATATCCTACAGAGCCATCCCATATTGAATCTGTGGTGGAAAAATAGGTAACACTTGAGCCAAAGTGAGAATTATTAATGCATTGAGTAGCAATTTATTGAGAGTTACACAACATGTCTAGCATACATGGCAGCTCTGGGCTCAGAATTGATACAGAACTAAATCATGAGTTAGTAGCTAATAAGAAAACAAAACCTTATATGGATCTATAGCATGAATTGTTATAGATCAGGTCCCTGTCTGAGACTGCTGTCTCAGTGTACATTTCTGCATTCACTCAAGGTCCTGCTATGCATTTAAAGATTATACATGAATCATTCTTATCAGTATAAGTACAATGATCATAGAAAGCAGTCATGAGAACAAACTTTTCTCCAACAAAGCATTTCACGTCAGGTGCAATTAGAGCTACATTGCTATATGCTGCGGTCAGCCAGATATGGTTGTTCACAAAAATGCTAAGGGGTGGAAATGTGTGGCTGGAGTATTCCCCCAGTACTGATTCAATTAATTGTTTCAGTTGTTGGATTGTTCTACCTGAAAATAAATAAATAAAGATAGATGTAGATAGATATAAAAGCAGAAAGGAGAGGAGAAATTGGATCAGAAACTGGAATACTGCTCTTGAAAAAATCAAGGAGCATTCTGCCACAGAGGTCCAGATGACCAGCATGGTGATGTGGATCAGTTACCAAAAAAGAAGGGACTCCAGACTTCATCCGATGTAGGGAGTGGAAGCCAGAGAGCAAGAGAGGCAAACAAACAGAGAGATATTGACCAGGTTTATAGATCTCAAAGTGTATCTTGCAAGGACTAGAATTATGATGATGATGAGAGTAACTGAAGTAACAACTGGTAACTTGTGAATCTATTTTCCCACTATGACAGTGTGCTGAAGATACATACAGAAAATATAAGAAGAGTGAAAGTCACTAAGAAAAGGCCACTGGTGTCAATGTTGTCAAATAGAAGCAAAAAGGACATGGTCATAGCACTGGGTGTGTACATCAGGAGGGAGATTCAAAGAGAAATACAAGAACCTGAACTGAACAGTGCTCAGCCCTACGGCTATGCCGCCGAGACGTCACCCATTAGCCCCGCTGCGAGGGCACTAATGCCGGAGCTGGGGCCTCGCTAACTACGGCTGTGGCTACCGGGACGGCTACGCTAGATGCTAACCCACTAGGACTTTCTAGAGCCCGGATGCGGTCCTCTAAATGGGAAATCTTCTCCGTCAGGCTAATGATAAAGCTACACTTTTCACATACACAATTACCACTATTGACGGACGAAAGGTAAATATTACGTGCCACACTCAGCACAAGTAACAAGAGACTAATACATGTTTAAATACGTAGCTTCGGTTATGTTGTATGTCGATGTTTTTGAAGGTGGAAAAGGTCTTCCGATGGCTCGTGGAGGTTGCAGGTATCGATGTGTAGATATATCCGAAATTATATACGAAGGT
This sequence comes from Brachyhypopomus occidentalis, assembly GCA_020368025.1. Lineage (NCBI taxonomy): Eukaryota > Metazoa > Chordata > Actinopteri > Gymnotiformes > Hypopomidae > Brachyhypopomus > Brachyhypopomus occidentalis. The sequence goes on along the minus strand of JAGXOD010000250.1, from coordinate 21,879 downwards.
TTTTTAAGCTATTGAAAATGAATAAGTAACTTGGTTATGTAGTATGTGGTGTGCGCGCGAGAAATAGTTTGAAAGCAGGAAGTGCTCCTCGACACATATCCTTCATCACACACAAAATATGCAGATGATATATTACTAGAAAACCCTGCATGCATTCCCTTCTAGGTAACCTCATATAGCTCAGTGTCAGGATGCAAGATTAATATTGTAACGGGTTTAGGTACTGTATGCAGCGGAAGGCATAGGTTGTGAGGTAAGTTCTTTAATGGGTTCCATCAGAAACAATGAAAATACTCAGGCTTGATTAGCAAAGAAGAACAAAAATAGAAACGGCAAAGTGCAGAGCGCTAGTGTCGTCAGAAGATGCTTAGAGTGAATAGACAGCAGAAGGGTGTCTTCTTCGTCGTAGAGCAGCAGGTCTCTTCTCCACAGTCTCCTCCAATGTGCAGCACTGGACAGCATGACCTGTGGGCTTAAATACCGGTGAAGGAAGACAACCAGGTGCTAATACTCCGGTGATGATGAAGGAGGGAGTGACACAGAATGAGGGGGCGTGCGCGTGTGTAGTGAGGGGGTGTGTCTTCTGGTGCGTGTGCGGACAGGTGCCCTCTGGTGGCCTCCCTGCCTCCTCACCATGACAAATATAGATAACTGGAGAATGGCCATCCCAATTAGACAGTTTGGTATGCTTGGACTGCAATATCTTGGTGTAGTATTTAAAAATAACCTAAAATAACACAACTGTTTTTTGCAAATTATGACTATCGCTGGAGGAGAGAGGGAGGCGAAGGCAAGGGTGGCACAGGCACATTTTTAATAGTTCAACATAAACAACAAGAATGAACGTTGGCTGAGGAATAAAAATCTGATGAATCCAGCATGTAGCGATACTCAGTCTATGAAGCACAGGTGACAATGGTCGCGTAGGCAGGCTCTAGACATGCTTGAGCAGGCTAGTGACGATAATTGCATAGCACTGAAGGCTGGGACCTGTGGACTTAAATAGAGATAGAGGTGATTGGAAATGAACAGGTGAAGGTGATGAGTGCGTGTGACTAAAAAGTGGGTTATTGAGAACGGGGTGTGGTGTGAGGGCGTGTCTGTAAATGAGTGGGCGGCTCCCCTGTGTGCTGGGGCAGACCTCCTGTGACAATGGCAAATTGATAAAATAAAAATGATCTAAATAGATGGGACATGTTACCTCTCCTTTATTGGCAGGATTGAATCAGTAAAAAATTATTTTTTACCATGGCTGCTTTTTCTATTTCACTCTCTACCTATTTTAATACCACAAGCTACATTTAAGCTGCTCGGGAAATGGATATCCTCATTTGCATGGCAAGGATTCAATTAAAAACCAAGGATTCAATTAAAACATTGATAGCAACTAAAGAGCCAACTATTGGGCAGCCAAGCTCTGAGTTGTGGGGTCATGAGCAGTGAGAGACCATATATTTACAAATTAGACATATTACAAAGAATAAAGATTGGAACATCTTTAAATGAGAATCAACCAATCAATATAGAGATCAATTTTATACATTTGTTGTAAGAACAAATGTCAATAAAAAAGTAAAAGTGTCCTATATCTACAAATAAAATGTATCCTATATCTACAAAAAATTACTGAACAACTTCCAAGATAACACTTTACATATTAAAGGACAAAGGGAACTGAAACATATGAGTGGATGAGGAAGTCTGGGAAAATATATGCTCCAGGTGTATGGGTGTGGGGAGCCAGTTATGGAAAGTTTGATTGCAAGGTTAAAATGAGATATTTTAGGACACCATTGGTTGTTTTTGTTCTTAAAAACAACGACAAATAAAAGCTGGAGAAACTGTGGTATGGTTTGGGACCACACTCAGCTTTTGGGACCGTCCAAAATTTCATACATTTTGGATAAATGTTAAAGGGGAGTTGGAGAAAATTCTTGAAACTCGCATTCCCATAGACCCATCGTTGTTTTTGCTAGAAGTGCTACCTGATCATATGCTTACCCCTGATCATTGTTATACATTGCATGTTCTGCTGATGGCTACAAGAAAAATAATTACTATTAATTGGATGAAGCCAGAGCCCCCCCACAGTTCAGTAGTTACAAAAAATCAAAAACAGGATGTATATGACTGCTCAGTTGCAGCTGCCAAGCTTTATCGTCATTGTCTACTTCAGTTTGTGATCGGGAGGGGTTACAGACAACTAAGACACTGAGACTGGACTGTCAGGTAGAGGCGGAGCCACATGTGACAATTGACATATGTATGATATAGTCATATGTTCTGTTTTTTAATTACGTATGTTATTTGAAGCCCAATCTCAAGGTGTTTTTGTTAGATATTGTCAATTGCTTGTCAATGTGTGTTAAAGGTTGTTGCTGACCATGTCCATCCCTTTATGACAACAGCGTACCCATCTTCCAGCAGGATAATGCGTCATGTCATAAAGCGCGTGTTGTGTCTTTTCTCCAACATAGTAAATATGAATAAATGATTCAACTCAGAGGTAGAATGAACATGACTTTTACTTAGCTTCACGGTAGTCTTAATGTGCACATATCACTGCACTGGCAGATAACCTATAGGTAAACTCAGTAGCTAGGGGAGTGGTTCCGCTGAAGTAAATAGATCTACTTTATATACTACAGCGCGAATAATCTCAGACTTGTTTCTTGAATTCGACAGTTGGTTCACTGTACTCGAATGGCCTCCACAGTCACCAGATCTCAATCCAATAGAGTACCTTTGGGATTTGGTGGAACGGGAGATTCGCATCATGGATGTGCAGCCAACAAATCTGCAGCAACTGCGTGATGCTATCATGTCAATATGGACCAGACACTCTGAGGAATGTTTCCAGTACCTTGTTGAATCTATGCCACAAAGGATTAAGGCAGTTCTGAAGGCAAAATGGGGTCCAACCTGGTACTAGCAAGATGTACTTAATAAAGTGGCTGTTGACTTTATATGTATTAATCTGGTTATTGTTAGTGCGCCTGTTAAGTAATAGACAGCTACCTTTGGATGCCACCGAAATGCCTTAACTAATGTATCCGAACAAACCAATTCTTCTTTTCGCGACACCCTCATATACTTGCACTGTAAAAAATTTCAAGTCTCACCGACTAAAACATTCTTAGTGACCCGTTGCACCTAATTTTTTTTTTGTTGGACTAATTTAAGATCTGCAAATTGCATATTTTAAGTTCTGCTGACAACTATAGAATTTAATCTAGTTAAAGAAAATTTGTTGAGTCAATTAAATGTTATATATTAACCAATTACTCCTAGTGAGTCCAACAAAATATTTTGTGTTGTTCCAGCTACAATTGTTTAGTTCAGTTAATTATTAATTAGTATTCAAGTTGCCCAAACTATACATTTTATGCTTTGTTAAGTAAATTCAAAATATACTGAATATAATTAAGTAAACACTGAAAAACAAATTTTTCAATAAATGCATTTTATTTGCATGTCAAAAAGTAAATATAAAACATCACCAAACAGGCACATCAGAGCTGCTTTATAAATGTAAAAAATTACATATAAATACAAGTATCTGACATTAACTGAAGTGTGCACAAACGAAACTATATTTGACAAAAATTATTAACATTACAGAACATAAATTACCAATAACTTAACCCATAAATAACATTGGCAAAAACAAAATACCAAAAATCCAAATGGAACTGCCTTTTACTTGCACGAATATAGTTTACTTAGAAACATTTGAATCCACACGTTTGACAGAATTTCTCTGGTGGCAAGAACATTCGAGAAATAATACACACCACACCACCACACGGACAGTTAACACGAAACGGTTAATTTACCTTTCATCGGTAGCTTGTCCTTGTCAACCATGACAGTATTAGCACTAACTGTAACGTGAGCTGTCCGGGGAGGACCGCTCACGTGGGTTTTGGGGAAATGCGGAAGCAAGTGCCACAAACACAAAACCATAAAACAAAACCTCCGTAAGACGTACGGGAAAAAAAGGGGCAAAGAAAAAATATTATAAAGAACCGAGACCTCCGTAAGTAGCACGGGAAACGAACAAAGAAAACGGTATAAAGAACTGAGACCTCCGTAAGTAACACGGGAAACGAGACAAAGAAATATAATAATAAATCCGAAGAGAAGCAAAAGGCGAAACAAAAAACACACGGAGAAACCTCGACGTGTCAAAAAGGGAAACTAAGGACTATCTGGCCTGAACGAGGCTGACACAAAATAACAAACGATAGGAAAATATAAAGGACAAGGAAAACTTGAGAAAGGCCAGAACAGGGCGCAGGAGTAAAGGACTCGAAAATCAAAAGCATAGGGGCTGGTGACGAAACACCAGAATCGCAACAACGTTTACTGACGAAAAAGGCTGGGAAGCACAGAGAGACCGAACAACTCAGCAGTGACTGCCTGCAGTCATCCACCTTAAGTAAGGGGATGGACAGCTGCCGGTCGTCACCGCTGATTACTAGTTACGCCCTCTGCTGGCTCGCGTTCCCCCTCTGGTGGTGGTAGGTGGAACGACCCTGGAGCCAGCCCTTACACTAACCTTACAAAACACTCTGAAAAATAACAGAGTTGGTTAGTTAACTATACGTTTGGAAAATATGTTGAAATACGAACTCGTTCAAAATTTAAACTCCGCAAACACCACCAAGTTACTTGTGTTAGCTTAAAACCCACCTTAACTTCACTCAGCGTACCTTTGAAGTTCTTTAGATAAATGGTGAAACGCTGGGTCTTCATTTTAGTTTTGGTGCAGAAAGCGCAGAGAAAAATATCTCTCTTGCACATGCGCATTCGTTTCACCACTACCGCTATTGCTTACCCAACAGAGTTTTTTCTTTGGACTTGACATGTTGACTGAGAACCATAATGCTCATTCACCGAACACAAAAAATTAAGTTGAATGATAAAAATGCAGCAGCTGATGGCACAACCTGTTTTTTGTTTTTGGAGTAACTGTTTTTGTTTCATGCTTTGCCCACATTTATTTTTATATTCACAGAGCATAAGCAAACAAATATTTTTTACAGTGTAAATACCAAAACCTAGCTGGTGTCACTTATCTGTCCTTTGTCCGAGAGCGATGATCAGGTTATAGGTAGGTGCAATTCCATGCCCAAACACTAATGAGCCAATGGTGCTAATGAGCAAAATAGGAATGTCCAGCATGAAATAAACTTACAGAAGCAGATTTGCACGATCCTCCGGACAAAGCGTATCTAACGGCAACCGATGGCAGTCTAAGTATTGAGGAGTTGGCTGGTAAGTCATTAATCCCTATTTACTCACAGCTGTCACGTAGCTTATGTCTGACAAACATTAAATTAAGAAGCAATCCTAACATTAGTTAATACTAATGTTAACTTAAGCCCTTCTTGTGTTTTGAACATCAGCATTTTGCTAATTAATGTAATGCTAATTCGTGTGCTTCTTTGTAATTTTCATTTGTGTGTTAACATTAACAACAATGATAAAGAACATAAAAAGGGTCAGTTTCAGGTGGGAATTCAACAGTTTTTGGCCAAAACAGTGAGTCAGTCCCTGACCAGGGAGAGAACAACAGAAGACCATAGACCAGAGGAAGCCCTGGAGCCACAAATAACAATTTTAATCAATTCAGGTGACGTTTTGGCGTACGGTAAAATTGATTGCGAGCACAACTGCACTTTGGCAATCACAATCAATGATCCCATGGCAAATTAAATATTTATGAGCCATAACTTCCGAATAAATAGTTGGTGTTGTGGTTGTGATTTTGGAAATGCAGTTGTGCTCTCAATGTTCTTTCCAAAGAAAGTACTGAGTAAACTTGTAACGCGGTGCATACACACCGCGGTAAATATTAACAGAGGTAGACCCAAGTGCCGGCTCGCAAGAGCAAGATGCACTACAGCCCTCAGATGAAAGAGCGAGAATCAAATATGCACAGCAACCCAGAACGATAAACGAAAACAACGCGGAAGACTCAACGCGAATACGAACAGAAAATAAACCAGGCATTAAAGAACGTAACAAAACAGAAAACCACGCGGAAAATACAACGCGTGAAAAACTGGCACTCAACCGTAGGTTACGGGAAAAGAAACAAAAATAAGGAAGTAACTGAAACAACGCGAAAAATACACGCAAAAACTGAACCAAAGATGCCAGGAGAAGAAACTGGCAGCAGGCAAAACAACGCCGCGGCAAAACAGAAAAACGTTTCAAAAAAATAAAGACAAAACGGATAGGAAAAAAATACAGGCTGGGGAAAACTTGAGAAAGGTCAGAAAGCGACGCAGGAGACTCGAATAAGCAAAGAAACAGAATAAGAGAGAAAGGTGGCGAGACACCTTCGATAGCAAACACAACGCAGAGAGAGCAGAGAAAGGCTGAAACCGCAAAGGGAAGACCAAAACGATTCAGCAGTGATTTGTTCCACCAAGCTTCCTTAAGAAGCCATAGCAACGGCTGAAACGAATCACTGCTGATTGCGCCGATTGAGTCTGGGTGGGGGAACAGCGCCCGAGTCAGCCATGACAAAACTACAGATTTAACTAATTCTGACACATCTTTGGATGCAGTCGTCCGAGAGCAGAGCATCTCCTCCTAAGGTCCCATTGAACGGAAAGCAATTTGAAGCAGCACCAAGACCCATAAGGGGCCGGTGGATGTACTGATGCTGGGGTTGGATGTGCTATTGCCATAAGGGGACGTGGTGATGCTGGCTCCTACCTGAGGCTCACCATCTGCACCGAAGGGACTGTGACTACTTGGCCGGGGAACAAGAACTTTAAGCTATAACTGTAGAACCACCTTTTGTCCACAAATACGGACTGGTGCTAACGGGCCACCCAATGGAGGATGGGTTTCCTTTTGAGTCTTGGTCCTCCCAAGGTTTCTTCCTATTTCCCCGCCATCTTAGGGAGTTTTTCCTTGCCACTGTCGCCTTTGGCTTGCTCATTAGGGATCTGGACCCATACAATTTGTAAAGCTGCTTTGAGACAACATGTGTTGTAAAAAACGCTATATAAATAAAATTGACTTGACTTGACTCTTCAGTATTTCCATGTATATGCTCAATATTGTTTATTTTGTCAGACAACACCCTGTTGAATCAGAAAAAGCAGAGCATGACAGATTCTACATCACCAGTGTACATTTATACACATTAAATCCCCAAAATCAAAACCGTTTTTTTTTACTTTTTTCTGTTTTAGAGGCTCTCATGGAGCCAAAATTATGGAAATATAAGCCTGGAAGTGAATCAATATGTTGGCTCAACTGTCTACTTCAGTTTGAATCCTGAATTATCATTTTGCTATATGTACACCTTGAGATAACTAGTGTTAAAGTGTATTAGTACAAATTGTTTAGAAATCGGCTCAAAATGGCCGCTGCACAAAGGGGTTAAAACAAATGTACTTACCCGTGTCTATCCATAATTATTCGATGTGTATTTTTGAACATTAACAATTATTATTTGGACAATGTAAATCAAATAAGTGTCAGTGTTTTTGCAAAGCATTTACAGTGCTTGTGGGGGTGGGGGTGGGGGGGGTAGTTTTGTTGTGCTATTGGCTGCCAGTGCAAAAAATATATGGTCCAGTGACAGTATTATTACTACCTCCTTGTTTCTACACTGTCCAATGAATCAGCTGTACTGAGCATACAGCAGCACCGTTGTCTGATCCACCTGAACAATGAAAAAATGTAAGTGTGTGTGCGTGTATTATAAATGTTATAAAAGAACAACACACTAACCACCACTATGTCAGTCACTGAGTATTATCCACCACTCCTGTTGAGTCCTGACTATTGAAGAGTATGTTGAAATAAGGATAAAGAAAAAAAAGTATGCAGAGAAACAGATACAGGACTACAGTTTTTAATTATAGAACCACAAAGTGCTCATATATGATCAATACAACTAAAAAGGTTTACCCTACTATACAAATATACTACTAAAACTATTAAATGTACCTTGAATGATGATGCAAGGTGTACTCGGTAACTCTGTAATGCCACCATCCTGTTCAGGAAAAAATGTAAAACACACTTCTAACACACCTCTGACTCGTACTGTGACTACAAATCCATTGATTTTCATACATGTAACCATATACAAACAAATAAATAACCAAGTTTACCTCATTTTCAACAAGCAGGATGCTTGGAGTCTCGCCCAAGTACCTCGACAGACACTTAAGCAAATGCAAGGGATTTTCCAATTGGTCTACAATCAAGAGTTTGTTTCGTTTCCAGAAATTCTTTTATTGCCTTGCCTTTCTTGGAGATTTCTTCCATAAGTTTTTTCTGAACAGAAAAACCAAGAAGCAATTCTGCATGGTCAAAAAGGAATGTGGCCTCAAATAAGTATGGCCACTGTTACATCATGGTACTCAGGTCACTGCTAGAGTTGATCATCAGACGCTGGCTGTAGTATGTGTCGATCATTAATTGCTTCATGTGAGGATCTGGGGATCGACCTTCTTTGTATGCCTTATGGAGCTCCATACGTTTTTCACTGTGTTTGCTTATATCAGATGGGGGGGTCTGGCTGCCACTGAAGACAACCATAGCAATCAGAGGGCTTCATTTTTTTCGTAGCATGAACATCATCTTGTCTTCTAACATTAAGTGATTTTTGTCTGTTGCAGTTCTCCACACGGTTTTCCATCATGAGTGAATCAAATCCACTTCCAATAACACTATCCCCACTTACGTCAAGGAATGAACTTGGATAGGTTTCAATGATGATTTGAGCAACTTCTCTAAGTTTTCCTCGTCCAGGTTTGGTTCCACAAGCAAGTAACTCATCAACTATTCTGACCATTTCTTTCCTCATTGCTGGTGTTGGTCGCCTCTTTTCATTAATAGCCTTCATAAGGTCAGATGGAAGTTTCTGCCAAGGAACTTGGAATTTTTCATTGATAAATCTGACTGCTGGCTGAGGCTCTGGCACAGCAGGCTGCTCTGTGACAACATCTAAATAACCTTGTGGTCCTGTGGATAAATGAATAAAATACAAACAATTAATTACATTTATAATACACGCACACACACTTACATTTTTTAATCACGATTAATCTCAGAATTCCATATAGTTAATCGCAATTAATCACATTTAATAGCATGTGTTAGAAAATAAAGATTTTTAAGTGAATTGTTACAAAAATGTTACATAAAATGGTGTACGCATTTATGCTAAATGAGAGAGAAAGAGCTAACCTAACTAATGTTAAACTATGAACTGTTAGCTTTGTTATGCTAACCGTTGCAGCAGCGCCCGTGGTGCCTTGAATAGAGGAACTTCTCCAATAATACCAGAAAAGGTCGCTAGTCGCTTTTTTAAAAATAGCTAGAGGGTCTGAAAAGTCTCTGAATATAGCGTCAAAGTCTCAAAGACTAACAAGACCAGAGAGATGATGCTCACAGTCACCTTTCAGCATGAACTATGGACGCCTCACAGAGCAAAATAGAATCTGCGTTAACTTTGCTTGCCAAATTTGTTTTGAATAGTGTTAAAATGATCACGTTAGCACAATATTTTGGCGTTAACCAACAGTGTAAGTAAAGCAGATGGTTCTATGTTTAAATGGCTTCCATACCTTCTCATCCAGCATTATTTGAAAACTGAAAATAATTAAATTCTAAGTTCAGTTTTCTTATATGGTAAACTAAGAGAACCATCCTAAAGTATCATGATGTAATATTTGTCATATGGCCCACCCTAAACAACATACACACAGAGAACCAACTGAAAGCTGATCCATCTATTCTCATTCATGTACAGCACTCAGGATGGTTAAAAACAAAAGTACTGCAAATATTTATAAAAAATGTCATCTGTATGTTTTAAGCTGTTGACAACAGTTCCTGTACCAAAACCATTAACAAAAGGCTATTATTTTAGTTGACAGTAAATGCCAACAGCAACTAAAACTGCCACTATACTGAGTAACTGTACAAATTCTTGATTATTGTTATAATTTCTGGTTTAAAATTGTTGAAGTTTTTACATACCTTCAGCAAAGGCTTGTATTAGTTGCCTACACTGAATAGACCGCAGAATTCCACCCAAATCCTCTGTCTTCACCAGACTGAGGTCCTCCAAAGTGTCAACGCCAACATCTGTCAGTTTTTGTACAACAGCTGCAAGCAACTCTTCTGAGAGTGATGGCAAGGCTTTTTTTATTACACACTGGATGGGTTCCATAGAGGCATGTGTTTCGGAGGGAAAAGCTGTCTTGCACCTCTGTGGTAAACTCTGAGAGGAAAGTAATCATAAATTTCATCAGTTGAAACACACAGAACCTTGTTAGGACTGTGCGTTTTCAAAATTTCATACACCCCAAGTTCATGTACAAGTTTGGCTTTTTTCTGCATTAGAACAAGCAGAACTGTGTTTTCACAACAAGTTTCCCAAGTTGTAATTCAGTATGACTAACATTCCATTTTCATACAGTGTCCCGTGGACATTAACCTTGTCAGTAACTACTGAATTAGAGGAGTCGAGATAAAAATCTTTAACTGCATCTTTGATGTTACTGTCATATAACTCTGGATAATATTTAGTACAGTCAAACATTTTCACTTGAGAGTTAAACATGCCAGTACTAGACAAATAAGTCTGAAGAAGCTGATGTCTATCAGCAAGAGACTTTGTCACATTTTTAAAGTTTTTACTTGCCCTGATGCACCTTTTAAAATAGCAATGCTTACTTTCAAATCGCATAGTCCATGTTCGAATAAGTGGACCAAATTTTAAGGTCAAGTCAGCATAATGAAGCAAGTAATGGTGTTTGGGTTTCAGTCTGTGGTGTGGAAAAAGTATCTTCCGAGTATCTACATACTCTTCAATCAAAACTTTCATGTAAGCAACCTGTGATTCTGAAAGATTAGGTGAACAGACAAAATCAACCAATTCCCTCAAAAGCAGCAATAATCTCCATACATCATCATCTGAATCACGGATTCTGTCATGCATTATAACTGGTAAGAACCTAAGAAGCCACCAATTTTGAGCAGCATGTCCACCAAGCCTTCCACCTTTAGGATGGTGCGCATTGAGAAGTGCGCATGCGCCGAGAGTGCACGCTGCCTGTTACAGTAGCTCCCGTTTAGTTATTTAGTTATTTCGTCTTAACTTTTATTTATCTGTATATTTCTTAATTCATTTTTACAAGCAACTTAGTGAAGCTGTGCCCTCTCGAATCATGCTAGTAGAGAGAGTTTTGGTCAGTTTTTTTTCGCTGTGAAAGTTCTACTTTCACTCTCCTGGTGTACCGCGGCGCAGCAGCAACATGGTCCCTTTGTTTACAACCGGGATCAGATGATCGCGCTGAAGCCGGCCGGTGTGGACACCAGGACCGCTAACATCCCCGAAGAGCTGTGGAGACGGACGCACAGGGGATGTAGAGGAGGAATTTAACAGCGCACGGGGAAATCGAGGGCGAAAAGACGGAGGTTTTGGAGAAAAAGGGATATATGCCGCGTCTTCCCACTCTCATCATGGGCAACGTGAGGTCTCTGGCTAATAAAATGGACGAGCTAACAGCGTTAGCCATGAGTCAGAAGGAGTACCGGCAGTGTAGTTTAATGTGCTTTTCGGAGACATGGCTACACAAGGACATTCCAGATGACAACGTTTCCATCACTGGCTTTCAGACTGTTCGGGCCGACCGACTGCACCGAGAGCGGTAAGCGTAAAGGGGAGGGCTGGCTGTGTTAGTTAATAACCGCTGGTGCTCCCCTGATCACATTACCGTCAAAGAACGTATCTGTTGTCCGGACATTGAGCTGTTGGCTGTTGGACTCAGGCCATATTATTTGCCGCGGGAGTTCTCCCATGTTATTATTGTGGCTGTTTACATTCCCCCCTCTGCAAACCCAACGTCGGCGTGTGACGTCATTCACTCCACCATAGCGCGTCTTCAAACTCAACATCCGACTGCCTTCATTGCCATATCAGGTGACTTTAACCACGTAACTATGGCCAGAACATTACCTAACTTCACCCAGTATGTGGACTGTCCCACCAGAGAGGAGAGAACGCTGGATCTGCTGTATGCTAATGTTAAGGATGCATACAGCTGCTCCCCCCTCCCCCCTCTGGGTGGATCGGATCATAACATGGTCAATATCAGCTCAAAGTATGTGCCTCAGGTTAAGAGTCAGCCTGTGACCACAAGGACAGTGAGGAGATGGTCAGAGGAGACTTCTGAAGTGCTGCAGGACTGCTTTGAGACTACAGACTGGACTGCACTCTATGAGCCTCATGGAGAGGACATTGACGGGCTCACAGAGTGCATCACAGACTACATTAACTTCTGTGTGGACTGTCCACACTGTCCCAACAAAAATTGTTAAATGTTACCCCAACAACAAGCCTTGGGTAACAAAGGACATTAAAGCCCTCCTTAACAAAAAGAAGAGGGCTTTCAGAGCTGGAGACAGAGAGGAGGCGAGAACGACCCAAAGGGAACTGAAAAGAACCATCAGGGAGGCTAAAGACAGATATAGGAGGAAGCTGGAGTGGAAACTCCAGCAGAACAACATGAGGGAGGTCTGGAGTGGTATGAGGACCATCACCGGCTTCAGATCCAGCAACAACAGTGGAGTAGAGGGCAGTGTGGACAGGGCCAACGAGTTAAATCTGTTTTTTAACAGATTTGACACTGCAAGCTCTGATCTCCCCCTCACTGACTCCCCTGCTGCCAGGCCTCAACAGCCCACTCCACTCCCCCTCCCTCCACCGCCTGATAGCCTCCCCGCCTTCTGTGATAGTCCACTTCACACCTCCTCTCCTCCTCCACCAGTCGCCTCTACAGTGATTCTCAGTGAGAAGACAACTACAGAGACTCCACATGAATAAGGCTGCAGGCCCTGATGGTGTCCCCCCCAGGGTGCTCAAAGCTTGTGCCACCCAACTTTGTGGAGTCCTGCAGCATGTCTTCAACATGAGCCTGTGTCTCCAGAGGGTCCCTGTGATGTGGAAGACGTCCTGCATTGTTCCTGTGCCAAAGTCTCCGCGGCCCAGTGGCATCAAGGACTACAGGCCAGTGGCACTGACGTCTCACATCATGAAGACCATGGAGAGACTCGTCCCTGGAACAGCTCCGGCCCATGGTCCAGCCACTTCTAGACCCCCTCCAGTTCGCCTACCAACCTCGTCTGGGAGTTGAGGATGCCATCATCTACCTGCTCAACCAAGTCTATGCTCACCTGGATAAGCCAGCCAGCACTGTGAGGGTCATGTTTTTTACTTCTCCAGTGCATTTAACACCATTCAGCCTGCTCTTCTGGGTGACAAGCTGAACGTGATGCAGGTAGACGCCCCCCTTGTGTCCTGGATTGTTGACTACCTGACTGGCAGACCACAGTATGTACGTCTGCAGCACTGTGTGTCAGACAGAGTGGTCAGCAACACCGAGCTCCACAAGGAACTGTCCTCTCTCCTTCCTCTTCACCCTTTACACCACGGACTTCAACTACTGCACAGAGACCTGCCATCTTCAGAAGTTTTCTGATGACTCTGCTGTAGTTGGATGTATCAGCAGGGGTGATGAGGATGAGTACAGGGCGACGGTGAACAACTTTGTTGCGTGGTGTGAGCTGAACCATCTGCAGCTCAACGTGACAAAGACAAAGGAGCTGGTGGTGGACCTGAGGAGGGACAAAGCACAGGTGACCCCTATTTCCATCAGGGGGGTCAGTGTGGACACTGTGGAGGACTATAAATATCTGGGTGTTCACATTGACAATAAGCTGGACTGGGCTAAGAACACTGACGCCCTCTACAAGAAGGGCCAAAGTCGTCTCTATTTTCTGAGGCGTCTGAGGTCATTCAACATCTGCAGGACTATGCTGAGGATCTTTTATGAGTCTGTGGTGGCGAGTGACATCCTATACGCTGTTGCATGCTGGGGCAGCAGGCTGAGGGTGGCAGACTCCAACAGACTCAACAAACTGATCCGCAAAGCCAGTGATGTGGTGGGTGTGGAGCTAGACTCTCTGATGGCAGTGTCGGAGAGGAGGACGCTGTCCAAGCTTCAGGCCATCATGGATAACGGCTCCCATCCACTCTATCACACAGTGATGAGACACAGGAGCACATTCCGTGCAAGACTCATTCAACCCAAATGCACTACAGAACGCCACAGGAGGTCATTCCTACCTGTGGCCATCAGACTTTATAACTCCTCCCTTAGAGTATGACACCATTCACATGTACAGTAATAATAGTAAAAGGAATTTAATTATATGTGCGACAACTCAAATGTGCAATAATCTTTTTTTACCTCTGAACACTTACTGCTGTTTATCTGTACTTATTATAGCCACAGCCACATTACACTTAATTTTATTTATTGTATTATAGGATTTTATATATGTGTACATATTGCAAATTTATCTTTTGTGTAAATTATTATTAGAGTGTTTATTCTAAGAGTGTTTATTAGCTCGACAGATAGCTAGCTAGCTAGCTAACTTCTCAATGGCTAGCCAGCCAGCAAGCCACCAAAAACCCACTAAACGTGTAACAATAGCAAAATGGGCTAGCAAATGCTGGAAAATTAAACAGGACCAATTCTCACATTTCCACGACTGTGTACACCGTATCTGAGTTTAGCTATTACCCTTATCTGTTAATATTAACTTTGCTCAACAGGTGGCTAGCTCAGCTAGCTAACTACCTTTTCCCACACAACTTGTGACAATAGCTAATTAGGTAGGCTAAAAAAACTAAATATGACAAATTATCATATGTAGGCAGGCAAAAGCCTATAAAAGCTACAAAAAAAAATAAAATATTAGAGTTTACCACAGAGGCGCACAGCTCACCAACTACTTCCCCAGTGAGATGTGATAAATTGCGGGAATATGCTTATTCGTAATGCAAAGTTGTTTCACGAAAAATGACTTTCCGTAAAGCAGACATTAAGGACAATTTCCTTTATTAAATACACATACTCTTAATTTACAGATATTTTTTACAGTGTGGTAAAAGGCACCATTATAGTGCTTCATACCCATAGCATCGCTTTAAATAGAACCATACAAACAGTGAATTCACTTATCATGGTACTCCAGGTTGATCCTGCCCACGCACAACCTGTATTACATGCTTATATCAGATATGCTGTAAGCTTATCATGATAGAAACCCCAGCCTTTAATTGGCTCCAAATTTTACGCATGTGCACCAAAGACATACACTTACCTTTGTTCTAGTAAACTTTTATACATGACAGTACCAATGGTATTTGTGGTCTCGGACCCAGAATGAACAGTGCGCAGTGCCCTGGCACCATCACCTCTAACTCCAAGTTACTGATACCCAAGCAGAGATAATAGGAAACCGTTGGTTAGTTTAACCAATCAGATCTTCTGGGTTAATGTACCTCCTAATAGAATATTACATGTGGGAGATTTGGCTCTATACCATCTAAATCCTGATCAGTATGAAAGTGAGATAGAGATCATCAAACTGACTACACTGGCAATGATCAGGCAGAAGATCTAGATAAACAATCAATTATCCTAGAATCACTTTCAAAATACATGGTAAAGCTAATGTCTCCCAGTTATCTACGTCCCTTTTATCTATGCGAACTCCTTCACCTTTCTAACCTTCTCTGGTCCCTTAAAGGGTCCTGTAGCAAGAAGTGAGAAGCTCCAAGAAACTTTTATTTTCAGCAACCTTTTTGCTGAGGAGCTCTGAAGTCCCAAGTCCAGGAAGGACCGTTACTGTAACGGTTGGCTCCGCCCCTGTTTCTGTGTCGTCCTCTGGTCCCGCCCTGTTTCTATGGTTACCCTTCTGTTTGTCACGCCCTGCCCTGATCATTCCCAGCTGTCTCTCGTTGTTGGTTTGTATTTATACTCCCTGTATGTCTCTTGTCACTTGTGGGTTATTGTGTGAATGTCATGGTCCGTGTTTCACGTGTGTTTCTCCCTGCTCTCAAGTTTGTTCTCTGTTTCGTCTGCTAGCTTTGTTTCTGTGTTTGAGTTTGTTCCCTGGCCTCCTGGTTTGTGTCGCGTTTCTAGGTTTCATGTTGCTATTAGGTATTCCCGTTACGCTGTGTTTTCTGTAGTCGTGTCTAATGTTATCCTGCTCGGTCTTCCCTGTGTTATATATTACTGTTGTTGTGTTTCCCCGATTTTGGATTGTGTTCTCCCGCTCATGGTTTATGTCTGTATAAGTTCCGGTTTGTTCTGATCCTGTTCTCGTGTATGCTTAGACTTCTTAGTTCGTGGTTAGTTGTTCGTTCATGGTTCGCCTGTCTGTTTAGTTTGTATTAGTTTATGTTCATTCGCCTGCGTATGTCTATGTGTTTGTCGGTTACATTGCCCTGTTACGTGTCTTATGTCTCGTGTATTTAATGATATTGGTTTCCTCGTGTTTGTATAGTTTCCCGTTTCGTGTGTATGCAAATAAACCCTTCGTTCGCCTGCGTGTGTCCCGCCCCCTTAGTCTTCCCGTTTAAGTCTCGTCACTTGTCGCGTATTACTTTCGTTTCAGTTCGCCCGTTCGTGCATGTTCTCCCTCTGTCCTCCTGTGCCTGCGTCATGCCCCTTCAGTAGTCAGATCGTGACAGTTACCCACAAATTTGAGGCACTAATCATATCTGGACTTTCCACAGCTGCAACCCCAACTGCCTCTCTCCTTCTAATATTCATCAATACTCATCTCCAAGAAGGCAAAATTTCAGAGATTCTTAGAACGTTTGCCCCAAGATGGACCGTTAAAGCGTTAAAGCTCTGGGGTCTTATTCAACTGATGTTTCCCTACCAGGGTATGATTCTCTGGACTGAAGTTGATACCTAGGTTAAATCCTGTGTCTATATCATCTGAACATTAAGTGATCTACACCACTTTTCTTTGTCATCTGTTTTACTGTCTTCTGCCTAGTCAACATATCTGTTAACTGGACCTGGGGAAATCCTGTGATTTCAACACTTCAACCTCTTTCTCTTAAGAAAACCCCCTTTTTGTGACAGAGGTAATGAATATTCATTAAGTAAGTTCCAATATTCAGCAGTGTAAATGACCAATAAGTTTACTACAATCACACCCCTAAATGTTGCTTAAATAGTGCTCCACATTCAGAATTAGTAGAATTCAGTGGGACCAAATCTACATCCCTACTGGTCCCAGTCTCCGGAGTTGAGTCGGACTAAAGCCAGAACATCGCCACCGGTTCCATCCTCCAAGAAAGATTCATTAGCCTCTCGAGGCGAAATAAGTACTTAGAACTAAGTTGTTTTATGTAGTTTTAGTCAAATTTGTCAAATTTGTATATAGCCTTTGTATTTTACTTTCATTTCACTCAGTTAAATTAAAGTTAATGCTGCTCGGCAGGCAGATATTGATTTTAGTTTACGTTCAGTGTAGTCAACGCCAAGATAACAAACACAGACGAAAGTTCTACTGAGCACCTGTGAGCCTCTCAAGGAAGTTGAGAGCAGCCTGAACTAGGCCTGCTCAAGTGAACGTGAGACAGGTTCCCGGGTCGTGTAAGCGCCAACTGAAAGGCCAAGATCCGCGCTCCAAGACAGCGCGTCAAGTCCGCCTTTGAAAATTTCTACAGTTGACCACGGACGAGTTTCCCTTTCGACCTCCAAGTAAGCCGCAATCATATGTTGCATCGTGTGCCAGCCTTGAATCGTCTGTTTCTGTAGAATTCTCTCCATAATGTTTAGGTATATCTAATAGCTCTTCATTAGCCTGTCTGGGGTTTCTGTGCTCTTTCTGATTTCCTTCTGAATTCATTACTTTCCCCTGGTCCTATTTTGTTTAGGGAAGGTTTACTTTATCTACATAGTCCATTCATAGTTATATAATTATCAATTGTTTTATGGCTTTCCTTTGATTTATACTAGCAAGCTTACTTATTAGCTACTCTCCTGGGCCAAATCATCCCACATGTAATGCTTATTGTTACGTCCCCAACCCCAGGTGGGGCTAAACTCCTGTCTAGGCTATGGCGGGGGTGCGTAACAATATGAGTGATTTGGTGTGAGACGGCCAATAGGTATCAGACAATGATGTTTGTGAACAGGTTTATTACTTTATATGTAATAACCCCAATAGACATCCTGTGCAACAACCACCACAGCAATACACAACAATACAGAATGTGCCCAACTCCTGTGAGTGCTACTCAAGGAAGAGAGCCTGGATGGTGCCCAAACAAAGAAAGAAACAACATTTGATTATCCTCACTTACCCATCTCCAACCCTATTATACTAGCTAACTCCTATATACACTAACAAAGCAAAAATAAAATAACTAGAAGATAAAATACAGAAGGTGGCACCCACTGACTTACCTAGGGTGTTTATACAAACTGTCGATCCTACGTGATGCATTATGTAGGTGCGCACACAGTCTACCCTGCTCTCGACCAGAGTCACAACCCAAAAGAAAACTACAATTTGTGATGGCGAGACAGTGACAATGGATAAATAAAGAAACAATAAAGCAAAGCACGCTCAGTAAAAACCGGGAGCAGTGTTGCCAACGAGGCAAAACGCTAGAAAGAGGGTATTCCCGTCTCTGTCTCTTCCGGGTCTTGGGGATTGTGATGCCCTTATATGCGCACCGAATCCTCCAATCCGTGGCGCACCGAGATTGGGAGACTCCCGCGACGCGAGATCCCGACGTGCCTAAACCTCAGACAGACAGAACAAAACAGAGCGAGACAAGCGCAGCGACAACGCAACACAAGTGCAGCGATAACACACGTAACACTTATAGTTATATAGTTATGTTTCCCATTCTTAAATGAAAGTATATTATTGATTAAAATGTTGCTGTAGGACAAATGATATTCAAGACATTGATATTCTCTGACCAGTACATTTCCTCACAGACTGTGGCTTTGCTGTGAAGAGGTACATGGTGCGACTGATGACCTACCTCCCAGGTACTGTGTTAGGCAAAATGACCTGCACACCACAGATCCTATATGAAACAGGAAAAATAGCTGCCACAGTAGACAAAGTTTTACTGCAGGTAAGTGTCTGGTTTAAAAGGTGAATTTAGTTTTCCCTGTCTTGTGGGAGACATTGCTTTGTGATGTTTCTATTTTTTTGTCATGTGTTCACTAATAGAATATTGTTTGTTTCATGCTTCTTTTGTGAACTTCATGAAGATGGAGCACCCATACCTTGAGTCTCTTCAGAGGAAAAACTTCATATGGAGTCTAGCCACTGTTCCTCTTTTAAAGCAGTACCTTTCTGTAATTGATGGAGACCCTATGCAGCAGATTGTTAAGGGAGTTATTGAACAGTATCAGGTCCAAGTGGAACCAAAACTGAGCTCTTTCCGCAAGTGTAAGCATGTTTCATTGTAACATTTTACAACTGGTTCTTTTCAATGTTTAACTGGTAATAAGACTCTTCCTTCTTCAGGTATTAATCATGGAGATTTCAACGATCACAATGTTCTTGTTGAATCAGATGACTCATCAAACTATAGGATTGCAGGTATCCTGGACTTTGGGGATATGAGCAGTGGGTACTTTATATTTGAGCTTGCCATCACTTTAACTTACATGATGATTGAGAATACCAGTCCTTTAGATGTTGGTGGGCCTGTAATAGCAGGCTGGGAGAGTGTCATTCCTCTGAATGAGGCTGAGAAAGATGCACTGTATGTGCTAGTGTTGAGTCGTTTAAGTCAGTCCTTGGTCCTGGGTCGCCATGCTGTTCTCCAGCAGCCAGAGAATGAGGAATATCTCATGCTCACAGCTAAGACAGGTGTACGCATTCTCTTTCTCCTCTGGCAGGAGGGGAAGGAGGAAGTGATGAGAATATGGCTCCAGAGTGCTGCCAAATATGCACAAAATTATCAAGGAGCAGGAGCAAAAAATAAGCAAGAGTAATGTAGTGCAGTGTGGCATTAGCCTTCTGTATGAACAATAATACTTGAGCAATCATGGTTTCCTTTGCAGGAGTTAGACTAAATGTGGTCTATGGATTACAGAACAAGTACTGTCTAATGAATAGATCTGTGTTATGAGGCAAACGGAGACTACAGACACAGAGAAAGCTTAAGGCAAGGGTCAGTGTAATCTTTTATTTTCATGGATTCTAAATCTAAACAATCTAAAACAAGATGAAAAACAGTCAACAGTTACAAGATTATAAAGACAATGAATGGTAAATACGCAGAGTACAATTGGACAGCTACAGCAGAGTATGTAGTCAATGCCTCGTGACAATAATGGTAACTGGAATATGGACAGATACATGACAGACAGCACCAAAACGAGGAGCCAGAAGTAGTCCAGTGAGGCTGGAAGGGAAAGCACCAGTCTTCATGTTACCAGTTGAGGCCCGGAGAAGGCGCTCACCACCAGCTTGCGCTGTGATGGCACATCTGCCTTCTTGGTGTACACCAGTTGAGGTGACTCCGTCACTGACAACTGCTTCCACCTCTCTGAGTCCGGGTGCTGATTCCACCTTCCATGGTCTAGGTGCTGGTGATGTGTCCACCCTTCTGAGGTGAGGAGGCACCCTTCCTCCTGGGCACTGTTGACAGAGCCTCCTGGGCCTCTCCCACAGTGAAGCGAGCAGACAGTAGGGTAATGTGAGCTGGATGGGATTTTTGCTGGAGCCTTAGCTGCTAGGGATTTGTTGCCGTCAGAGTGCCCTGACTCCATTTCCAAGCCAGAAGCAGGACCCTCAAAGAGAGACTCTTTGACCTCTATGGGAGGGACACTTCGTCCAACCTGAGGCTATCAAGGTCATCGTAACATTCATTGTAGCCATCATCCTTGAAACATCTTGGTAGTACTGGGCTGGTAGGACACTGCAGAGTCTGATCCTGGTCCACAAGCCCTCAGGGTCAAACAACAACAAAGACAACCACAAAACAGGGACTTAAGTACACACTAAAAAGACAATAACAGCATACAAGTATAACACCAACTAACAAGGGAGGGGCATGATCATGAGGAAACAGACACATATACCTGCAAATAAACACCAATGAGACGTGGGGAAGAGTGGAGGAGGAGGCTGTGCTGTGACAATATTACTGACTATTTATACTCTCCACTCATTTACTCTTTTCATTTTCACTAGATTTATATTTTACTTTAATAATGCCAGACACAGGGACTGTGAAAATACTATTATTTTCATTAGAACTTATTTAAAATAAAAATTAAATGAATTGTAAGGGGATTTTGTTATTTCACTTGCCTGTACCCCACTTATCTAGAGCCAGTGATGAAAATAGGTAAATGTGAAGGTTTAAGGCAGGGGTGTCCAAAACTTTTGCAGTGAGGGCCAGATTTGGTGAGGCAGGTGAACATGTATGGGAGAGCAAGCCCACAGAAGAGATTGCTCCTAGTCTAACTCCTCAGATTTCTCCTAGTCTAACTCCTTAAACATCTCTAAAGCTCTGCAAGAATGTTCCAGAGAATATTAGGAACACAAGCTGAATGTGTATTTTAAATTCAGATATATACCATACTTGTATACTTGTTATGGCTGTCTTAACCTACACCTAACATTACACTACTAAATTGTTTTAATTGTTTATATTACACTACTAAATTGTTTATTGTTTCATCTTTCATCTATGTAATGTTTAATCTTTACATTCTAAAGTGTTATATATGAATAATTAAATAATCCTAATTATTATCATTTCATTGTTGTGAATGCTTTTCAATATCTCCAACACTCAAAAATAAGACCATCCATACATTTACATCTGCTTGTCCGGGTCCGGGGGCAGGAGGCCCAGGTTTCCCTCTCCCCAGCCACCTCTTCCAGCTTTTCTGTGGGGATTCCGAGGACAGCTGACAGATATAATCTCTAGCATATCCTGGGTTTTCCATAGGGTCTCCTCCCAGTTGGACA
>JAGXOD010000249.1:0-46907 GCA_020368025.1 Brachyhypopomus occidentalis | reverse complement strand
AGTCCTTCTGCTAGTCAGAATGACTTATACTAAATCATACAGTTCATGATGATCTGAAATAATCTAATGACATGATCAAGATGACATTATCATAATAATTTCTCTCACATTTCCTCCCTTTGATTCTGTGTAATCATTCAATTTGAGTAATCAATAGGTAATCAATCAAGTTACATCAGTCCACTGATCATTCTTATACAGGTTTCTTTGAATCATAACATCACTACCAGAAGTCATTCACATTACATTTCCACATAAGCATCATGGAAAACAAAATTCTACAAGGTAGAATGAAATAAACTCTAAAAAAGGTAGAGTGTGATGACCATGGGTTTGCCAGTGTGTAACCTTTGAACTTTCTCGGGATCCCCTCTAACGTGGCATCCCTCGGGACACGACTTTGTGCTGCATAGATTGTTATTGGGGGTGAGGAAAACCGGAGTGCAACACCCCTCCCAGGCGAACAGCAAACTGGCTCCTGTGGTGTAATTCTTCTTCTCTGGCAGAGCAGAATAGGTCTTCTCCCCACATGCCCACATCATCGCTCCGTCTGTTACTGGGTTGACAATGCCCTGAGAGGAGTTGTAACTCCATTTCGCAGAAGAGTTGTTTAGTCTAATGGTACATGTTGATCCGTCCCTGGCCGTCGCTACCAGTTCAACTCTGCACCGAGTGTGTCCTATCCAAGGATCGCCTTTCGAGGCCCCCTCTGAACAGAGACACCACTCCCCCTGAACAGGGAGTGTCAAATGTCATGTTGCGAATGGCTGCTCGTGACACTTTGTCATTCGAGTCGCAGTTATTATTCCTGTGGTCCACACTTGCTACGTCATTACCTACCCAACCGGGAACTTTACCACCACGAATGATGGCGTGTGACATGTTGTAGAATTGGCCTGTTAACCTATTAATCTCGCATGTGGGTCTATCAATGAGAACTGTGGCCATCTCATAAGTGATTGGTGTAGGGGTCCACGGTGCGTGGAACGGGTGACAAACCAGACAAGGATGATTCGGTTTCACTGCAGCAGCAGTGACAAGGGATAAAGCACACGCGGTGTTCCCCTCACACCTCTCCTCTGGTGTGGGGGGAGATTACAGCTGCCCCTCCTGTGGAAAACAGCATCATACAAGAGAACAACAGCAAGAATGTCATTCTGGCGGCTGCTCAGGAGCTCTCTTGCAGTGAGTGTAATGTGTCCACGTGGCTCGACCGCTGGTTTTCACGGCTGTGTTGGTTGTTAACAGCACTTGGAACGGTCCCTGCCACCTGGGTTGATTCCACCTTCGTCTGCGGGAAGTCCTTGATCAACACCCAGTCTCCTGGCTGGAACTCGTGCAGTGGGTGCTCTGACATCTCAGGTAGTACTGCTTTGACCTGTTTAGACACAGCGGAAAGAGACTTGTGCAAAATCACACAGTATTGCAACAGTGGCTCATTCACCAAGTGTGTGTCCCACTCGGGTGGTCCCACTCCAGTATTTGGAGGCCTTCCAAATACAATCTCAAAGGCTGATAAGCCTGTGCGGGCCAGAGAGCGAGTGCGGCTCTGCCACAAAACCAAAGGCAGGCATTTAACCCAGTTTAGTCCTGTTTCTTGAGTTAACTTAGAGAGCCCTCCCTTAATTGTGCTGTTGCCTCTCTCCACTGCTCCTGTGCTGGCAGGGTGGTAACTGCAGTGTTTTCTCATGTCTATCCCCAGGTATTTGGTCAACTCATTCAACCCTTCGTGTACGAATGGAGTGCCGTTGTCACTTGACACCCTCCTGGGTAACCCCCATCGTGGCATTTTTTCTCTTAGTAACATCTTTGCCACCGTATCGGAATTCTGCTGAGAAGTTGGAAAAGCTTCCACCCACTTGCTGAACATACACACACACACAAGCATGTATTTCTTTCCCTCAGCAGGTGTTAGTTCAACAAAGTCAATCTGCCAGTGTTGGAATGGTTCGGTCGGTGGCGGGTGTCCGGCGGGCACATGTTTTGTTCTGTGGTGTGTTTTGTGCACAGACTAGGCATCGTGAACAAAACTTTTGGGTGAGTGTAGTTATTCCTGGTGCGTGCCAGTGTTGACTAATCAGGGACACGATCCCTCCCTTGCACATGTGAGACCTCCCATGTGCAATTTCAATCAGGCCCCTCATATAGGCCATCGGGAGGCACGGCTTCCCCGTGTCTGTGTGCACCCAAACTCCCCCAACCATCTTGCACCCTCCCTTTGCCCACTTTTATTTCTCTTTCACTGTAGCTTGTGTTTGAGTTGCTCTGGTTATAAGGGGTGTGTCATCAGATTTGCAATGATCAACTTGCATCATCAGTACAGTATGTGTGGAGCCCGTGAGGCTGTGTGCTGAGCTGTAGCGCCTGCAAAGGCATTGCCCTTCGCTACTGTGTCTCCTGTTCTGGTGTGTGCGGCACACTTAATGATAGCGTCTTGTGATGGCAGTTGCACGGCCTCCAACAATTGTGCTTCTAGACTGTGTTTTTTATCTTTGACCCTGTGCTGGTCAAAAACTGCCTGATATTTGGCATATCCAACAACGCAGTGTGATATCTCAACCACCTCTGTGTGGACAAATGTGCAATCTTCTGATCCTGCAAAATCCTAGAGACTGCATGTGGGACCAGAAGTGTGAGTTGTGTGGACCCCACAATGTCTCTGGAAGCTACCAGTGCCTTCTCTGCCGCTGCTATCGCATGCGCACACACAAAGGCAGCCCAGCTGCCACGGGATCCAACTTCCCTGAGAAGTAGGCTACCGGTCTCTGTCGGTCACCGTGAACCTGTGTCAAAACACTTGTCATGTAAACACCTTTAACATCAACTGTCTGTTCAAACGGCTTTTTGGGATCTGGAATTCCCAAAGCTGGCATAACCTGTAGCAGGTTTTTGAGTGCTTCAAATGCTGACTGGGCCTCCTCAGTCCACTGTTCAGATTACACTTATTCATAACATTACACCCATATATTTCATACCAAAATGTTCACAACAACCTCAGCTCTCTTCCTAATGAGGTTACATTTGACTTAGTGTATTGCATAAATAAATTATATGGTCCTAAAGCTGAAAATATAGGTCCAATTTTTCAAATATCTCGTATGAAACCACATATTTACTGAAATGAACCAACTATACTGATGTTTATTTAAATAAACTAGTATAGAAATGTGTAAAAATAATGCATAAAAATTGTTTTTTTACAATCACTTATTGCATAAAAGTGTGGTCTGAGGGACTGAGATAAAATGTGACTGTGCTTTTTTTATTACATATCAAGCTTCATGGAGTATCAAAATGTTATTATTCATGTGTGCAAGCAGGAAAAAAAATTACAGCAACTATAAAAACAAACAAGCAAACAAACAAACACAGCAGAGCAGTGTTCAGTATGGCCAAAACATCCACTCATCTATATTCTATACTATTAATCTATACTTGCACATTCGGAAACGTACAAAGTAAACATTTACTAATGGACAGTCAATATAGGCAAAAGTCAAAAAACGAAATCAGGATTATTTTATAATGAATCAATTACATGAATTTTGCACAGAAGCAGCTTCTAGCTAGCCAGCTAGCTAGTAGCACACGTCGTGCCTAAAGGTGAACCTAGCTGTGTACGTCCAGTATTATAGTGACCGATATTGTAAAACAGCATTCATTTAGCTATCAGTCTTTTATGCTTCTTCATCAAAAACCTCAGGATTTCAAGCTACATTCATCGCTGCTATGTACTGTAAATCGCTACGTTACCTATGTAGCTAGCTAGCTAGTAGAAGGTGTCGCTTCAGCAGCTGTTTGCAAAATATGATCCACAATACAATTCAGAAAAAAAAATCTCGCCAGCCAACCAGATGTCGAATAAGAACAGAAGGTTCCGCCTTCTTCCGATACTACATAGATACTAGTGATGTCATGATGATCTATTGGTCATGTAATAAATGACACACAGGTCCCCCAATCACATGAGGGGAGTGGCAGGTGTTAATCGTATTGACACGAACGGACAAATCAAATGTAGGCATGATTTTAAATCTCTATTCATTGGTTCATAGCTCCTACTATGGCCACAATTTAAAGGGCCAGACTTCAGTTTCATGAAATTTGAACCACGTTTCTATGATGTCTTTGCGTAGAGATATTAATAAAAACAGAGATTAGATTTGGACGCGGCACCGCGTTAATGGACCACAGAGAGGTGCACCAGCTTCATACTCATTGAAAACCTCACGCTGGTACAGATTCTCAGTAATTCTGCAGATGTATCAACCTGCCGGGCATTTTGATAGCTAGTTAGCTATCTAGCTACCTTTAAAGAGCTTTGCAATTCAGTCCAGTTCAACGTAATGGAAAACAGAACTTAATGCAGACCATTTGTTTATCGCTCCAACGTATCGCAAACTTTAGCAGCAGCAGTCCTCTTTCTGCTGCACTGAACCACCGATCACTCGTTATGTTGATATTGGGAGGGAGTAGTGTGGTTGTCTGACGTTTTTATCTAGGAAGCTAATAACGATAAAACTGGTGGTTCACAGATTATTAGCTGGCTTTTTGGTTAATGGGTTTTCTTATTTTAAAAATGAGCAATACAAGTGTGCAGTTGCTTTCTAACACATTTATATGAAATTACATTAAATTCTCCCCATTGACGTCCGCCATGTTTTTTTTTTTTTACCAATTTGATGTAGAAAGTGGGCGCGTTGCATGACGGGATGCAGTACACCACAATGAGGCTCTTCTTCGCATACTGGAATATTCTGGTCACATACTGCATACTGATTTGGGGCCCAATCAGTACGCGAGTATGTAGTAGGCTTTTATTACACATTTACGTCATAGTGCAGTCTGTATGTTCTGCCCCTTGTAAGGTGTGAGTCCGTCCTGCTGGATAAGGAACATTTACAGGTATGTCTCTGAATACGTCCATTTACCTACCGCTACTGAGAGTGAATTTGCTGAATTACAGGTATTTAAAAAGATCAGACAAACTGATAAATGCAGTGGCCAAAGCTACTGGATTGGAATTGCATACCTCAGTGACCTGTAATACCTGTAATCTGAACATCTTGTTTTAAATGCAGAAGCATTTAACCAAGTAAACACAAACCATCTTTTGTATTGGTGACCTCTTTTATTTATATGATAGTGACGTAGTTTCTGTCTCTGTCGTTTAGGTCAAGATGGAGTGTCTGGATGGGATGACAGAAGTGGTGCAGGACGACCTGGAAGAGATTAAGCGAGATGCCGAGGTGACGCAGACGTGTCTGGGGAACACGACCAGGTCCGCCGGGGTGGTCGACAGCCCGAGGGCACCCCTGGACAAAATGGTGGAGGAGCTTATCGAACGGCAGAAGCTCTTTGGCACCAAGACCGAAGGTGCGTTTCCTCGCTCTGGTCTCTGGTGAATGTCAAAGTGCGCTGAATTTTTGCCTTTCTGACTGAAGTGTCGACCTCGTTTCAGAAATGGAAATGGTGCTCACAAAAACCTGCAGCCAGCTACTGGAAGCCAACAAGGTCGGTCTTTTGCACAGCATAATGTGTTATTACACATTATAATAGCATTTCTGTGTGTTCATTAATGATTTTTCTCATAGAATTATGAAAATCAGGTTGCAAAGTGTAAGGACCTCATGATGACTTGCCAGGAAAAAGATGAAATGGTCTCCAAGTTGCAGAATGCTTTAGAAGACAGTATCGAGACAGCTTCTGAATACGTAAGTGCTTTTAACTCTCTGATGAACATGACAAAGACATAGGTGTGACAATACACAGTAGGATATCAGAGTACGGAGAATGGTGACATTGTAAGCGTTACAAAAAGAGGTAAACCTGCCCTGACTATTTTGATACTGTGTTTTTCTTCAGAGGGCCTTTTTTGATAGCGTTAAAGGGGAAATATTACATTATAGAAATAAATGCAAGTGTTTGGTGAACAATGGCAAGGAGGTTGAAAGACCAGGAAATCCAGCGGCTTCTGCAGACTTTGAAAAAAGAAAGACGAGCTTCTGGACCAGCACCACCATGAGCAGCATTCACTCAAGGAGAAGGTGAAGGAACTCACCGCTGATCTGACGAAGCAGGCCCTAGTGTACGGAAGCACCGTCTCCACACTGGAGACGGAGAGAGCAGTGGCCGCCCATCTCGCTGCTGAGAATCAGGCTTTGTCCAGTAAGCTCAGCGATCTCCAGCAGATGACTGATGACATGAGCACCAAGCTCCAAGCCTACGAGACTGATTTAGCCAAAGCTCTTCTCAGGGACGATGAAGAAGATCGTAGCCAGCAGTCCAGCACCATCGGCTCCTTGAAGCTGGAGGTGGAGCAGCTCCAGCAGAAGCTCCATGCGCATGCACAGGAGCTTTCCCGGGAAGAGAGTCCGACTGTGCCTTCCGGAAAACCATCAAAGCTCTACGTAAAGATTGCGAGGCGATGGTGTCAACTTTGCAGGAGAAGAGCCAGAGGATCGAGGCCCTGGAGACAGAGCTGAGCCGCAGCAGAGAGGAGGTCTGTCAGATGGAAAAAGTCTGTGAGGAGTTGAGACAAGAACGAGACGCTCAGAAGGACAAGAGCCGAGTCGCCGTGGACCATTACGAAGCTGAGAGGGCCAAGGAGCGGGAGCTGGCTGAGGGAGAGGCCTGCTGCACTGCCCTGAGGGAGAAGCTCCAGCAGTGCCAGAGTGAACAGGCCCGGGTGGAGAAGGCTTTAAAGGAGGAGCTTGTTGCCACAAAAAAGGGGAGACGAGGAGCGTGCAGGAGGCACAGAGGAGACAGAGAGACATGGAGGAGAAGCTGGCGCTTAAAGATGTTGAAGTCAACACTAAAGCTCAGGAGGTTTTAAGGTAAGACCCTTATTATTCTATCTTACTCAGCAATGCTCAGAGTGTTCACTTGTCTTTTAATAAAATGCAATTGGCCTTATATATCAGATCTGATCCAAACTGAAAACATGTTAAGTAACAGTTGAATGGTGACAGGCTCGAGACGCAGATTACTGAAGACCTGGATAAAATGAAGAGCTTACATGCTGATCTGCAGCAGAAGGAGAACCATATCTCATATCTCCACATAGAGACGTTTCAGGCCAGCATCCATGCTGACCGGCTGCAGACAGAGGTTAGTAACCAAACCATGGGGTTAAAAAAAATTAACGTGGCAGGCAGAGGGGGTGGCGTTAAACCTAACGCATCGGATCACCGCGTCGTCCTCCTTAAGGTCACGGCCCTGACTGAAGCCGTCGTAGAGCTGAGAGGGAAGCTACATGAAGTGGAGGGGGAGAGAGGAACAGAGCTCTCAGCGCCCTGTGGAGTCAAGAGCAGGCCGTTGCGCAGCTGAGGACTGTGAGCGCCGTTCGTTGGGTCTCACTGAGCTGGTGATCTTTCACATGGGCTTCGTTCGCGTTTTCTCATTGCTTTTTCCATGTTGTTAACAGGAGCAGGTCGGGTCACAACAAACTCTCCAGAAATTCCAGGACCTTTGCCAGTGTAAGCACAAACACCCCACAGTGCAGCAGCACCAGTGCTGAGACCGTGAGAAGGAGCCAGCGGTTGCGGAGACGCCTTCTGCTTTAGACGTCTTGAACCGGTGCTGTCATGCTGTGTGCTCTAGTGTGTGAAATAAGGGGAGAAAAACTCGTTTTGATCGTGTGCATGTAGTGCTTCAGACCAAGGACAAGCTGATTCAGGAATTGCGGCTCACCCTAGCAGACAAAGAGAGGGCACGCGTGGAGCAGGAGCGATGTCTGGACGCTCAGCTAAAGATCAGATCCCTAAGTGAAGGTAACAGGAGGCCATTCCATTTCTCGAACGCGCGGGTGATTACGGAAGTCGTTTTTCAGAGTCGCTGATGTTGGTAACGCTATACAACCATTTCTCACAGAGCTGAGGAAGTTGGACAGGGGGCCAGAGAGAGTTGGACTGCCTGTGGTCCTGATCCCGCACATCCCAGGGGGGATAAACAGCGGGACACTACAGGACGCTGGACAGTAAGCGTTGCTTCATACTATTTGATCGCAACATTTTTCTCAACCTGTTGCGTTTCTCAGAGGAAACGGAGGAATGTTTTCAGAGTGGGTGGAAGTGAGTCGTTCTGATGTTCCAGAGAGACAAAAAGTTGGAGGGAAAGTCAGGAGGAAGGTTTCTGTCCCCCAACAAACCCGAGAGACCAGAGGAGAAAGACCAGATGGCTAAGAAACCACAGCAAGAGACCTGTGGCAGAGTCCAGCTCAATGTGGTACATGTTCTCTGTCTCACACACACACACACTTGCTTGTTTTGGCTGTTAAAATTTAGCAGCGTTTTTTTTGAGTTTCACTGCTTATGGACACAAAACCGCGGTAAAGCTAAACATATAAAACATTTAAGAGAGGTGCAGACACAACAGTTAAGAGAAATTCAGACAGCAGTCAGTGTCTGTCAGTCATCTCCTAATAAACATACAGCCCTGATCCCAGATCAGCACTACAGGTTCAGGGCCTTCCAGCACCTGCAAGCCCACGTCGTCTTGTCCTCACCAGCCCTCCCTCTGACTGCCCTCAGCAGGACTCCTCGGTCTTCTCCACTGAGAGCGAGAAGGATAACCGCTTCCCCAAACGGGAGGTGGAGATCTGCCTCACCCCCCTCAAGCCCAACCGCATCGACGTCCGCAGGGCCAGAGTCCACGGGTCCATCACGGTCAAAGTCCCAAACACAGCTCAGAAGAGGAAGAGCACAGAGGGGGAGGTGTGTGGCCCCTGGAGGGCTTCCGACAGAACCTGCCTTTAAAAAAAAATAATAAAATGATTATGTATTAGCACAATTAGCTGGTTGAATAGTGTCCTCGTAACCTGGCCTGAACCTGTCGGCGCTGTTTCATGTGTGGTCTAGAACTCTGTGCAGTCTGAGGATGTGAAGAACCTGCGGCTCCAGGGGACCTCCAGGGTCAGCGTGATGCCTGTGGAGGTTTGTGTCTGCGCGGCAGAGCTGCTCTTATACCTGTGGCTCCAAGATCACGATCACGGCAGTAATGAATGCTGATCGCTTGGGCCAGGGCTGTAATACATACACCTTCTCATCCGGTCAGTAGGGCTCTGGGATACCCGTTCTCTTCAGTAGAGTGTTATCACTGTGAACCTTTTGTTATTAGGCTGACTGAGGTGACTTTGGGAAATGCAGTTCTCAAGTTATTTCCTGGTTTCCTTCTCAGATCATGGGAGTACATCAACATGACAAAGAAATTGACCATCTCATCGTCAAGAGGAAATTTAGAAGACCTGCTAAAAGATAGCAGCTCTATCTTTAGCCATAAACATTAATAAGAGTAAACTGAAAAGCAGAATCTTGTGTAAATTGCCATTTCCTTTTTGATGTTTGATGGATGGTATATATAAATGATTTAAGAAAGATTGTCAAAAGTGACACAGTGTATGCCAAAGTGTTCTTTGCAGACACTGCCTCCTACGGCAAGATTAGGTGTATCAGATCTGACAATGTTACTGACTTAATATCAGATGACTACCAAACTCTTCTGAAAAAAAATGGCATAAGACATGAAACGTCAGCGCCATATTCACCACACCAGAACGGCACTGCAGAGCGTAACTGGAGAACACTGTTTGATATGCCCAGGTGAATGCCCACTGAGAGTAGCCTACCAAAGACATTGTGGCCTTATGCTGGACAGACAGTGACAGTAGTCAGAAACAGGTGCTTTAACAATCACACAAAACAAACAGCTTATTTAACTGTCGAGCCAACAAAAAAAAAAATTACAAGCTATGGACAGACCTCATTTAGAAGGTAAGACTTTTTTTATTTTTTCATGATTGTTATTAAAAATACCTAAATGAAATTAGTTAATTAGAAATATTTTCACAGACAGCTAGCTATACCTTAATGTACGCACATTGATATGATTTAAATTCATGCAATGTTTTAAATGTTTTAAATTACATACAGTTGGACTCACCGCGATTTCACGTCGGTACGTTGTATGAAGTCTGTTTTTGCTACTTAGCTATCACGTAGAAGTTGAAAAACTTTTCAATACGTCTTCAAACCGCGTCCCTAACACACGTATTATGTCATAAGTTCTCACCCCATTTAGTAGATGTTTGACGGAATAAATATTGTGAATAAATCCATTCACCATTTCTTAGGGTGTGCCGCCATCTCGTGGATGTTTGGCGGAATGATTTCAGAAAGTGATAGATATTTAGGCCCCATTCTATGTGTACGTGCAGAAGCATTGTTCCCTTTTTGACCTGTCCTGGAAAATGTTCTGTACAAAGCATATTTGCGTCTGTGGTAATGTTAATCTTCACACATACATCATCCCTCCCCCCCTATACCTTTCCTGTTCTCTTGACGTACATCATCCTCCCTTTTCTATCCTGTTATTTGACCTTTTCAACTACATTATATAGTTGCTAATTATTGCTCTGGTCTTGTGTTAACACCCCTATGTTCGCATGCAACCTATCTGTATAAAAGGAGTACCCTCCCTGATATCGGGGGGTCTCTGGTGAATAAACTCATCTCTTGTACAAGAGTGCCGTTTGTTCTCTCTGATTCCCGGGTGCCCACTGCACAGCACAGATCGCACAGACGAGGACGAGGTCCAGTTAAGCAGATAGTCTTACAGAAAGATTTCTGATCATGTTTTTTGTCATTATACATACATACAGAGTGCATTTTAAATAAAGATAATATTGTCATTTTCCATTACAGAGCAAGATAGTCTATAGTCATCTGACAAAAAAGACAGAAAACTATCATTTAAAATTGGGTGAATGCTTTTGTCTAATTGCTCTTTTTGACATTGTATTATTTCAGACCTAGCTGAATTAACACTGACAAGGCTGAAATTTCAGTATCTCTAGGACATCACCCCTCCTTCTTGCCAGCAATTCGAGAGCCATTATCCATCTTTTATTATTCAAATACATCAACAAGGAGAATTGAGGTTGCAGCTCTAGCACTAATTTGGCTAAAACTACGAGGATTTTCGCAAGGCAAACCAGACACTGACCAGCCCATTTTGTATGTGTTTCATGCTCATTTTACTCCTCTCCATTGGGACAATCTAACCCTTCCCCACACACTCTCTGTGCACTTGTTGTAGGTTAAGAATGTTCAAATCAAATGCAAAATGCAGATTATATTCCACATAAGGCAAGTTGAGAAGCCGAGTACTGTTGACCAGTTGGTTGCAGTTCCCGGCTTGAGAGAATCTGCTTGCTGCTGATCTGCTCCAATCTGCCCCATGTTTCTCAGGTTCTGGACAAGATACAATGATTGTCACTTTATATTTTAAAAGAGCACATCCACCACTTTAAATCCATGCTAAATTTGAGACCTCTAGGTCAAAGGGCCCATCTCATTGGGTGGGGCAAAGTGGGGCTCACAGGTGGGAGGAAATGCAACTAGGGACGTCGGAATCAGAATCCCAAGACATTGGCATCAGCACGTCCGCCTCACACTCAGGAAATGATCGCAGTCCGTTTTCAAATTGGACCATTTTCTGATTGCTTATGAATTGTTTTTATATTTCAGTTTGACCTCACTGCCGAGAGCCGGTGTGGGGAGGAATTTGGCCGCGTGTGCGTCTCACACTCAGGAACTGATTGCCACTGCCCTTTTTCAAATCGGACCATTTTCTGATTTTTTATGAATTTTTTCATTCTGACATTGGTCTCAAGACATTGGCGCCACACAGTTCCACAGGGCCCGTACAGGTCAAGGCTTGGATGTGGCTGCACGCCTCTCCAGTGGGACAATCTACCCTTCATCAAACATATTGTTTACACAATGGTTCCTGTTCCATCCCCCACTTCAACAAATGGCATGATGGCCAAGTGGTAAGGAGTGGGTCTCGTAAACCGAAGAGCACGGGTTCAATCCCCATTCGTGCCTTTAAATGGCTGTTTGAAGGGAATGCCACAACACAGTCATTGAAGGTAACTTTGTGGATTGATGTGCTCATCTTGTTTCAAGTATTTCTTGAAACAAGGTTCCAGGAATGCGGGAATAGTGAAGCCACTACCATATTTTCGGGGCTTTTTGTACATTTTTTGTTGGCGGGAGAAACGCGTCTGTTGTGATATATCATAGATTGGATAGGTATTGGGGGGTCTCTGTCATATAATTTATAACTTGGAAATATGTTGTATGTGTTTGTAGAAAGAAAAACACTACAAATATTTTACAAATTAAGTGTCTAATTGGACTAAGTTTGTGTGTTTCAATTCGCTCATTTATTGGCTCCTTGCATTGCGTCTGCTCAAACATGAATTAACATTTAAAGGGAAAGCTCGCAGTTTCCGAAAATGTTTGAACCGTGTGTCTGCGATGTCGCATTCACGCATGCAGCCATTATTTAAAGGGAACATATGAAAAAAGTAACTTTTTGAGTGCTTGTCCACATACGTTTGTGTATCCTCAGTGCCTACCAACCCCCACATGACACCGTGAATATAAAAGTCTTGGTGCTGCTGTGTAGGTGTTTCCTGTTGGTTGTAATTGGTAGGACTGATGGTCTGCTGCACTGTTGCGTGCGTTGGGCATTGGATGAGCTGGGTGCTGGCGGGAAGCCAGTAATAAAACGTGTAAAATCGGCGTCCATTTGAACGAGGTGGCAGGTTTCCAGCCTTGCACACGTTATTCGGGGGTGGCCGGGACGGCTATCTCATCGCCTAGGCCGGGAGGAGAGTGGAGTTACACTGTAGTGCATTGTTTAAGGTGCATTAGGCCAATAGGCCCACACTGTGGGTCGGTGCGCGTAGTATACTAGGAGTAAGGACTGGCTGCTGGTTGGCCACTGTTTTTCCCATTCGCTGGTTTTCTTATTCACTGTTTGTACCGTTAAAGTTGAGAAGTATATCGAGAGTTGTCAGTTTCGTCTGGCTGGATTCTGTGCTAGATCTATCCTTTTGATGTATGGTTTTATTTCTGGGTTGTTGGTTTATGTTTATAACCGTGTTAGATTTATTTACCCACTCTGCCCTAATATTATTCGTGTGTAGTGTATTCCTTCTTTTTTTTTTTGTTGAGCATATGCTGTGGAGTGGGTTTTGGTTTGGTTTCATTTGCTTTGTTGATTTATTTTGGTAGTGTGTGTGGTGTAATGGTGATTTGGGCAGAGTGGTCTCACCCCCACACCCTGGTATCTTTTATCTTTTCAAATTGTTTTTTAGTATTATGGTATAATGTCCTGTCTTATTAATAAACTTTGATCAACACCGCTGGTTCTTAGCTCATTTATTTGAGCACTGTGCGGGGTCCCCAACCTATTACCTTTGGGGTGGCGTAGTCAGGGTGACGGAGGAACCCGGACGAGTACCGACGCGGGGGTGGCATAATTCACCGGACGAGTTTAGGCTCGTCCGGTCAACCCAACCCTCTCGTGGGTGGATTTCACGCGCTCACATAGACATCAGAGAACCAATTAATAATGTGCAAGTATTTAATGAATGCATTTTATTAACTTTATTTTTATGTATGTTTGGGGTCAGTAATAAAAACATTTATTGATTTTGTGATGCACATCTTGTCATGGCTCCTTATTCTGTCCTGGGCCACAAACTGCATTAGTCCTCTTGTCCTGGGAGTCTGTGTGAAGATCAGGTTCCACAGCTGTCTGTAGTTTCTACTTCAGGAAGAAGCACTGGAAACCTACATGATGGAGAGTACAAAACAGACAGAAAAGAAGAATAAAGACTAAACACAGTTCAATGTTTTCCTGAGAAATCTGGGAGATGTGTTTGGGTTACACAAACATCAGATGACCTAAAAACACCATATGAACCGACGGAAACACCCTTAAACGTTGCGGACACCTCTGTTTGCAGCAAAACACACACAGTAAAAATAAGTAAAAATGCCTTTAGCTATAATTTTCTAAAAACCTCACAAATAAGTCTAAATGCAATCAGGCAGGAAGAAGCACTAATCAGAAAAAATACTCTGCACTGATGACTATGTTGACTGTCACGATACAGCCCCAGATCCCTCCCTTTGGGTGTGTGTTTGGGTCGTCTTTGTCCATATGTGTACTTCTGTGGGTGTGTGCTTGTGTGAGCGTATTCATCTGTCTCACCTGTGGCTCGTCTCGTCATCATCACTCGGGTTTAGGGTCGTTTGTCTATTTAATGTGCGTTTACACAGTGTCCCGTGCTCGTCTTTGTTGAAGTCTACGCTACATGAGTCCTGTTGCATCACATGACCAGCGTGAACGGTTCATCTAAGGTCCTCTATGATGCTTATGTCAAGGAACTTAAGGTGCAGACCTTCTCTACTGAGAACCCCCACAGGTTCAAAGGCTCAGTGAGGTACCTGCTCACACAGCCATGTTCCACTAAACCATATCAAGCAGCAGTCCTTCATCTCACACTGAACAGAGACCTGCCCATCATTTTGTTACGTTTGTTGTCTAAGGATGTACGTTCACATGCACTACACACTGTGTGCACAGTTATTAGGCAAGTCTAATAACTGTGTTACAAAATATGCCTAAAAATGATAAAACAGTCAAAATAGTCACTTGCCTAATAATTGTGCACACAGTGTACACTGGGTAGTGGGGAGCAGTGGATTCTCCTTTTTTTTCTTGTGAGAGACACAGTAATATTTTGTCAAAGCTATGAGCTAAACAGAAGAACTTCTTTGTTGTTGGCGGGCCAGAGGTCCAATGTGTTACTACACTGGTGTCTTTGAACTTTGTTTCCCAAATAGTTGGACCTTATAATGCATTTTATGCTGAATTAGAATGTTTCTAGAATGTTTCTATTATGTATGGTTTTCAAGTGTGTACAGTTTACATGAACTATATTCATGAATTAGGCTATTACTGCACTTGAAATGTGTACAAATGTATTGCTAAAGTGTACATTGTATTGTTACCCATTATTGGTCTCAATAACATCCCTCAGTGTCCAGAAGTAGTCTGCTGATAAAGAGTGTATTAGTGGTTTCTTTGTTTTTTTTTTCCTGAGTGTAACATGTTGCAAGTAGGAGGAAGCCCCTCTATAAAACTCCTGAAGTAGCAGGGGAACTGTCACGGTGAGGGAGGCTCCCCCTACCGGTCGCCTACGGTACAGCGGCAGTTGTCCTGTTGTTGCGTTGTGTGCGTCCCTCAGATGGGTGGGGCTTATTAGCTCCCTCACCTGACGGTCGTTTGTCTGGCTATATATGCCTTGTCTGTGTACCAGTTGACTGCTGGTTATTATATCCTTAATCGGGGTGCAAGTGCACGGGTTTTTGGTTTGCGCACGTATTCATTAAACCCCTCCTTTTTCTCTGAGACTTGGCGTGATCGCTTCCTTTTCGTTCGCACCTACTGCCCGTCACAGGAACATTAACAGGTCTTTAATGTTTTGGTGATGTTAAGGAATGGTGAAGAACACAGGTACTGTCATCTGTTGCATGTGCTTCTACATCATTATCTCAGCAACATCATGTCAGAGCTTCAGGATCATTCCTGAAATATGCAAATAATATTGGTTATTTCTCAAAATGGACTGAAGCTCTTCCTGTGTGAGTGAAGCACCCTGGCAGTGTTCTCATATGTGGTGATGGCATGTAGAAGAGATGTCCATGTAAATTTAAGCCCTGCCACCTGTTACTTGGACAAGAACCTATTCTTTCAGAGTGTGCTGTGTTGGGGACAGAGAATGGGGAGCTGTACATCTCTACTGGTGATGACAGGTCAAGATTTGAGGCTATAACATCTCATATGAATATGCTGATATTCAGTATAACACCAATTCTGGTTTGAATATGTTTGCATCTGAAATGCTGTTCCAACTATTGCCAATCGATGGGAGTGTGGTTCAGTTTAAAGGATTAAAATATCTAATGCACGCAGGTGTGAGCGGTAATTTAGGAAGGAAGTTTCGAGGAAGCCTAGTAACATTTTGAAAAAAAGGTCTTGGGCAGGGTAAAGGCTAATTTTCTACCTACATACAGTATTTTGCCAAAAGTATTTTTTCACCCATCCAAATTATTGGAATCAGGTGTTCCAATCACTTCCATGGCCACAGGTGTATAAGATTAAGCACCTAGGCATGCAGACTGTTGTTACAAACATTTGTGAAAGAATGGGTCGCTCTCAGGAGCTCGGTGAATTCCAGCGTGGAACTGTGAAAGGAGGCCACCTGTGCAACAAATCCAGTCGTGAAATTTCCTCGCTCCTGAATGTTCCACAATCAACTGTCAGCTGTATTATAAGAAAATGGAAGTGTTTGGGAACAACAGCAACTCAGCCACAAAGCCGTCAGCCACGTAAACTGATGGAGCGGGGTCAGCGGATGCTGAAGTGCATAGTGCGAAGAGGTCACCAACTTTCTGCAGAATAAATCACTACAGACAACCAAACTTCATGTGGCATTCAGATTAGCTCAAGAACAGTGCGCAGAGAGCTTCATGGAATGGGTTTCCATGGTCAACCAGCTGCATCCAAGCCATACATCACCAAGTGCAATGCAAAGCGTCGGAAGCATTGTTGTAAAGCACGCCGCCGCTGGACTCTAGAGCAGTGGAGGCACGTTCTCTGGAGTGACGAATCACGCTTCTCCATCTAGCAATCTGATGAACAAGTCTGGGTTTGGCGGTTTCCAGGAGAACGGTACTTGTCTGACTGCATTGTGCCAAGTGTAAAGTTTGGTGGAGGGGGGATTATGGTGTGGGGTTGTTTCTCAGGAGCTGGGCTTGACCCCTTAGTTCCACTGAAAGAAACTCTGAATGTTTCAGCATACCAAGACATTTTGGACAATTCCATGCTCCCAAGTTTGTGGGAACAGTTTGGAGATGGCTCCTACCTCTTCCAATGTGACTGTTCACCAGTGCACAAAGCAAGGTCCATAAAGAGACTGAGAGCCAGGCCTTCTCGTCCTACATCAGTATGTGACCTCACAAATGCACTTCTGGAAGAATGGTCAAAAATCCCCATATACACACTCCTAAACCTTGTGGACAGCCTTCTCAGAAGAGTTGAAGATGTTCTAGCTGCAAAGGGCGGACAAACGTTATATAGATTAGGAATGGGATGTCACTTAAGATCAAGGAAGGTGAGCGAATACTTTTGGCAATATAGTGTATATTCTTTATTATTCATCATGTCCTCAACGTTCTATACACTTCCCTTCAACCACACACCCCGAGGTATTGGTTTCATTGGACTCAGAAAAGCCGTTTGACCGCGTGGAGAGGGACTCCATCATATCTTTTTTATTTTATTCTATTTTTTATATTTCCATTTAAAAAAATATGTAAATCCCTCTTAAAAAGTGAATGGAAAAGGTGCACACGACAAGATGTGTAGAAGAAAATCTCAAATGTACAGACTCAAAATTCTGTATTAGTGTTCTACTGACTGTTGATTGCTCTGTCTCTTAAAGTCACAGGTCTCTTTGACTTGAACAGAGAGTACTGAGAACAGATCACTGTGGTTTGTTCTGGTGTTACACCGAAATCTGTGACCACCGAATTCTGTGACCGCAGAGACATTACCTCTATAGGAAGCAATGTTATCCAGCGATTACAAGCTTGGACTTTGAGTAATCTTAACTAATATTTAAGAGTTGCTTGTGTAATCGTTCCTCTTCGTGCCTTTAATCAACAACACACAGGTAGAAGATAACAACGGTCTGCGGTCACAGAATTCGATGGTCACAGATTCCGGTGCAACACTGGTATTATAGGAAGCGTTCAAGAGATCTAGTCTTAAAAGATCGGGGGTGTTAAAATTCTGGTTGTGGAGGTTTGCAGTCCAGTAAAGTCTAGCAATTACTCTGCTCAGATGCATCTACTAAACCTGGCAATTGAAGAGTTGAGTCAAGTGCATTTAAGGTCAATCGCCAAATCACCCTAGTCAGTGCTATGTTAACTATGAGATGTACACACCTGATTCAGTTCGGATGACTTTTACAACCTTGATCCAGGCTTTAGGTTAGTGTGAATGATGTCAAACGTCATTCTGAATAAAAAAGTGCCCATCACTTTATTTTAAATTTTTAAGTGAGAAATTCACCATTGACACTTATGCTGATCTGTGACAGACCACAAGATATTTCCTGTAAAAGTGGACATCTTCCACTCCCCAACCTTTTACGTCCAGGTCAAATCCACTTGTAGTTTGAAATCACAGAAAAATAACGTAGTGCCATGAAATGGGAGCTTATTTATTCATAAAAATCACAAAATTAATTTTTTCCATAGCAATGCAACTTACCAATGTTGAGGAAGTCAGAGCGGTACTGGCAAGTCATGCCAAACCCAAAGTCCCTCCAGAATCCAGCATATTTTTTTATTTTTGTAAAACATAGGAAATAAAGGGGTCTACATACCAGCTGATGTTAAATGGGGGGAATCAGCTCAATATTTCCATATACTATAGCAGGATTGTTCAAAATATAAATACTACAGGGTAGTTTTGCCTTTGGGAAAAGAAGGGACAACTTTTATAGAGAAGGGAACTTTAACCTTCAAACAGCTCTTAAAACAAAAAAATAATTGAAAAGGTATGTTTAAAACCCCTCCCCGGTGCGTCAATATGGATGTGTCCAGATATTTATATTAATATCTCAACGATACTACATCGCAGACACACGGTTCAAACATTTTCGGAAACTGCGAGCTTTCCCTTTAAATGTTCATTCATGTTTGAGCAGACGCAACGCAAGGATCCAATAAATGAGTGAGTTGAAAACATGCCTACATTTGGTTTGTAGGTTCGTGTGTCACTAAGATTTACTGCCCTCCCCTCGTGACTGGGAGATTCGAGTGTCATTTATTACATGACCGATGACCTCACTAAGTATCGCCCCTCTCGGAAGAAGGCAGAGCCCGATATCCGGCTGGCAATGTGTAAACATCCTCCTCAAGACATATCTCCTACTAGCTAGCTAGCTAGCGTGTAGTGATATACATAGCAGTGATGAAGGCAGCTTGAAATCCTGAGGTGTTTGATGAAAAAGCATAAAAGATCGATGGCTAAATGAATGTTATTTTGCAATGTCGCTCACTATAATAGCGGACGTACACAGCTAGGTAGTAGCACACATCGTGAACCTAGCTGTGTATGTCGGCTATTATAGTGAGCGATATAACCTATTGATGAGTGAATTGGGGTTAATCAATAATTTTATTCTATGGGTTTACCTGTCATGCCCTGTGACCAAGGAGGCTACATTTCCCAGCATGCCCAGCCACTCGTCTTTATGTTTCTCTAGGATCTAAAACTGAGTTGGGACTCCTGATTCATGTGTACACGTCTTTTATGTTCCGGATCCCCAGCCCTTGGACTCTGGAGAACATATCTTGGAGTGTCTATATTGTTATAATAAATCCTTTCATCACTAATCTGCATACGTCTGCCTCTGTGCCATGTACCCTGCAATACACTACCTCCTTTATTCTTCCCCTGTTGCCTCAATCACTACGAACAAGATGAGATCACAAAGATTTGACTTATTGAGAGGTACTAGACAGGGCTGCCACTTAAGTCCCCCCCCTGTTCACACTTGCAATAGAACCATTATCTATATCATTTAAGGCCATATCACACTGGGGAATTGAACAAAAGATCTTTCACACCTGCAGATGACTTGCTACTATTCATTTCAGACACCTTGTCATCTATGGCTGACATTTGGCTGGCAATTTTCCAACAATTCATTTCAGAATGTTTATTATGATTTTTACTCACAGGTTTGTTGAAAATATACAGCATGGGCGTAGTGTCTCAGTATGCTGGGTTTGTAAAGTTGCAGTACTACTTTTGTGCTGTAAGTGGCACCAGCTCACACTGAACACTCAGGTTGCTTACCTGACTGAAGTCCTCTGAAGTCAGGGACTTTTCTGGGAGAATTTGGGCCGTATTCACTTTCCCATTGGATAGATAAGTCAACTTTATCAGTATTTTAGTACTTTATTATTTTAGTCATCTAAATATCTAATTTTAAGTGTATATTTGAGATTTCTGCACATTTTCCAGTAAGGTACAAATAGTCTATTTGAATACCACATTTCCAGTAGAGTAAAGTGAAGAGTGCTATTAACAATCCACAGTGCAAAACTACATAAACATTTTTAATTTTACTGCAACCAACGCTAGAGCCCTAATACTCAAGTTTCTCAGACACTTCCATATTCTTCCCATTTCATATTAAGATCCCAAGACCACAACACATCTTTACATTTAAACTGGAAAGTGGATACAAGCCTCTTTCCGATTGCATTGTTAAAGTGATTTCAACAGGTGAACTTGTTCCTGGGCCATTCAGACAGTTTGCCAAGCTGTCTCCCTATTGCTATTGCCACAAAATGTTCCTGCAGCTCATCCTATGCCTCTCTAGCATGGCCTGCTTACTGGATGAATGGATGTTTCTAGAAAAAGTGAGTGGTTGGGCACAGGCGTTCCAGCTGCGCTCTCTGTTGGAGGCTGAGGGACTCGTAGGCTACTGCTGGCTTGCAGACGCGCTAACATAAACCCACCATTACCGTCATGCTCCAAAACCCGGAGTCCTGCAGAGCGGAGGTCAAAAAGTCAAAAGATACTTTCACCCTTAAGCTGAGGATGAGACACGGGTGAAGCATAAAAAAAAGGATTACCAAAAAAATGACCAAATAGCAGATGTTCACTGTTCTTCATCTCCAGACTATTAATATCACCTGTTTCATATTAACTCCTGTCTATAGATTGTCAGTTTATTTGCGAAATATTGTTTCTCTTTCAGTCAGTGTATACTGTGTTTACACAGTATACTGTGTATATTGTGTTTCTCTTCTGTTAGTTGCCCTGGTTCTGACCCTAACCTGTCTATTTACTCTGAGTACGGATTGCTGTTTGCTAAAAAAAATAATAGTTTGCAAGCATCAAACTTGTTTGAGCTTGTTACAGTAAGATTAATTACAAATGATAGTAAGTTAACTCACAGTAACTGAGTATTACAATCACTAAATGTTGTTTCTTATCTACTGTTTCTTAATGCAGGCTTTCAAGTCTGTTTGAGGCCAACCGTTTACTTAAATAATAATATAGCCTAATGTCTCCCCCTTGTGGATGATAACTTGAAGCGCACAAAATATCCGTGTTGCGCTGTTTCTTCCGAT
The DNA here is from genome assembly GCA_020368025.1 of Brachyhypopomus occidentalis. NCBI lineage: Eukaryota > Metazoa > Chordata > Actinopteri > Gymnotiformes > Hypopomidae > Brachyhypopomus > Brachyhypopomus occidentalis. The sequence goes on along the minus strand of JAGXOD010000249.1, from coordinate 25,827 downwards.
CGATCGGGCAGCCCAACAGCAGGCTGTTCAAGCAGTTTTATAGTTCAATACATATTACAACAAATATCTTATTCTAACAGAAATCGTTACAAAAAATAAACGTAGAATATTTCATTTATTTATTATATGATAATATATATATATAGGCACTATATATTCGAGGGTTCTGAAGTTGCCTGAGAAACCGAGTATTTATAGAATTTTTTTTTATTTATTACGTCGTAAACAAAGCTACGTAACAATGTATCGTTAAGTCCTATAACCATATACACCCTATAAACCTATACACTTTCAACAGTTGAATGCTACAGTGATAGGTAAGTTTTTCACAAAAACGAAACATGACATGTATCCAGAGTAACCGTTCTTCAAACGAATGAAGCATTTCGAATTTAATCCAATACACTTTGACGTGTAATTAGGCTACTACCGATACCGAACGTGCTAAAATGTTTTAAGGAAAAAAAAACAAACAAACGGACAAAAACATAAGGAGGCCATCGGCTTTAGATTTTCTAACCTTTTGCTTATGTGGGGGGCTTTATAGGGCGGTTGATTCGCTGTTATTTAACAGCCCACGGCCTAATTCTTTTGTCGACCTGCAGTGAAGCCATTCATGAATACACATCCTGAATGTGCTATTAACTAATGTAACGTTCACATGCAGGTGTTCATGTCTGTATTCATGGAAAGCCTACATGAATGAAGTACAATTATAGATCCTATTGATTGATTAACTGATTGGTCTGTGCAGACATGTCGAGACGCAGTGCCCGTTTGCTGACGAGTGGGTACTATTCCACCCAAGATGATCCCGCCAGCACCTGCTGGAATGGATCTACTGGACCCATCTCCTACAAGGAGAGCCCATTCAGGTAGGGGTGTGTGTATGCATGCGTGTACACGTCTGTGTGTGTTTGTGTACGCACCTGTGTGTGTTGTGTGTCTATTCAGAGAGCATCAGCCACTTTCTCTCAAATTCTTTCTTTCTCTCTCTCTCTCTCTCTCCTCTCTCTCCCTCTCTCTCAGGGTCTTTAAGAAGAAGATCACCCGCAGGCTGGTCAGGTCCTCCAGCACCTCTAGCTGTAGCAGTGGCCTCAGTGAGTCACAGGGGCCGTTTGCTAGTGACCTCCTCCTGGGGGACGAGCTTACAGGTCAGTGCTGATGAAATAATTTTTAATCAATGATTTCTCACACTTACACATTCATGGAAATCTGTACGTATTACAGTTATATTGTAATATTCTTTCTATAATTGTTTTACACCAGTTGTGCTGTACATATATCAGTTTATCACTCTTAATAATCCTCTTCATATATCTAATTCAGTATACGTAATACAGAATACAGAATTCAATCCATATAAGTAATACAGCGCACGTTATACTGTCCATATATCCAATATGTGTTAGTGTAGGAGGTAGGGTTTTTGGCAAAATGTTAATGCAGGAGGTAGGGTATAGGGAAAATGTTAGTGTAGGGGTTACGGTATAGCGAAAATGTTAGTGTAGGATGTAGGGTTCTGAGGCACTTTAGTGGTTTTGTGTGTGTGTATGTGTGTGTGTGTGTGTTTTTTTATGTGTGTAAGAGAGACTGGGAGATTTTAATCCTCCTGTATCTTTCTCACAGGTGCCATTCGGACTCCACCTGAGCGTAGGTTCCTGAACGCGGTCAAAAGGTAAGTGGGTGTGCATGAGTACATGTGTTAGGGCTCTGCATGACTACGCTCTCCCTCTGTCTCTGTACAGACACACTGCAGGTGTGAGGAAAGCCATCTTCCTCCTCTTCCTCCTCCTTTTTTGCTGGTTTTTGGTGAGTCTGCACATACATGTCTTGGTCAATTCATTTCAATTCATCTCATTTTCTAAAAAAATCACATGCAATGACAGGAATACACATGTACCAATACAGTGTATGTTGATAGCAGGTAAGAAACGACTGCAGGTGTATGAATGACAGGTGTATGAATGAGTGCTGTGCTAGTGACAGGTGTTTTCGTGACAGCTTTGTTATTTTGTACAGGAACATGGTACTGGTATGCTTCTGCAAAGTCCACCACTGATCCAAGGCACCTTCACACATCTGTCCAAACCCCTCTGGACGTGAGTGCTCCTGCCCCTGCCCCTGCAGGACAAATGCTGCATTTACAGGACTCCTCCAGTGATCTTTGTCTGGAGCAAGGACTGTGTGATGAACAGATTTGTACTACTCACTGATAAATCTCTCTTTCTCTCCCGCCCCCTGCAGGATCACGTCTTCAGTGCAAGGTTGTTGGCTATGAGGGACGAGATCTACGCTGACTTGCGGGGGCAGGGAGACCAAGTGGTCTGAGAGGACTGCCAGAGAAATGGAGTCCATGCTGGTGAGAGAGAGAAACAGAATACAAAACACAGGAGCATAGCAAGATATGTGGAAATAAAAACATAAAAATGTCCTCAGATGACAAAGATACACTACCTGTACAACAATACTAGCTAGAGAATAACTTTCAGCACATTACAGTACATTACTGTAGAGAATTCATTTCAGAAACAAACTCAATTTGCAGGGAAAGAAATAACACCATCTAATACCCATATAATACCCTATAATAGCAAACAGATAGTCCTAGAAATGCAAATAAAGGTGGGACAGTAGCAGTTTCAAATAATGTGCCTGTATGTTTGTGTGTGTGCAGATACTGCAAGACCTGCGAGATAGAGTGAAGAAGTAAGTTTGTGTTTTCTCTTAACTCAACTCTTAATCCGCTTGTTATGCGAATGTATGAATTTTTGACTTTTGTCTACCCCTAGTCTCAAATCAGAGTACAGCAGACTCATTACAGAAATGGATGGGATCCAACGGCAGATTTTACACCTGAGACACGCTCTACATACGGTGTGCAGATATATTTATCCTGGCAAATTTTATGCATATGATGTCCCATAAATATAGTAATACATGAAGGTTTGTAATGTTGTGTACGTGTGCATGGACACTTATGTGCTCTGCCATGTGTGCGCATGTATAATATTTCTGGATGTATGTTTTCCCAGGACCTCTGAGTTGTGTTACCCAGTCATGCACTGTGAAATCTCACACACTGTCATGTGTACCTAAGGCTGGTACCTAATGCTGATTTTTATGTGTGGCAGGAAGTGGACCGCATCGTGCATAGAGCACTGAGCCTCTCCAGGGCTGATGGGACGGGGATGGCAGACTACGCACTGGAGTCAGCAGGTGAGAGGTTATGGAGATGCGCCTCGGGGGTGGAGGGGTGGAGTTGACACACCAGGGCTCTTGTGGAGGATGGTATGGAATGCTTCAGCTCACTAGGGTTTACCACAGGATTGGAGATTGTGGGAAGGGCTTGGTCAGGGTTTTTTATGTGGTTTGATAGGAGCTTGTTAAAGGCTTGTTACATGTTCACTAAGTCTTTAGGTTTTGTTAAGGGCTTAGTAAGGCTTTGGTGGGAGATTAGCAAAGGTTCCGTACAGATCTGTTTATTTGGTATGGGTTTAGTATGGTAAGGGTTCATTGGTTTGATAATTTGATTTCGAACATTAAATGAAAAGTTCAGGCAGACAGAAGCAGTAGCCTTGTATAAAATTAGCCACAAGTACAAGCACTAAATGTGTGTAATATATGTATGTGTTGTGCGTGTGTGTGTGTAGGTGCTAGTGTGATAAGTACCCGTTGTTCTGAGACATATCAGACCGGATCTGCGTGCCTCAGTGTGTTTGGAATTCCTCTGTGGTACCACTCTGAAAATCCTCGCACTGTTACACAGGTAAAAGCAAACACACACACACACACTCACACACAGACAAACACACACACTGCTCCTAGAAGCAGGCATAGCTGGTTGCTTATAAATATGGTGTGTGTATGTCTCTGTGTATGTGTGTGTGTGTGTGACACTGCAGCCTGAGGTCTACCCTGGTAAGTGTTGGGCGTTCCGTGGTTCTGAAGGCTTCCTCGTCATCTCTCTGTCCCACCCTGTCCAAATTACCCATGTGTCATTGGAACACATCCCTCGTGTCTTGTCGACCACGGGACACATCGACAGCGCCCCCCAAGGACTTTGCGGTTTATGTGAGTCGTGAAAAACACACACACACAAACCGCTACACCAGTGTTACGCATTATGCAATGTGGGTTTTTTGAACATTGTATTGTAATCCATCCAATTCATGTAGCCAATTACACAATAACAGTTGTAATTATGTGTAGCTTTAATTAGTTGTAGTTTAAATTACTGAGTATGTCCTGACAGAGGTCGTCCGGGTTGCCTGGATGTAATGTTCTCATATTCCTATGTGTTCCCGCACTTCCAGGGAATGACGTATGAGAATGTAGAAGGAAAACTTCTTGGAACATTCACTTACGATCAAGATGGAGAACCCATCCAGACATTCCAAGTTCTGGTAAGAGATTTGTGCCAATCAGTCACTAAAACACAGATAGATGATTACACAGTTTTTTATGCAAATGTTAGCACTGTTGTAACACTAGTAGTGTTAATAGTGGTAGGCAGTAGGATTCATTTAATAGTGTGTGTGTATGTATATACAAACACACGTGTTAATACACGTATTGTAAAAATACTACATGTGAATAGGCAGGTGTGTAGTACTGGCATCAAGGATAAATGATTCTATATGTTTCATATTATACTGAAATATGTGGACAGTGTATATTGATGATAAAATATAGACCAAGGGTGATGGCTGCTCTTTCTGCTTTTTTCAGTGGTGTGTGTGTGTGTTTTGTGAAGAGATTATGTTTAATGCTTTATAATGTGTAGCATGTCATATTTTATAATGTAATCTAATGCATATTGTAGTGTGGGATGATATATTATAGTGGGATGTGTTGTGTGTGGCAGGAGTCTCCCAGCGAGGTGAACCGCCTGGTGGAACTGCGGGTCCTCAGTAACTGGGGTAACCCAGAGTACACCTGCATTTATCGATTCCGGGTGCACAGCCTGAATGCAGAACGGAATTGAAACAGAAAGTGATGGAATTGAAGAGCAAAACCTAATAAAGTATCTGACTCCAAAATATTGTTGGTAAGAACCTAAGGGAACTCACTTATGTAATGTGCAAGGTAGCAGAGGATGCAGAGACAAGTAATCCAGTTTACACGTAGTTTATTTAAACAGTAACAGGCTAACTGCGCGAGTAGCACTGTATCAAACATGCCACATGAAAGACTCACAAACAGGACTTGACTCAACAAAGATGAGCACGGGACAAGACTAACTCACACAATATATACTCAACATAGTAACAGTTGTACATACAGGTGCAGGGTGCCTCACGGGCCAAGGAAAGAACAGCCCCAAGACCCAGTGAAAAAGAAGAAGAAGAGGAGGAAGATGAAGATTCCCTACATCAAAATCCTCTCCCTTAATACCCCCAGCAAATCAAAGGGACAGCAGTTACAAAAACCACGTTAACCAATGGGAATCACGCTAATGGTACAGACAACAGTGTACATTTGCATACAGAGTACATTTCCACAGGACCTACACACAAGAGTCTACAATCTCTCCCAGTGAATGATGTAACTCTTACCCTGTAGAATAACCTTTCCCACTACACAACATGCTGCTAAATGACACTAAACATGCCACATATGCCACATATCTGTAAAAGTGTCATGAAACTTTAGAAGGAAGCGTTTAACCAAAAATGCTATTGAGGGTAACAACAAAATTGAAATGGTCATTTGCATAATGCTAATTATTGGGTTACGACTTTCTTTTGGTAACAATAACAGCAGCATTTTTGTTAATCAGCTCTTTAAAAATGATGTGGCAGACTGAGGTACTGTCACGGTGGCTCGAGGAGTTCTTCTGTTGCTTACCATGGATAATAAACCCTTGTTCGCAACCACTGTCTCCTGCAGTATCTGACCCTGCGTTACAGGTACTTGAGTGCAAAACCAGGGTTTGATGTCTACAAGTAAAAAAAAAAAAGTTTTTGTTTATTTAGCTGTTAAGTGCATGAGATATTTAATAGGTGTTAAATTATGTTTTTGTGCAAACCTACACTTTTTGTTCTAAGGTATTATGAAAGATGTATGATGATCTTTAGCTGCAGTGATATTTATGGTGATATGTTCACCGTGGCATTGTTTATGTAGAAATGTGGCATTGTTTATGTAGCCAAAATGCTTCCCGGGGGGCTTCAGGCATTATCATGGTGTTTGGTTTATGTACATGTTTTTGGAATATATATGTTTAAATATTATGTTTATCTAAGTCTTTTGCGTTTGATGCCATTGCGCTATGCAGGGTTTTGAGTGTGATCACGTGGAAGACGGGGGTGTGGTTTTTCTTTTCTGGGGTGGATTTCTTTTCTTGGACATTAGGTAAGAAGAGAGCTAGGGAGCCGCACGGTTTTCTGGCCGTGTCTACGTGTCCTCCTGTCACTATAATATAGATTAGGTGTTATACAACAACAAGGATAAATTCTTGGGCCTTTACTGTTCAACTTATATATGCTTCCGTTACCACATATCATTAACAAACATGGCATTAGTTATCATCAATATGCGGATGACACTCAACTTTACATTTCTCTAGAACCTAAAGCCCTAAAATCAATTAGCTCACTGTTTGAGTGCATAGGTGATATACAGACATGGATGTCTGACAATTTTCTGCAATTAAATAAAGAGAAGACAGAGGTTCTTGTTCTTGGTAGTGACTCACAAAGGGAAGATGTTCAGACCTATTTAAATCAAATTAATCTGAAAGCCAAACAATATGTTAAGAACTTGGGCGTCACTTTTGATAATGAGCTAAGCTTTAAATCACACATCATGACCACATGCAAGACAGCTTATTTTCACCTCCGAAACATCGCTAAGGTCCGAGATATGCTCTCTCCTGCTGAAAGTGAAAAACTTGTCCATGCATTTATCACATCAAGGCCTGATTATTGTAACGCTGTCTTATCTGCTCTCCCAAAGAGCTCGATTTCTCAGCTACAGCGAGATCAGAATGCTGCTGCAAGGGTCCACGAGAAAGAGGGATCATATTACACCTGCGCTCCACTCACTGCACTGGCTACCTGTCAGCTTTAGAATAGATTTTAAGGTTCTGGTGATGGTTTTAAATGTCTTCATGGTCTTGCTCCTCTTTACCTCAAGTCAAGTCAAGTCAAGTCAGTTTTATTTACATAGCGCTTTTTACAACACATGTTGTCTCAAAGCAGCTTTACAAATTGTATGGGTCCAGATCCCTAATGAGCAAGCCAAAGGCGACAGTGGCAAGGAAAAACTCCCTAAGATGGCAGGGAAATAGGAAGAAACCTTGGGAGGACCAAGACTCAAAAGGGAACCCATCCTCCATTGGGCAGCCCGTTAGCACCAGTCCGTATTTGTGAACGAAAGGTGGTTCTACAGTTATAGCTTAAAGTTCTTGTTCCCCGGCCAAGTAGTCACAGTCCCTTCGGTGCAGATGGTGAGCCTCAGGTAGGAGCCAGCATCAACACGTCCCCTTACGGCAATGGTACATCCAACCCCGGCATCAGTACATCCACCGGCGAGCCAGACCATCTCCCAGGTGCTTGTAGGTGCTTGCATGCAGTCGTCTTGGGTAGAAGCATGCAAAAGGATGGACAATACAGACTGAGTGTGTGGATGTCAATTTAACCACCATTGATTTAAATGTACATAGCTCATGTGCCAGTGATTAGCATGTAGCTCCGGCAGGCTAATCTATAGCAGCATAACTAAAGGGAGGGGTCCAGAGGTGACCACCGTCATGAGGGCTCACTGAGACATTGCTTTCCAGTTAAGTCAGTCACAACTAGAGTGATGCCATGACACAGCTGGATGACAGCATCAACATCTCAGATTACCAGAAATCTCAACGTCTGTCTACCTCAGTGAAATGATAGTTAGGTATGTTCCAGTCAGGTGTCTCGGGTCGTCAAACAGTAATCTACTGGTGATTCCTAAAAGCCGATTAAAGATTGGTGGGGGTGCCTTCAGCCGCTATGGCCCAAAAACTCTGGAACTCTCTTCCTGAGGAGCTAAGAGACATTTCACCCCTGCATAGCTTCAAGAAGAGTCTTAAAACCTTCCTGTTTAGATCTGCTTTTAGATAAGCTATGTCTGTTGTACTAGGTTTCCATTTTATTTACTTTTGTTGTGGAAATTTCTGAAAATCAATTGAGGACTCAGACGTGGTTAAATGAGTTAAATGAGTAATTTATTAAAAGGTATTGAATATGAAATAAATGAATAAAATAAAAGCAATAAAGCAAAGCAAGGTGAGAGTTTCGTCTAGCATGAAGTTCTCTAACTAAGAGAGGGGCGCCCCTCCCTTAAGTACAATACAGGAACACAACATCAGCAATTCCGGCAGACAGGTTGCCTTGAACACAGCACGTACGCCGAACAGGCGCCTAGTAGCCTGTTTTGTCTACATGTGTATATGTGTACATGTGTAAGTGCTGTCCACTAGGTGACAGTCTTCATCCTCACAGAGTCCAGAGGTACTCCTATTACAGGAGCCACAATTGATATGCATTTGGCATCAGGCCAGTACTCATTGATTTTATCTGGTTAGTTGGATGATTCTTGTCTGATGATGTGTTCGTTAATCCTATTCTCCCCTTTATGAATTAGTGTTGAGAAATGTGGTGAAAATGGGGGTGGAGATTTTTTTCTAGTGGGGGCAGGTCGGACTAACGATGAGTGAATGGGATGAAATTACATTCCAAAGTTCTCAGCTAGGACAACAGAACAGCTTGGTAATGGCAGGTTGTATTGACATCCACAAATTGACCTAATTTTCCAGTTCGCTAAAAGACCCAGGCTTAAAACATTATAGTCATCCTAGTTGATGATTCATATCGTTATATTTTTATGGCTTTGAAACAATGAAATAAAGATAGAAAACATGAAAATAAATATATGGCATTATTGTTAAAATCATTATTTTATTTATTCAATACTTACTGTGGAGAAGCATAATGGGGGAGTATGATGGCACTTCTAGGAGGAGGAGAACCTTTCCACTTTGAGAGATTGAAAAGCCTGTCTAGACAATAAATGGCCAAAGGTCAAGTCTACCAAGGGTAAACAAGAGGTCATGGTCAAAGTTCCGAGTCAGCCAATGAGAGAATGGCACCAGAACCCTGAAAAAACATTTGTATTAAGGCAGTTAAAAAGTCACTTTATCCAAAAGACTCCATATGGAGTCTGTTTATCCTTCCATATTTATCACATACAGACAATATGATGACAGACCAGCTTTATTCAACTGGGTTACAAAGAAACTAGAAATACTGTTATTTGTACCATATTCATATAGGGTGACCACAAAGAGCTGTTTTGATAGTCAAGGCTCTACCCAGAAAAAAAGAGGTATAAGTAGTACAATATGCAATTACATTTTTTTTACACTACACAACTTCATTGATGATAAAATGTAAATTGCTCCTTTAATACTTAATACATTTGAATGGTACCAGACAATTTCTTTGCAGCAAACTGTGCACAGGCTATATGTACATGTATCGCACAGCAGGTGTGACAAAAGAAACAAACTATATACACCTCTCAGTGGATCTGTATGCTAAAAATCACATTCATTGTCATATTTGCTACATTGCTAATATACAAGCTGAGTGACTTCAAATGCCATTTCGTTCAGAGTTTATAAAAAATATAGCACAATGCAATGTATGAGAAGCTCAACAACAATTCGGTTTGGTCATTTAAGCTCAACTATTCAAATATTTGTATGAAAATCAGCTGAAAGAAAATACATATAAAGAAACTTTTGTACATTTCTGATGTTCTGAACACAGAATGGAACAGTAGAGTAGTTTGAAGCACATTCAGAGCTTTATCAAAAGCTTCATCATACATAGTGTCACATGTAATGCATCCAGTGTCAGGCTGACAGAATCCTGTGCTTCTGTGCTTGGTTCAGTCAGAGTGAAGACATGCACAAGGTCCCAGAATGGGGCTTTTCACAGAGTAAACCTCACCACACATTCACACCAGCCAGCAGAACAAACCACCACAGAGGAACAATCAGAACGTCTCATACATAGAAGACCATCTTCGCAATGGCCGTGTATGGGACTACAACCTCCTGAAGAGGATCATTTCCAGTCCCACTCCTGTTGACAGGTACTGTACAACGGTTTTTACCTTTAATGGCCTTTCTTCAGTTTTGTTTTCAGCCTATTTGTAATTGTATGATTTATAATTGCCATGTGTGTGTTTGTTGTAGGCTGATTGAGGAGCTTCAGTTCAGGGAGAACGTCGTTGTGAACATCCCCAACCCAGACCCCACCCCCAGACCCCAGAAGAACATGACTGTACACAAATAAATCTCAATATTAAAAAAACCTTCATCTTCTGCCACGGTGACATCCTCGGTTTCAAGAGCCATGTTTCAAGAGACTATAAATTATAGGCTAATTTATAGTCTTCCATAGCACTGCTGGTCTGCTCATACAAGTATTCCACCCCTATGAGGTCTCCTGAAAGAAAAAATAAAAACAAAAAGCATAAATGTCCAGAACAACAGTAACTGCTTTTTACTTTTTATTTCTCTGGTCATTTAAATTTAGGTAGTTCCCGTCTGCATGTACAGTTGTACACCTGGAGGGTCCTGGATGCAGGCGATGTGGTTTGTTTGGCTGCTCCAGATCTCGGTCATCCTCACAGAGTTGATAAGGGCCCAGACCCAGACCCCACCCCTGTCACTCCTGATGTTGCACCCGCCACTAATCAGGGGTTGGCTATGGCTATGTGGCTAATTGGCTGTGTGGGAGAAAGAAAATAAGATCACTAATTTTAGTTACTCTGGTGACAGGTTCTGATTACCAACCTTTGTTTAAGGTTTAATTGCACTTGGGTCTATAATTGATTACTGATTGGCTGCTGCTGGTCTAGAGGTTATCCAGAAATGAGCATTTGCAAAGCAGATTCCCCTTGATGATGTTTGTCAGCAACACATCCACCAAGGTCGACTTTGTTACATCCCACAAGGTCTCATTGTTCTGAAAATCTACAGTAAGTCGACACTCATCCAGACCATCAAAGAGGAAAATGGTCTTGTAAGCATCACAGTCTATTAACTGTAATTGTTTGCTTCTGGAAAAATGTGATTAAGCAGATCCATCAGACTGAACTTTTACTTCTTCATCAAATTCAGCTCCCTAAAAGGAAGTGGAAATATGAAGAGGACGTCCTGATTGGCTCTTCCTTCAGCCCAGTCCATAATGAACTTCTGCACAGACACTGTTTTCCCAATTCCAGCAATTCCTTTAGTCAGCACTGTTCTGATGGGCTTGTCTGTAAAAAGGTCAATACATTTGATGGGTGTCTCCTGTGTTGCTGGTCTCCTGGATGCTGTCTCAATATGTCTCACCTCATGTTCATTATTGACCTCTCCACTCCCTCCCTCTGTGATGTAGAGCTCTGTGTAGATCTCATTCAGAAGGGTTGTGTGACGGGTTGAGGTAGGCAGCGGTAGGCGTAGGTGTTATTCGTATTTCTTTTATTGGCTCCATAAAGCAAACTCAAATACTCAGGCGTATAGCAAAACAAAACAGAAAATATGAAGAATGAAGCGCAGGGCGCTAAGGACTCCTTATCAGTGCTCAGAAGAATATCAAGGCAGCAGGCGTCTTCTCCGTAGGATCACAGCAGTCCCTCGTCCACAGGCTCGTCGATTGTGCAGCACTGGACAGCACGACCTGTGGGCTTAAGTACTCATGAAAGGGGGACAACCAGGTGCTAATATTCAGGTGATAATGAGTGGGAGAGTGGCAATGTCTGAGAGGGTGTGCGCGTGCGTCGTGAGGGGGTGTGCCTTCTGGTGCTCGTGCGGACATTTACATTTACATTTACATTTACGGCATTTAGCAGACGCCCTTATCCAGAGCGACTTACAAAAAGTGCTTCATTGTTTTACTCAGAACAAAATCTCTAGCTAGTTAGTTTAGGCTAAAATCCGGAAGAAACTTTAAGCAAAGATATTATTAGATACAGTCAGTATGGACGCCTAGATATACTCAAATATATACTGAGAAAACCCTACTTAACAGATAAAAGCAAGAAAAGTCATTACAGTCCCAAATATTTAATACATGCTAGTGTAGTAAAATTTAATTTAAGTGCTCTTGAAACAGATGTGTCTTCAGTCTTCGCTTAAAAACAGCAAGAGACTCTGCCATTCGGACACTCAGTGGAAGTTTGTTCCACCACTGAGGTGCCAGAACTGAAAAAAGTCTGGATGCATGTTTTCTGCATGTCCTGAGAGATGGTGGGTCAAGCCGAGCTGTGCTTGAAGCTCGAAGAGCTCTGGGTACAGATCGGGATTTGACCATTGCCACCATGTATGGAGGTGCTGGTCCATTCTTAGCCTTGTAGGCCAGCATCAGGGTTTTATATCTGATGCGGGCAGCTACAGGAAGCCAGTGAAGAGAGCGCAGCAGAGGAGTAACATGGCTGAACTTAGGAACATTGAAGACAAGTCGAGCCGCCGAGTTCTGGATCAGTTGCAAGGGCCTGATGGTACGCATAGGAAGACCAGCCAGGAGTGAGTTGCAGTAGTCAAGTCTTGAAATGACAAGAGACTGAACAAGCACTTGAGTAGCCTCGCTAGACAGAAAAGGTCGAATTCTCCGAATGTTGTAAAGGAGAAATCTGCATGACCGAGTCAGGTTTGCAACATGGGTTGAGAACGATAACTGGTCATCCACAACTACACCAAGACTTCGAGCTTCAGCAGATGTGGTGACCAGCGAGTTCTCAAAAGAGATGGAAAGATCCTGGCGAGGACTTGAAGTTCCAGGGATGAACAGTAATTCAGTCTTGCTGGGGTTCAGCTTCAAGTGATGAGCCGACATCCAAGATGAGATATCAGCAAGACAAGCCGAGATCCGAGATGAAACCTGTGTGTCAGAAGGTGGAAAGGAAAGGACAAGTTGAGTGTCATCAGCATAACAGTGATAGGAAAATCCATGGGAGAATATTACATCACCAAGAGAACGAGTGTAAAGAGAGAAGAGCAGAGGACCGAGCACTGAGCCTTGTGGGACACCCGTGGTGAGCCTGGAAGGAGCAGATGTGGCCCCCTGCCAAGATACTTGGTAAGATCTCCCATCTAGATAAGACTTAAACCACTGCCAGACAGTGCCAGTGATTCCAAGTCTTCTGAGGACAGACAGGAGGATCTGGTGGTCAACTGTGTCGAGGGACAGGTGCCCTTTGGTGGCCACCCTGCCTTCTCACCGTGACAGAGCCCCTCCCCAAGGATCCCTCCAGGCGCGATCCACTGGGACATCCCGGGCGGCGTGGCGCTGGCCGGTTTGGGTGTTCCCGGTGGAAAGAGGCGAGTAAGGAGGGGTCCAGCACCTGGGACGCAGGCACCCATGATCTCTCCTCTGGTCCGTACCCCTCCCAATCAACCAGGTACTGGAGACCCCTCCTCCTGTACCTGGAGTCCAGCAGCTTGCTAACCTTGTACGCGGGCCCGTCCGACAACATCACCGGCGAAGGTGAGGCTCCACCTCTCGTCTCTCCCAGCGGTCCCTCCTTGAAGGGTTTGAATGCGGACACATGGAAAGCCCGGGACACTCGGCGATCCCCTGGCAGGCCCACCTTGAACGTCACGTGATTCACACCTGCGGCTAGGTGCGTCCATGGCTGTTTGGGTATAGGCAGGGGTAGCAGCTTACCTGCGGGCGGTGTCCTCGGCACCTTGCTGCGCGCACACTCTGCACAGGACCCGACATGATGTAGGATGTCGCGATGCATACCCGGCCACCAATAGCGTGCCCCCAGGAGCTGGGATGTCCGGGTGGATCCGGGATGACCTGTGCCCAAAGAGGTATGTGCCCACTGGATCAAAGCGGTGCGCTGCGCGAGAGGGCACATACCTGCGGTGCGGAGGACATCTTGGATGAGGGTTCGCGGCTTCGATGGCACGATCAATCTCCCATTCCATGGCTCCGATGAAGCACTCAGGAGAGAGCACCGGCTCCTCGCTGGTCGAGTCCGCACTGCCTGGGAAGGAACGTGATAGTGCGTCGGCGCGTGTTCTTCTCCCCTGGACGGTAGGTGACCTGAAACCTAAACCTTGAAAAGAACAGTGACCAGCGAGCTTGTCGCGCATTCATGCGTTTGGTCGTGCGCAGATACTCCAGGTTCTTGTGATCTGTAAGCACGAGAAAAGGATGCCTGGCTCTCTAGCCAGTGTCGCCACTCCTCAAACGCTAGCCGCATAGCAAATAGCTCTCGATCGCCCACCCCGTAATTACACTCCGCTGCTGACAGCTTACGTGAAAAAAAGGCGATCGGCTTAAGCAGGCTACCTTTCTTGAATTGCTGGGAAAGCACCGCCCCTACTCCCACGTTGGAGGCGTCCACTTCACCAACAAACGGTTTGGTGGGGTCCGGCTGATGCAAAACAGGCGAGGTGACGAAAGCCTGTTTTAATTTCGTGAAAGCGTCTTCAGCCTCGTTCGTGGCTCGACCGCTGGTTTTCACGGCTGTGTTGGTTGTTAACAGCACTTGGAACGGTCCCTGCCACCTGGGTTGATTCCACCTCCGTCTGCGGAAGTCCTTGATCAATACCCAGTCTCCTGGCTGGAACTCGTGCAGTGGGTGCTCTGACACCTCAGGTAGTACTGCTTTGACCTGTTTAGACACAGCGGAAAGAGACTTGTGCAAAATCACACAGTATTGCAGCAGTGGCTCATTCACCAAGTGTGTGTCCCACTCGGGTGGTCCCACTCCAGTATTTGGAGGCCTTCCAAATACAATCTCAAAGGCTGATAAGCCTGTGCGGGCCTGAGAGCGAGTGTGGCTCTGCCACAAAACCAAAGGCAGGCATTTAACCCAGTTTAGTCCTGTTTCTTGAGTTAACTTAGAGAGCCCTCCCTTAATTGTGCCGTTGGCTCTCTCCACTGCTCCTGCACTGGCAGGGTGGTAACTGCAGTGTTTTCTCATGTCTATCTCCAGGTATTTGGTCAACTCTTTCAACCCTTCGTGTACGAAAGGAGTGCCGTTGTCACTCGACACACTCCTGGGTAACCCCCATCGTGGGATTATTTCTCTTAGTAACATCTTTGCCACCGTATCGGAATTCTGCTGAGAAGTTGGAAAAGCTTCCACCCACTTGCTGAACATACACACACACACACAAGTATGTATTTCTTTCCCTCAGCAGATGTTAGTTCAACAAAGTCAATTTGCCAGTGTTGGAATGGTTCGGTCGGTGGCGGGTGTCCGGTGGGCACATGTTTTGTTCTGTTATCTCCCTGCGGTGTGTTTTGTGCACAGACTAGGCATCGTGAACAAAACTTTTGGGTGAGTGTAGTTATTCCTGGTGCGTGCCAGTGTCGACTAATCAGGGACACGATCCCTCCCTTGCGCATGTGAGACCTCCCATGTTCAATTTCAATCAGGCCCCTCATATAGGCCGTCGGGAGGCACGGCTTCCCCGTGTCTGTGTGCACCCAAACTCCCCCAACCATCTTGGACCCTCCCTTTGCCCACTTTTGTTTCTCTTTCACTGTGGCTTGTGTTTGAGTTGCTCTGGTTGTAAGGGGTGTGTCATCAGATTTGCAATGATCAACTTGCATCATCAGTATGTGTGGAGCTCGTGAGGCTGTGTGCTGAGCTGTAGCGTCTGCAAAGGCATTGCCCTTCGAGACTGTGTGTGCGTTCTGGTGTGTGCGGCACACTTAATGATAGCAATTTGTGATGGCAGTTGCACGGCCTCCAACAATTGTGCTACTAGACGGTGTTTTTTTATCTTTGACCCTGAGCTGGTCAGAAACTGCTTGTGCCTCCAAATTGCTCCAAAATCATGTACTACCCCCCATGCATATCTGGAATCGGTCCAGATGTTAACAGTTTGACCTTCAGCTAGCTGACACGCTCTGGTGAGGGCTGTCAGCTCAGCTGCTTGGGCAGAGTAGTGAGACGGGAGTGATTTTGTTTCCAGAACCTCTGTGTGTGTGACTACAGCATAGGCCACTCTGTTAGCGCCTTGTTCATCTCTCTTTGCAGAGCCATCAACAAACAATTCTAACTCAGCATTGTGTAAAGGCTCCTCTTTCAAATCAATTTGTGGTGTCACAGCTGTTTCCAACACCTGTTGGCAATCATGAGGTTCCCCCTCCTCCTCTGTGGGGAGGAGGGTGGATGGGTTCAAAGTTGTGCATCGTTTAACAGTGACATTAGGCATATCCAACAACGCAGTGTCTCAACCACCTCTGTGTGGGCAAATGTGCAATCTTCTGATCCTGCAAAATCCTAGAAACTGCATGTGGGACCAGAAGTGTAAGTTGTGTGGACCCCACAATGTCTCTGGAAGCTACCAGTGCCTTCTCTGCCGCTGCTATCGCACGCACACACAAAGGCAGCCCAGCTGCCACGGGATCCAACTTCCCTGAGAAGTAGGCTACTGGTCTCTGTCGGTCACCGTGAACCTGTGTCAAAACACTTGTCATGTAAACACCTTTAACATCAACTGTCTGTTCAAATGGATTTGGGGGATCTGGAATTCCCAAAGCTGGCATAACCTGTAGCAGGTTTTTGAGTGATTCAAATGCTGACTGGGCCTCCTCAGTCCACTGCAACTTGGCTGAATTAGACTCTTTTGTGGGCAGAATCTGCCTCAGCGGGCCCTCGTGTTCAGCATACGACGGAATGAACGCCCGACAGTAGGAGCACATGCCTAAAAAAGACAAGAGTTGTTTTTTAGTTAAAGGCCTGGGTATTTTCAAAATGGCCTCTATCCTATCTAAAAGTCACTGACAGGTTCTCCCACATATTGTCTACATTCTGCTATTATGGACGTATCAATATTGACTGGGTATGCTGTTTCCAGTCTTGCGACCAGGTTTACCACCATATCTCTGTAGGGCCTGTTAAGGTCCTCCTGTACAGCTGCTGCAGGTCCCCACTCGGTGTTGTGGAGCCGGACGTCCCCTGGAGTCCAGTCGCGGTCTATCCTGTTGTACTGCGGGGCCAGCTTGACCATCAGCATGCGTCTCAGCTCTGATTGGGTGGGGCGACAAGACTGAACAAAAGCTATGAGTTCATCGCCGAAGCGCTTACCTCCCATCTCTGACGGTTTGCCCAGGCCCTCTGCTGCCTTTAAGATGTCATCTGCGGACCAGTGACGATGGACCATGATGATTCCATCGGCGCCAGCCACCTCAATCGTTGGGAAGGTTGCTGCACACTCGCTGGGAAGGTTGCGGCACATACGCTCTTTTGGTTCGCGGCTCCTTGTGTGTGCTGCCACGGGTGGCGGAGGTGGTGGAAAGAGTTCTGTCTGTGAGGGTGGCGGTGGGAAGGTGGGAATGATGCTTTCCATTACCTGGCGAGCGCTTTCCACCGCCATCACCTGGCGGGCGCTTTCCATCGCCTGGCAGATCTGGCGGCTCTCCTCATCCGGGGCTGGCAGGCCTGATGGGCCTGGGTGTGATGGGGGCTGTTCTGCTAGTACAGGTGCAGATGGCAGGGGCTGCAGTTGTTGTGGTACTGGAGCTGGTAGTACTTGGGCCTGTATCTGTTGGGCCTGTGCGGCTGGAGCTGGTCTTGGCGGGCAGCGTCGAAGGTCTGGGTCAGCCACTGCGACACACTGAGAGACTTTGTTATTACATTTTTTAGGCCCTGCCTGTTGTGCTTGCCTTTTCTCGGCTTCTTCAAGCCAGCATTTAGCTTTCACTTCCATGTCTCTTTAATGTTTAGCAAAATACTTGCGCGCTTCCTTATCTGCGGCTCTGTTTTAACTCTCTCAACAAGCCGGCGCAGATAGTCCACGCTTAATGTTCCCTTTGAACAAAACCCATAATGTTCAGCCCAAAAAGCCACATGTCGTGTTACTTCTTCCCCGTAATCTCAAGACATTTGGTAGGCTATACTACTCTGAGCCTCCGGTGTTTTACTCTGTTTACTCTGAGCCTCCGGTGTTTTACTCTGTGATTTACCCATAGTTATTATTTTCCTCTTTCTCTAATAATGAAAATAATAACAAGAAATCCAGTAATCCAACCCCTCCACACTTTTTTTTTTTTTGTGTGTGTGAGGAGTCAAAAACCCACAATCAGTTAAACACGTCCAAAAGAGTCCCCAAAATATCCGCCCCTCGTACAAACGAAGCACACAGTTCTGTCGTCCCCCTAAAAGTTCTCTGTCGATCCGGATCTAGCCAATCACTAAGCAATGTCTACCTAGCGCGCCCTACTTGAACCGGACAGCAGTCCAGACATTCAAACGGCTCGGCTGACGGGCGATATCTCACTATATCCCCGTATTACTTCAGACGGGCGATAGCACACAGTGGTATCCCCAAAACACAAATAGGCAAGTATCTGCTAATAGGCAAGTATCTGCTAATACCCCTATCATATACAGAGAACCCCCGACGACCAAACACTGACGGATATTTAACACAATCTAGAAAAAAAAATCTAGAATTTTCCACTTACTGTAGTTTGTTAGATCGGGCAGAGAACACCTCCGGAGGCAGGTGGTGACGCGTCACTCCCTGGATGGGTACTTTCCCGTTACTCGTGAGGTTCCCTCCTTCCCAGCCCGACAGGCCTGTGCCTTCGGAGATCAGCCACCTCCTCCCCCGGGTGCCTCATGCCGATCCTGTTCGATGACGCTAAATTGTTGTGGAAATTTCTGAAAATCAATTGAGGACTCAGACGTGGTTAAATGAGTTAAATGAGTAATTTATTAAAAGGTATAAAATATGAAATAAATGAATGAAATAAATGCAATAAAGCAAAGCAAGGTGAGAGTCTCGTCTAGCACGAAGTTCTCACAACAACAGAGGGGCGCTCCATCCCTTAAGTACATTACAGAAACACAACATCAACAATTTCGGCAGACAGGTTGCCTTGAACATAGCACGTACGCCGAACAGGCGCCTAGTAGCCTGTTTTGTCTACATGTGTATATCTCCTGATATGGAGCTTCCTTTAGGTTCCGACGGAAGAAACTGATGTCTCAGTTATAGACCAAAGGAAAAGATTCATGGTTACACTGAATCACACTTACTAACAGATTATAGTCCTGCTAGTCAGAATGACTTATACTAAATCATACAGTTCATGATGATCAGTATAGCTTGGTGCCTGAGACAGAAAGACAATCATCAGTAACAACATAATAGTTTATAATAATAGTCTCTCATTTGATATTAGTTTGTAACTTGCGGTGCACATTCCATCTCTATGGTGAATAACCTGCAAAGAGCCTGTAGGGGCCGGTATTAAGAAGATCGAAACAACCAAAGTCGATCAACTTGACGTCAAGGGTGTCTGTCTTCACCAGAACGTTCTTTCATTGACACCTCTGTGCAGAACTCCAAGAAGTTTTAAGAATTTTAGCGATTTAACGAAACGACAGGATTATGCACAGCAAAGAAGCCATGGATCGTACACGTTCACATAATGGTCACACGCTATTTCTTCAGTATCAGTTTACAGGAAGTTAATGAAGAGAAAGCAGAAGCTCCCCAGACGGACTTAACCTACTTGTCTGACCTAACATAGCTAACGTTAGCTAGTTAGCTAGCTCAACATTAATGCTAATGGATTTTACCACTAAATATTACATTAACATGGCACTCGAAGTAAAACGAACAAATAAACAGCTGAATATAAGACAGTTGTATTGGTTTTGATCCCATACTTAAGAAATAAGGAATAGAGAGCTGTTGTGGATGCATTGTAGCTAGCTAGTGTGCATCTTGGCCCCGCTCGTCATTAAGCCCCGTTTTTAATGTAGCTAACTCGCTAATTGTGTTTTCCATCTTGGTGTCTGGTAGCTATAACTGTGTTGCTAGCTTATATTGCTTGCGGATCTGTTGTTGGTCGTGTCATTTTCATAAAAGCGAAGGAGCTAGCTAACGTGAACCTAAAGTGCCCCATTAATTAAAGAAGAGGCATGCGGAAAGCGGCGTCCCAAGACGTGTGTTGCACGTGTGTTGGAGAGGAGCGCCCGGCCGCCCGCGCGTGTGGGTTTTAAAACGAACACTGAAGGACCGACGGTTACTGTGATTTGTTGCATCCGCCTTCCTTCCGCACTGACATTTTATAGATGACTTTCTACATGTTCAGCCAGGGTTGCCAGGTCCTACAAAATGTCCAGCCCAAAGTCAGTCTAAAACCCGCCCTTCAGAAGCTTAAACTAGCCCAAAATATATGTCTGTCACTCATTTGAAGCAAATGGCAAAACAACTATGAGTCTATGACTTAGTATTGGGTTTATGAGGGATTTATTATCAATATTGCTATTTATATTAAAGTCATTAATACTATTGTAACATTAAGTCAAGTCAGTCACAACTAGAGTGATGCCATGACACAGCTGGATGACAGCATCAACATCTCAGATTACCAGAAATCTCAACGCCTGGGAGCCCCTGAGCCCCGCACCTTACTAGGGGAATATTTAACTGAAGGCTTGATTATATAGGTGAGTCTTAAGTCTAGATTTAAAGATTGGAACTGTGTCAGAATCTCGGATTGGAGCTGGAAGGCTATTCCATAATTGAGGGGCTTTAAAGGAGAAAGCTCTGCCTCCGGCTGTAGTCTTACAAATTTTTGGAACTAAGAGAAATCCAGCATTTTGGGAGCGTAAAGGGCGAGATGGGTTGTAGTAAGCAATGAGTTCACTCAGATATTGTGGGGCAAGACCATTTAACGCCTTATAGGTTAAGAGAAGAATTTTAAATTCAATTCGATGTTTAATCGGAAGCCAATGTAATGCCGCGAGAGTGGGACTAATATGATCGAATTTTCTAGCCTTAGTTAGGACTCTAGCTGCAGCATTTTGTACAAGTTGTAGCTTCTTTATGGACTGTTTAGAGCATCCAATTAGAAGACCATTACAGTAGTCCAATCTTGACGAGACAAAAGCATGGACCAGCTTCTCTGCATCAGCTAATGAAAGTAAGTGTCTCAGCTTGGCGATATTACGTAAATGGAAAAAGGCAGCCTTAGTGACATTGCATATATGTGTGTCAAATGAAAGATCCGAATCAATAGTGACACCTAAGCTTTTTATGCGGTAGACTTGGGTGTTACTGAAAACCCATCTAGGTAAGGGGAATATCAGCCCAGCTGCTTCTAGCAGCTTTAGGCCCAAGAATCAGCACCTCAGTCTTATCAGAATTTAGTTGAAGAAAATTAAACGCCATCCAGTTTTTAATGTCCTGGACGCAGCTCTCAATCTTGAGAGTAGTGGTGATATCATCCGGATTGGAAGATATATACAACTGAGTATCATCTGCGTAGCAATGGAAACTAATACCATGCCTACGGATGATAGTGCCCAGTGGAAGCATATATAATGTAAATAATATGGGGCCCAGTACAGATCCTTGTGGGACACCATATTTTACCTTAGAACGCTCTGAGCACTCGTTGTTTACTAGTACAAATTGGTAACGATCTGTCAGGTAGGACCTGAACCAGGAGAGTGCTTGACCTCTTATACCAATGAGTGTCTCCAGCCTATTAAGTAGAATATTATGATCAATGGTGTCAAAAAGCCGCACTGAGGTCTAGCAGTATGAGAAAAGAAATGTTTCCTTTATCAGAGGATATCAAGAGATCATTTACTACTTTAGTCAGCGCAGTTTCAGTGCTGTGGTGGGGTCTAAATCCAGACTGAAATAATTCTAAGACATGTTCTGTCTGTAGGAAGGAGGAGAGTTGTGAAGAAACTACTTTCTCTAAAATTTTGGATATGAATGACAAATTAGAGATAGGCCTATAGTTGGACATTTCCTGGGGGTTAAGACCAGGTTTTTTAATTAGCGGCTTGATAACTGCAAGTTTAAATGAACTGGGAATATAGCCCAGGCTCAGAGAGCAGTTTATTATAGTGAGCAAAGGTTCTATATTGCTATGCAGTAATTCTTTAAGTAAATGGGTTGGTACTGCATCTAGTATGCATGTGGAGGGCTTGGCAGATTCCACCAATGAAATAAGCTCCTCACGACCAATTGGGGAGAAGGACTCTAACAGGGCATCAGAGCTGACCAGACAGCTGTCAAGGTGCATAGGCATGTTGACAGGCTCTGAGATAGCACAACCAATTTTTTCCCTAATTTTATCAATCTTATCATTAAAGAATTTCATAAAATTATTACTGCTACACTCTAGTGGGATTAGTGGATTGATTTGATCACGGCTCCTTGTTAGACTGGAAACAGTTTTAAATAGGAGTGCAGAATTGTTTTTATGTTTTTCTATTAAAGCTGATAAGTATGAGGATTTTTGCCGTATGGAGGGCATGCTTATATTCACTAAGGCTGCTTTTCCATGATAGTCTAAACACTTCTAACTTTGAATTTCGCCATTTACGCTCCAGGATCCTCGCGGCTCTTTTGAGACTACGCGCGTGTGCTCGTTATACCATGGCGCTATTCTTCTCTCAGAGGCTCTCTTATAGTGTAATGGTGCAACCTTGTCTAATGCTGTACGAAGAGAAGTCTCAACGTGCTCGGTAAAATGCTCTAGTCCTTCCGGAGCTACAGGTGTATCAATTTCTGTCAAACCAGGTAAAATGTCAGTGAGTGCGGCTATGGTACTAGGTGCTATAGTTCGTTTCATTCGGTAGCGGGCGGCTGACGAATACCGTCAGTCAAGCATAACTTGTAATGTTATGAGGCTGTGGTCTGAAACGGCCTCGCTCTGAGGTAAAATTGCTAAGCTGGATATGTTAATACCAAATGATAAAACCAGGTCTAAAGTATGACTACAATTATGCGTAGGACCCACCACATTCTGAGTGATACCCATTGAATCAAGAATTTCTTGAAAATTTTTGCTTAAAGCGTCACAAAGATTCTCAAAATGGATGTTAAAATCACCAACTATGATCACCTTATCGGCTGATAGCACTACATGAGACAGGAAGTCTGAGAACTCCTGCAAGAACTCAGAGTAAGAACCAGGGGGGCGGTAAATAGTAATTAACATAAACGACTGTGACGCCTTGTTGGTTGTCAGATTTGATACATTTGAAACAGTGAGGATGAGATGTTCAAAAGAATTAAATTTAAAGCCGAATTTTTGAGAAATGTCTATATCAGAGTCATATATTGTGGCGACACCACCTCCTCGACCATTTGGACGGGGGTTATGAACATATCTATAGCCAGAGGGAGAGGCTTCATTTAGGGCCATATAATCATCTGGCCGGGTCCAGGTTTCCGTCAAGCAGAGCATGCATAGATTATGATCGGTAATCATTTCATTAACCAGCAATGCTTTAGATGACAGGGATCTAATATTTAGCAGTCCTAGTTTCAGATTTAAACTACTCTCCAAGGGAGCATAATCCAATTTAACATTGATTAAATTTTGTCTACTAACTTTGCGAGTTATTTTTTTTGGTACTCGAGGAACTGACACAGTCTCAATCCAGTGTGACCTAGGTGACGTCTCTTTGCAGCTAGCAGACAGACGGTTTAGCCTTTGTGTCTGCTGCCTGGCCTCGGCTCTGGTTTGTCAATCCCCATTAACAAGTCCTACACTACCACTAGTAAGCCTAGCAGATATGCTACGGGAAATGAGAGCAGCACCCTCCCAAGAAGGGTGAATGCCGTCTCGCTTCAAAAAGGCCAGGCCTGCCCTCAAAACGCGTCCAATTATCTATATAACCCACGTTGTTTTCTGAGCACCATTTAGACATCCAGCGGTGTAGCGCCAATAACCTGCTGTAGGTTTCGGCGCCACGCCGAATGGAATGGGACCAGAGCATATTACGGCATCTGACATAGTCCCCGCTAACTCACACACCTCTTTAACATTACCCTTAGTGATCTCGGACTGTCTCAAACCCACATCATTGGTGCCGACGTGTACCACTATCTTTGAATATTTACGATTAGCCAGCACCTTAAGATTAGCCCTAATGTCAGGCGCTCTAGCCCCGGCATACACTTAACTATGGCCGCTGGTGTCTCTAAGGGGGTCGCTATATTCACGTGTCGGAGCTGGGAATCTCCTATTACCAGAGCTCTTTTAACAGGTCGCTCAGTCGGTGTATTACTGAGTGGGGCAAACCTGTTTGACACGGGAATCTGAGTGGAACGGTGCTCAGCCCTACGGATATGCCGCCGAGACGTCACCCATTCGCCCCGCTGCGAGGGCTCTAATGCCGGAGCTGGGGACTCGCTAGCTACGATGGCTACGGTGGTGGCAGCCGGGCCTGCTACGCTAGGTGCTACCGACTCTTTAGGACTCTCTAAAGCCCGGATGCGCTCCTCTAAAAGCGAAATCTTCTCCGTCATGCTAATAATTAATCTACATTTGTTACAAACAAAATTATCCCTACTGACGGAAGAAGAGTAGCTAAACATGCCACACTCCACACAAACAACAGGCGACTCAGACATGGTGAAATACTAAAGATACTTAGCTTCGGTTGAGATGAACTTTGAATGTTTTTCGATGGCTTGTGGGGTTGTTGTAGCCGGAGTTATGCGTAAATATGTCCACAAAGTCCACAAAATATTTGTAGATGTATCAGATGTAATTAAACAGATAGAAAAAAGGGTAGGCAAAAAACACTCCACAGCAGCGTCAGCAGGTAGCAGCGTCAGTGTTTTATTAGTTCTTTTATATCAGTTTTATATCCCAGTCAAGAACATTTAATAGTAACATAATTAGCAAAAGAAAAGAACTTTTACTTACTCATTTCTGTTCTTGCCCCTCCTGAACTCTCTTCTCTCCTCTGATCCTCTTTTAACATTTTTTTCATCGCCTTGTGGATTGGCTTGAATAAAGAATTAGCTGTTGTCAGTGAATCACCAGATGCAAAAAAAAAACGTAGCCAAAAAAAATAGTAGCTCAAACAAACGGACCATGCCACCCCTGAATTTTCACCCGCGGCTGGATTTTCAAACAATCCCAATTTGGCGTGAAAACTGCGAATCTGGCAACTCTGGTCATCGCTCACTTTTATCGTCTAATAATAATAAATGGGATAGCCCTGTATGCCTGCATCTGAAGTCATATAATTATAATTAAACTACAGATAGATACTAGATCTATACATGTTTAATCGCCAGAGGTCACACAATTCAGTGTTAACGATTGTGTTTCTTTTGTATATTATTTCAGGCTCCCTCACCCCAGGAAATGCGATGAAATGATTTTCTCATATCAAATAAAAAATAAAACGTGTTTACAGCCAATCACTTCTTATATGTTCATTTTATTCCACATTTAATGCCACACTTTATTAAATCAATAACATTTAAACTGTTTTACCAGTAACATAAAAAGTAGACCTATAACGATTAAAAACAAGCGACGTTTAAAGAACGCTCCATTAACGTCCCCTCATCGTCCTCTGGATGTGTCCAAGTGGTCCTAAAACATCCTCCATGAACGTCCCCTGTAACATTTCGGCAACCCTACAAAACGTCCAGAGGACGTTCGCAGTGTTTTTTCGTCCTCGGGACATAAACAAAAATTAGATTTGTTTTTCTATAACCACATTTCTACCACAGTCTTTGTGTAGGACAAGTTTTATTGTGTAGTTAGCTAGCCATTGGTCTAACAAGACCAAAAAAAACTTCAAATGGCTCTTTTGGTGCCGTTTGTTAGTTAAATGGGAAAGAAAAGACTCCGTTACTGACATTTCCTATAGGAAATACATGGTGCTTTAGTAACCCTGCTGATGATTTTGTGTCATAGCACGTTCGAGCTACCTAGCTTATTTGTGTGAAAGCTTATCGTATATTTCGAATGTACCGCTCTAAGAGAATGAAATATACAACAGTTTAATCTAGGGTGAAGTTTAACAGAGCAA
>JAGXOD010000248.1:0-36875 GCA_020368025.1 Brachyhypopomus occidentalis | reverse complement strand
TAATTTTGACAAGAAAACATGATGCTTCAGATTGATGCAAATTCTGAAATGCTTTAACCATTGATGACCCTGAATAACACATTGACTGAACCAAACAAGATACTAAGATAAGATACTCCCATTTGTTATAAATGTTATTTATGTTTAGTCCATTAGTAACTGAATGTCATGCATGAAATCTAATGAAATTCTACAAAGCAAATAGACTACTTTATATATTTATAAAAATATTAAGAGCTACTTACCATTAAATATAAAAGTACAGTTTGGAAGCCCCCCCCCCAAAAGAAGTTGGGTCTACCATCTCCTAAAACCCCATCAAAAATATGTTGCCCTACCATAGTTGGTATGGTGCCCTACCAAAGTTGCCCTAGCAACCTGACCTATATAACCTGACTTGAACATTACTGACTTGAAGAAGCTTGGGTCTGAGTAAAACTAAAAAGGTAAACTACAGACAACAAGCTTCTACAGTCCACAAAACCCCCACAGACAACACATGCAATAAATAAAGGTTTTATTCAGTGAAAAGCACATGAAACATTAAATGGTAAGATAGTAGAAACATATACTAAATATCCAAAAACAAAGATGTTTTTTTTTTTTTTTGGAAGGTTTCTTCAAAGTGATGGTCAACCGAATCGTCACTTAACAGGATTTTGCCATCCTACTATTCCAAAATGCTACAGTAAAAACACTTGCAAATAACACCAAAGGTACATGAGGAAGTTTCAAGAATATAGTGGACTGATTTGACAATTTGATTTGTGTATTTTATAGAGATTCAAAATTTGAAATGTTGTGAACCAAATAGACACTTTATACCAGTTTGGCATCCTGTGACTTTCCTACAATTAAAATAATTGAAAACAAAATATGAGCATATGAGGAAGGAAATGTCAAGAACAAAATTAGGTAATTTAGTTTATTTTAAAATTGCATCAAACAGCCATATATAGTGAACCAAATGCATCTCCTACATTAACAAATACTTTATTTATGCATCAGACCTCAGTTAGATATGATTAATTAAGCTATGGAACATCAATTTATAGAATGTCAATCTATGCACTAAAAGAGTGAGATTTCCCCCTGCTTCGTTTCACAAACGCACTACTGTAATACATGTAGGCGTGTAACGTGAGCTTTCAGTGTATATAGCGTGACCAAAGTGTGACCAAGCTTTTGAGAAGTGCATATGGCGTGACCACCCCCTACCATTCAAAGAAAGAAATGGTGTAGAAGCAGATTCCTTCTCTAATAGATGCCAGCCACTCTCTGGGATCAGGTCGAGAGCCTGGCATGCGTATGCAGAGGGCAAGTTTTCCTATGGAGGAAAAGTTGGGTCACAAAACATAGATGAATTGAATTTAATTATTTATTTGTCATATACAGGTCAAGAATGCAATGAAAAGTTTATGTTAGAGCTGTACCTAGCGGTGCAGTCGTTTGTGAAGAGGGTATACAGGAGTGGGCTGAGGACACAGCCCTGGGGTGTACCAGTGGAGGAGAGGTGACTGCCGATTCTCTCTGCCTGTGGTCTGTCAGTGAGGCCATGGGTGATGAGCTTTGACACCAGTTTGGAAGGAATTATGTTGAATGCTGAGCTATAATCAATAAAGAGCATTCTGACATAAGTGTGTCCTTTCTCCAGATGGCTGAGGGAGGTATGAACTGCTATTGCAATAGCATCATCTGTGGAACTGTTTGCTCTGTATGCAAACTGTAGAGGGTCCAAGGTGTCACGGAGGGAGGTACAGATGTGGGACTTGATTCCCTCAAAGCACTTCATAATGACAGATGAGTGCTGTGGGCTGAAAATCATTTAGACAGGAAGCTAGCTACAGAAGTACAACAGGTCTTGAAAATTATGGGCACAATAGACTGGCTCAGGGACAGGTTAAAGATGTTACCCTGGGGAGATGGTCGGCACGTGCTCTCAGCACCCGCCCTGGGATGCCGTCCGACCATGGTGCTTTGCGAGGATTTACTCTCTTAAACGCCCGTCTCAATGAACCTGTGTCTGTTCAGAGTGTGGTGTCCTCACTGTCCACATGTGGTCTGATATCAGGCATGGTGTTGTCTGCATCAAACCTGGTGTAGAAGGTGTTCAGCTCTTCAGGAAATGATGCATTGGACAGCTCCACAGGTCTGTTCCTCCCCTTGTAGTCTGTGATACAGTTGCAATCCGTGCCACATGCCAAATCTTCTTCCGGCTTTCACGAGAGGTGGTCGCACTCTTGCTCCTGCACTCCCTGGTTTGGCTTAGCTTCTCTATCTCGTCTCAGTACCCTGACGCTGCTCTTCGAATTCTTAACAAGAAATCTGGAATTGATTAAGTGGTCACTCAACGCAATTGATACTATTTTTTCCACATGGAGTCATGGGTCGTGAGAACCCACATGTCCAGACGGAACGTTCTCTGCTGGATATGTGCTTGACATGGCGTGGTTTGTGTCTCGCGCCTCTCTCCCTGGAAGACATTGAGGACGTGTATCTATTTGGAACTTTGATCACTGGGTTTCTGCTGATTAGATTAGGCGTTGCCCTGGTATATTGGGAAATTAAGAGTGGGGTCAGTTATCGAATGCCCGCAAATTGGCCAACATGATTGATGCGATGGGTAGAGCTGTCGGAATGCAGACTGTGACTGTTAGTAAAAGCATGGATTCGATCATGGAAAGGCTCACAGCTCTACAGGTGAAGTTGGATCATTTGGAAGATCACTGACTTAAGAGGAGTTTCTCATTCTCAAACTGGACGGGCTTCTTGTTAAATCTACATGCTCGCTTATCTACATTGGCGCCCAAACAAAACTCTCCCTGAAGGTCGTCGTCTTGGTTACCTGCTCCTTACTGCACATAGAGACTGTCAGAGGATGGCTCTCGCTTTCCACCACTAACTCTGACACAAACTGTGCCAGGCCTCTGGCTCCCCTCTCCCCCATCTTGATGAACATGCGTCCCACAGTGTCACTATGCTTTTATGTGCTATGCTTTTTTGCGTGCTCACAGACAGTCTTGTAGGGCTTCATCAGTCACGTTATCCCACTTGTAAATTTCCATGGAAACTGTATTTTCCACTTTGAACCTTTATGTGCAGACAGCAGCAAGATGGCACTTTGGTCTGCTTTAAAGCACAATTCCCCTCCGCAGGACTTGTCTGAGTCCTCGGTTCTGTCGAGCCGGTAGAGAAATTCTCCGGTGTTACGGCGCCGTCGGGGATGGATGGCTCCAGCCATGGTTCTGTAAAGGCAAAGACACAACAGTTCCTCGCATCCCGTTCGTAGCTGACCTGTGCCCACAGTTCATCTAGTTTATTCCTGAATAACTGAACATTAGCGAGCAGGATTGCGAGAAAAGTAGGTTTGTAGTGTCTGTCGGGTCCTGCACAGCATAATGGCTCGCTGTGTCCTCTTATGACGCCCAAGTGAACAAAGGACCCAGGGGAGAAAGTCTGCCCCAAAGTCTGTGAAAAACACTGTAATATCCTCACTGGCCAGTAAACGCAACTCCAACTCCAGTGTATCGCAATCATACTTGTAATGTAAGAGTGCAGTGCAAGTGCAAAAAGTAAAAATATACACAATAAGGAACAAAAAAAAACTGAGTCGAAGCTGAGCTCTCATCAGTGCTGCCATCCTGTGGTGCAACGTGATGGATGATTAAAATTACAAATTGTAGCTAATTGACTGGCTAGTTGACAGATGTACTGTTGCCTGTGGAAAAAAAACAACATTCCCTTCTCCATGTTTTTGTTTTAACATGGTGAACTATGGTGAATTAAATATTTTTGTCGTGAATTATTTCAAGAATGTAAATGATAAAAATCCAAATATATATTATCATTATAAAATTATGGCATAAAACATTTTTATAGTTTTATGTTTATAGTTGCGCGTATAAGTGTATGTATTATATTGAGATTCCATTTTTTTTTTCTAGGTTTAACATTTACGTCTCACTCTTTGCTGTAATAGCTGGTAAGTATTTGTTATGTGTAACGTCTAGCCCTCCTCCTCCTGTCGTTCGTGCTTGTTTTGTTTTGTTAGCCATGTGTTTCTTAGTCCCGCCTCGTGTTTTGTAACCCTGCCCCTCGTTATTTCTCATCATGTGTCGTGTATTAGTCCTGTCTATTTAAACCCTGTGTTTTGTCTGGTATGGGCCGGTTATTTTGAATGGTTGTCTGGTCTCCGTTTGGTACTGTGTGTTCTAAAGCCCTGTGTTTTCTCGTGTTCTGTCAGACCTGTTAATTCTTGTTAAGTATGTCTCTGCGTGTAGGTCGTGTTTCTATGTCGGACTCCTTAGATGATTTGACCACTGCCTGTTTATTCGACCCTGAGTTTGGATTGCCCTTTTATAATAAATCTCGCTTCTCTAAGCATTTGTGTCCGCCTTACAAATCTCCGCCGCTCCCGGCGTTACATTATATCTAACAGCATTACCAGTGACATCTGAAATGTATGTTTCTAAGGATGTGACAAACTGTCTTCCCGTGTTCATCCGATGTTCTTATATTCCTCGGCAGCCCTTTGTTACCCTAAGCTAGCTGAAGATGTTATGGCATCCATCGGTGAACGTGCGGTTCTGCCCTGCTCTCTGATCAAAGAGGGCACGCAACACTTTGGGTGGCACAATGTTAAAGGATGCATTTATGAGCATGATGGAACAAAAGGTTTTCTGTGTCCGGGCTACGAAGGACGTGTGAGTGTCCCAAAAGGCAGGCTCAAAGAGGGGGACTGCTCACTCATCTTGGACAACGTCACAAAGACTGACAGCGGGGAGTTCAGAGCCTTCATAGTGGAAAACAAGAAGAGAAAATATTTTGCAGCTGTTCATCTCTCTGTTCAAGATAAGGGTATGTGGTTTATGTAAAAACAATACTGATGTGATACAGGGGTGGGAAGTCCTAAAACTGAATACATTATTATTGAAGTATTAAGTATTGAAGATCTGATTAAGCTGGTAGGGTTCTGTCTCATGTTAATGTACTGTATTTCTGAAATGGGTTAACATTGAAAGCTAAATCTTTTTCATGTGCCAAGACACAAGTCCTCCTGCAAGCAACCAGCAGCACATGCCTGCAGATCTTCTGAACACAACTGTCTGTAAGTGTCCTCCAGGTTTCAGATTTACCTTGTTCCTTTGTGTCAGACAACAAAACTATAATTTGTTGAAGTGAATTTTCAAAATAAAACTATTGCTGGGTTTGTTTGAGCTTTGCTAAAGCATCTGCTAAAGACAAAACATCTGAGCCAACTTGTGTGTAATTACATGTACCTGCCGATTTTAAAGTTGTTCTCTCCTATCTGATTAATACTATGGAGCTCCAGTCTCATTATTACTATGGGGATCCTGTGTGATTAATACTATGTCAATCCTATCTAACTAATACAGTGCTGATCCTGTGTGATTAATACTATTTAGATCCTATCTAATTAATACTATGGGGACCCTGTGTGATTAATACTATGGGGCTTCAGTATCATTAATACTACAGGGATACTATCTGATTTAATACTATGGGGTTTTAACACTCTTCAAACTACTCAAAAGTCTAAAATGGTAAAAATGTATTCAGCATATTTCTTCAGTATCCATTACATATTCAGAATTCATTAAGAATGTGATTGTCATACCTGGCCCCTCCTCTATGGAAGTTATGGTCTGGTGGTTAGGGAACCGGTCTTGTGACCGGAGGGTTGTGGGTTCGATTCCCAGGCCTGAGGCCATGACTGGGTGCCCTTGAGCAAGGCACCTAACCCCAACTGATCCCCGGGCTATTTCACCATTAACATTTGAATATTGACATCTTTTTAGCGTGGTGGTGAGGTTGAAAATTACATTTCAAACGCGTTATCATGAAATGCAAAGCATATTAAGCGAATAGCATTGAATGAATTTGAATTTTCTGCCCACCGCTCTGGGCACGTGTGTACCACAGCCCCATAGTGATCACTAGTGTGTGTGTGTGTGTGTTCTGACTGCACAGATGGGTAAAATGCGGAGGACAAATTTCGATTGGGGTGAAAATCACAATTGACAATGTGGCTTGACTTAAAAAAAAAAAAGTTATTCAGTGTCAATATTAAAATGAAAATGTAATACGCATTTGCATTTACATGCTCCACTCATACAAGCAACTTTGAGCTCAAAATTCAAATTCAAATGCAATAATTCCATTTACATTTGCAATGTGATAGACGTCTATTCATATTTCATTTACACATACATTTTGCTTTATTTGTGCCTTTATTGAAATTAAAATGTATTTCCCGATTTGAATTATCAAGTTCATATGATCATGCAAAGGTTGTATCAAAATTATAATTAAAATGCTATTCGCTTAATATGCTTTGCATTTCGTGATAACGCGTTTGAAATGTAATTTTCAACCTCACCACCACGCTAAAAAGATGTCAATATTCAAATGTTAATGGTGAAATAGCGCCACCCCTGTTTGCAATAACATTACGATACCAACAGCACTCAAACTGTGTCAAAATGCATTTTGAAAATGCAATCCGAGCACAATGCATTTTCATTTCCACTATAGTCAAATTATAGTCAAATTAGATCCCATCAGCCTTCCAATCATATTCCACAGCCCTTCACTTTATTCAGTCAATCGGGTTCCACAGCTTTCCACCTCTTGCAGCCAATCAGGACTGGAGGGAGGCTGGTGGGATCTAATTTGACTATAATTTGACTATAGTGGAATACCATGGAAATTAAAATGCATTTTGACACAGTTTGAGCGCTGTTGGTATCGTAATGTTATTACAAACAGGGGTGGCGCTATTTCTCCATTAACATTTGAATATTGACATCTTTTTAGCGTGGTGGTGAGGTTGAAAATTAAATTTCAAATGCGTTATCACGAAATGCAAAGCATATTAAGCGAATAGCATTTTAATTATAATTTTGATACAACCTTTGCATGATCACATGAACTTGATAATTCAAATCGGGAAATACATTTTAATTTCAATAAAGGCACAAATAAAGCAAAATGTATGTGTAAATGAAATATGAATAGACGTCTATCACATTGCAAATGTAAATGGAATTATAGCATTTGAATTTTGAGCTCAAAGTTGCTTGTATGAGTGGAACATGTAAATGCAAATGCTTATTACATTTTCATTTTAATATTGACACTGAATAACTTCCATACTCCTCCACCTGTCATTCTTTCGTTTGTTTCTCTTTAGTTCTGCCTTTTTCTTTTGTTTCCATCGATTTTGTTATATCACCTGGTGATTGGTTTCAGCTCTCTCTTGTTTCTACATCCGTTTGGTTTTATTTTTAGTTCTTTGTTTTCCCAGTGTAATATTGTAGGTCAATGTTGGTAGTACGCATCATGGTATTTCATGTATTCTACATTTTATGTGGCATTCTGGTATTGGAATTATTTTTCTGTATTGAGTCAAACTGGTCCTTGATACTAGTTGGCACATTTTTCCTATAATTCTTCTGCATGGTGAATTTAAATACTCCTTGCACATAGTGGTCAAGCTATTAAACCCTCTGTGTTTTCTAAATGGACAGTAAATCATGCTTCTCATCTGAAAACTCTCTATGGCCACTACTGATCCTTTTCTTTAATGGTGTAATTATGTACATGCATTAGTTAACAAAATATACACTGCTCAAAAAAATAAAGAGAACACTAAAATGACACATCCTAGATCTCAATGAATAAAATATTCCAGTTGAAAATCTTATTACATAATGGAATGCGTCGAGAACAAAAAATGATCAGTGTAAATGAAAATTATCCCATGGAGGTCAGGATTTGGAAATCAAACAACAGGCTGATACAACTTCAGTGGAAATTCCTCAAGACAAGTTAAAATGAGGCGCAGTAGTGTGTGTGGCCTCCACGTGCCTGTAAAACCTCCCCACAATGCTTGGGCATGCTCCTGATGAGGCAGCGGATCTTCTCCTGGGGAATCTCCTCCCAGAACTGGATTAAAGCGTCAGTCAATGTTGCAGGCAGCAGAATGTTCTACATGTCGTCTCCAGACTCGTCTGTCACGTGTTCAGTGTGAACCTGCTCTCATCCATGAAGAGCACAGGGTGCCAATGCAAATCTGCCAATCTTTGTGTTCTCTGGCAAATGTCAATCGCCCTGCGCGATTGTAGATGTAGGGCCCTCATACCACCCTCATGGAGTCTGTTTCTGACAGTTTGAGCAGAAACATGGATATTAGTGGCCTGCTGGAGGTCATTTTGCAGGGCTCTGGCACTGCTCCTCCTGTTCCTCCTTGCGCAAAGGAGGAGGTAGCGGTCCTGCTGCTGGGTTGTTGCCCTCCTATGGCCCCCTCCATGTCTCCTTGCTAATTGCCTCTAATTTGTACCTGTTTGCACAACAGCAGGTGAAATTGATTCACAATCAGTGTTGCTTCCTAACTGAACAGGTTGGTTTCACAGAAGTGTGGTTGACTTGGAGTTACATTGTGATGTTTAGGTGTTCCCTTTATTTTTTTTTTAGCAGTGTACAACAGACAAGACATAGGCAAGACATTTTGCCTAGATATAAGATCTACTCTGTTAGTTGAAGTAAGATAAAAGAAAGTCAGAAAATTAGATAGGTGTAGCTAATGTAGTTGGTTTGAGCCTAATGCTACCAGTCATTTAATTACATTGTAATTATAGTCTTATGTATTCTTTATGTCTAAGAATTGTTTCCAATTATATGTCCTATTTCCGCTGACATTTAACAGAAGGCACACTGAGTTCAACTAACCTGGGAAAAGATGCAAATTCACTAAGAATGCATTTATTTTCACTGTTGTCATATGTTGTAGTTGGTGTTATGTTTTTACTGTAGTTTACGTTTACTGTAATTTTCTGTCATTTGCAGCTGTTCGGAACAGGTTGTGGATTGTGTTCCCAGTGGTTCTTCCCTTACTGCTGCTGGCTGTGCTCTTTGGAATCAGTAGGTTCAACTGTTTAATAACAGATGCTCCTTATGCGCTGGTGGGATTCTGGATATTTTTGTAGCGTCGTATGAAAACTGATTGAGTTTTCCATGGTGATTCCCCAGGATTTTCCTTTTTTATGAGGCAAGCTCAGATGGACAAAGGAATCATTGCCTACATTAGACTCTTGTTTTGTGTTTATTAATATTTCAGTTAGAGATGCAAGCAGGGATTTCTAAAACCTCACCTCAGAAGTATCTCTGATAAGATAACTGTGCTGCTTGTGTATTGCTGTCCTTGGGTTATGAGATTAATGATCTATAAATATGCTTTTCACAGATCGCAAGATGAAAGTGAGTATTTCATTTTAGTTGTTAATAAAATGCTTATTTCAGTTCAGCTCAATGGCACTGAATACAAACAACACAGTTTAGTTCTGTGTATGGAATCTTGTCTTTATACTCTTTTATCTTCAGCAGAGAAGAAATAGCTGCCACACTGATGCCTCTGAAAGAAACGTTGCCCCTCCCCCACCCCCCGAGTTGGAGGAGGAGGCCAGTGCAGAGTAGTCTGAGGAGATATTGGACTACATAGGGGAAGGCTTGTATCCACCCCCATCTGAATATTCCACTGAGACCATTTGTTATCAGGGAGAAGACCTCAGCACGTAACCATGTGAGTGCTCATTCGAGATGGTGAGGTACCATGGTGGGAAGTACAGCCCTTCCCCTTCAGAATGGGGAGCTCACTGGGGGGCTTCTCTGGACCCTCCACTAGTCCTCCACCCCACCAGAACGGCTTACTAGCCACAGGAATCCCCCCTCCAAGGAGGAAGGTGACATGGAGCTCCGCCATGGGGAGCTACGTCTCCTTGGAGGAGGAGATGGAAGCTGAGGAGGAAGAGTGGCCCAGCACATCTATGGAGGCCTGTAATGGGAAAGGCCAGAATGTTGACCAGCGTGAATGAGGACTACGATGGAATGACGTACGACTGAAACCCTGAAGCGGAGCGGTCCTTCCCCCAGAGAAGGTTAAAGGTGGAGTGACCCAGGAAGTGAGAGAGCGGTAGCAGGGTGCCTTGCAATGTTGGCCTTCAAGCTTTGTGTGTTTGTTGGAATTTTTGGAGGAACTGTGTGAACTGTGTGTCTACACTAGCTGGTTGGGGAGTTCTTCTTTACTAGACCACTTTTATATGTATATTTGTAAATATGCGTGTTCCCTTTGGTTATTATTTTTGTATATTGTAACACCTATGGCTGGAAGGGGGTAAGTGCCAGTTTGTTTTAAAGTCCTATTTCGTTTTCTCCTGGTTTTGGCTTAGCTAGGTTGGATCCCTCTCTTGTGTTGATTATTTGTTTTGTTAGGTAAAGTTAGTTGTTTGGGTTGGAGTTAGTGTTTGGTTTTGTTTGTTGTGTTGGCCTTGCTTATCCCCTGGAGAAATGGCCTGTCTTTCTTTTGTTGGTGTTGTGTAAATTTTGAAAAAAATATACTTAAATCAATCCATGTGTGGTTTCTGTGGCATTTATTGTCTTAGTCAAACACCCCCTCCCCCCCACACCTCATCGCCTAGACTGACTTGTAACACCTGTAGTTACAGGTATAATGTATAACATACATAAAGTTGAGGACTTGGCTCAGGAGTGGAGATATCAATAATAAGTAACTAGCATAGAAGGAAAATAATAAACAACAAAAACTTTGCAACAGTTCAAATTAAAAATTAACTAACCAAATGATTACCAGTGATGAATAAAAAAACTTTGAGGGAATTGCCAGAGAAGGGGGAAGACCCTAATGGGAAAAGATTTAAAGAGACCCCAAGATGAATTTGAAATCAAACATCCCACTGTGAGACAAGATATTCTGGTATGTCAGGAGTTTGTGGAGTATGTTAGGAGGCTTCTGTATGCTAATTAAATTTGTTTTTTCCTCCTTTGTTATTGAGTCAGTTTTGACCAGAGACTAAAGAAGAAAGTGAAGGCACAACTTTTACATCTTGTCAAATGCCAGTGAGAAGCGGCAGCCAAGAAACCTCAGCCCCCTGGGGAACTGAATATTTCTCCCCCTATATATTTATTTATTTAAAGCATCTCTCACAATTTTCCAGTAGGCAGGGTATATGCAATGCATTAAAAGATTATCTTATTGAGTAACAAAAGAATGGCTGAAATTCCAATGAGGTATTTGCTCAAGAGTGACAAGAGTGGTTTCATAGGGACAGAGCTGCTCACTCTTGTACTTTTGGTTTTGTCACTTTGTTGACCATTTACATGCACAGAAAGCTAAATAACATACTAAAGGAAATGTGAAATCCTCAAAAGCCTAAGAGACCTTTAAATAGTTCACTGCCCTTAGACTTATTGGCTGATCTCTCTCTAGTGCAAGCAGAGGCTCTCCCTGCTCTCCAGCCTGCCATCCAGGCTCAATGGTGGATCACACTGCCTGCAGCTGCTGAAACCAGCAGGAAGAGCAGGGCAGCAAGACCAACCCCACCAAACATCAGAACTCTCTCCACCTCACCAACCTGTATACATTTGAACAAAACAATAGCATTAAGTGCAGGCTTCTAACAGGCTGAAAAAAGAGATTGAGTCAAAAAAAAAGACCGTCATCCACCACTGGGAGTGTGCGCGCACACAGTTTTTGAACTGGGTGTAACGTCGAGTGATGATCAGCAGGAGGCAGGGGTGACTAACTTAAATCTTTATTCTCCATT
Source organism: Brachyhypopomus occidentalis (assembly GCA_020368025.1). NCBI lineage: Eukaryota > Metazoa > Chordata > Actinopteri > Gymnotiformes > Hypopomidae > Brachyhypopomus > Brachyhypopomus occidentalis. The sequence continues at coordinate 25,233 of JAGXOD010000248.1, read as the reverse complement.
TTTAAAGGGAACAAAAATACTCAGGCTCGTAGGCAAAGGTAGCAGGCGACAAGGCAAATAACGTCTCTTAATACAATAACGATAGCGAAGTGGGGCACGGTCCAGTGATGCACGTTGAGCAGGCTCCTCTCGGGCGTAGGCGCAGATAATGTGCAGCACTGAACGGCAGATCCTGTGGGCTTAAGGTAGGTGAAAGGCAGTGAACAGGTGATCAATATTAAGGTGATTGTGAACGGGGGAGTGGTTTGGAACGAGAGGGTGTGATGGTGCATGACGTGCGACTCTACCGGGCTGTGCACGCGCCCTCTGGTGGACGGTTGAGCCCCTCACCGTGACAGTGGGACAAACCCAAACTAAGGAAATACAGCAGCCTTTAAAATCTGTTTAAACTTTCTTATAATCTCTTTAAAATCTGATACTATGTAAAAAGGTGTAATAATCTTAGAAATACAGGTCAGCAGAGAATCAGATTCTGACTGGTATAATGAGGCCAGCCAATTCCAACACCATTCAACACATGCATGATGATTAAATATAGGTAATGACTCCCTCACACATCTGGTTCACAGCTCCTACACGTCCCTACACATTTAGTTTTTCCTTTTATATAGTCCTGCCATGGCCTACATGACTCGCATCTCATACTTGTGTTCAGGAATGTCACATTAATGCCATATTTAATGCTGCAGCACTTTTAAATGTATTTGTTTCCAAGAATACAATTATAATTCATAACTCATAACTTCAACTCATTCAAATGTAGATTCAAATTGCATTAACATCTGCAGGATGGAACATTCAACAAAAAGTAATAATGATATTTTTAAATAAGATTTTCAGCCCACACAGAGGCAGGTCCACTCACACATGATCCCTCATTCCTTCGCAATCAACCACTTATTGAGATCTCGCACACCTGTCTGTCTTCCTGCTGCACATTGCTACGCGATACAGCACCCACAAGACGTTCCCTATGTGCTGTAAAGACTGTGTTTCTCGAGGTCAACTCGAGGCATCATTTATGCTTAACGGCTCCTCTGCACTCGTCTGCTTCTCTGGCTGCCACGACAGCCCTTTACTTTGTCTTCATGGATAAAAAAGACGTTAAACAAAACCCCTCACCCTCAGTGCCCTTGATGCCGACGTCAAAGATATTTTATTTATGGAAAGTAAAGTAATTTCACAACGTTTATAAAAAACAGAAACCAATACAGGAAAGGAAAAAGCCTTCCGCCTACTGAGAACAACCACTACTGTGTGGTCCACGTCACTCCTGAGATAAAAGACTTAAAAAACAATAGAACATCCTGTTAGCTGAAGTATGAAGCTTGTTGTACTGTTGATTTGTAAAATATGTTTTGCATTTGCATATTGTGTTAAAATATTGTGAGAGAAAATGTAACATTTTCCCTTATGATATGCTTTAGTATATCTGTACTTCAGCTTTCCTGAGTGTTCTTTACCTTACATACACGTAAATCACATTAGTAATGTATAATTTCAGTCACTCTTGTACTTATGGGCAGTAGGCCTAAATCAAGAATGCTTTGGCTACGTAGCTATCCTTGCCTTCCTGGCTCCTCGGGTGTTTTCGAGAAGCCAATGTTCCTAGGATGGCCTCGCTCTTATCCACTCATGGGATGGACCCCTGACGTCCGAGCAGGAGCGCAGGCGTGCGAGGGGAGAGGCCAGCGTGTGCATGTCAAATCATGTGTGGATTATGTCCTGTTTATCCAATCATATTCGTTTTAATATTCTGTGATCAACGCATGGTCACCACGTGCAAATGTCATGTACATGGAAGATGATTATAAAACCTGAGGATTCGAGAAGGGAGATTAGCTCTCTATTGCAGACGCCTTGTGTGTATGTAATTGAGATCTCTGGATTAATCCATACTTGCTTAACCCTGCTCTTATACTTGGGGTCAATTTGACCCCAGTTCAATGTTTATCATTCAAAAAATACTAGTTCACTTTTTAAATGTTGCTTCATATTTCATGACTTTTCCTAATTTGATGGGTACAACTGAAAGCATAAAATTGTCATATTTTTTCAATGTGCTGAAAACAAATTTTACGCATTGGTCGTCCTCAGGGGTCACTTTGACCCCAAGCTGTTTTAGCTGTTAAAACTTGTCTGTCAGTGTGTGTGACCTAACATGACCACACCTGCAGGTGCAGTTGATACATTTTGTTCTATTCCTATGAGAACTTTGATATTTCCCACACCATGGGCATAAATGTGTGTGTGTGTGACCGTCTGAACTCACAACTGTCAAAGTACAACTGTTTTTTCCCGCACTGTGGAGGGCGGGGTATTCCTGCAAGGACATTGGTAGTTCATGCAAAATCAGGGAGGAGCAAATATAAAAGCTTGCATCTCAGTCCTCTATCCAAATCATTCCTCATTGTGCTCCGAGTATAATGCAATCTGCACGCTCTCTCTTTGAATATGTCTTCTGCGAAAGGTTTACTGTCAAAGATGTTTTGGAACAGCTCTTGGACAGTGAAAGTGACTTAGAGGAGTTTGTCTCAGAAAGAGGACTGTGTTCAGGAGGATCCTGATATTGAGGAATTCTCATCTGATATGAATGAGAGTGTTGACCCTCCTGTTGTCCCTCAACCAACTGCAGACATGATCTCTTCCAAAAATGGAAAGATACTATGGTCAGTTTCCCCACTGAAACAGCAGGGTAGACGTAGCGCTAGTAAAATGATCAAAATGGTTCCAGGACCCACCAGATATGCAGTCAGCCATGTTGATGACATCAAGTCATCATTCGAGCTCTTCGTAAAGGCCATTGATAAAAAATATTGTGCTTGGGATGACAAATTTAGAGCATGTATATGGGGACAGTTGGAAAGACTTGGATGTAGTTGACTTGGAAGCCTACATTGGCTTGCTAATTTTGGCAGGAGTTTACAAATGAAAAGGTGAAGCAACAGGAAACCTTTGGAATGCTGAGACTGGAAGAGCAATATTTCCAGCCACCATGTCTCCGAAGACATTCCATATTTTGTCTGTCCGACCCGAAACGATTATAAGACCAGCAAAATGCTCAAAATGCAAAAAATATGTCTGGAAGGAGCATGCACATACACTCTGCACATCCTGTAACAGCTTTACTGTGGGCATAAAGAACTGTTTCATGTTTTTACTACTATCATGTTCACACTGTTTTGCAAATGGGTGGATTTTCATGTTGTTTTCATCTAAAGACTAAAAGTTGACTGTGGGCATGAAAACCTATTCCATGTTTTCTGACAGTATCTGACATGTTCTCATTATCCATTTTCTGTCTCACAAATGGACCCCCCCCCCCAGAAAAAATGACACACAAAGAAAACATTAGAAAAAAATATCTTAAAAAAAAAAAAACTATAACTCTGCCACTGCCGGTCCCAAGCCCGGATAACAAAAGAGGAGGGGTGAGCGAGATCTTAAAGTAACTAGCCACAAATATATTACAAAAAATAGTAAATAAAAAAAATGTAAATAAAAAAGTAAATAAATATGTTTGAGAAGAAAGGGTGAGTCACCAACATTAATCAACATGGTCATTCTGTGAGTCAAGAATGTGCTCTCAACCTGAAAGTTTTCCTGATGGTGGCGCTACAGTAAAGGTCCTATCCATCATAACCAAAACAAAACTTGTGGTTAATTAATGTTGAGAAGTAAATTTGAGAAGACTAGTATGAAAAATTCAAGATAAATTAATTCTAATTTAAAGGTTTGGCCTGATGGTGGCGCTAGAGGACAGGTCAACTCACTGATTTTCAAGGGGTTATTTATGTATTCAACAAATAAACAAAGTGCCTGTCACAAAAAGTGGTAAACAATATTCTGTAAATCATTTTGTGGAGGTAAATATCCCTGGGGTCAGATTGACCCCAAGGAAAAAAAAATGTTATTATATTTGAGTTGAATACGAGGGTTAATAAATTCATTTTACTCTGTTATACCATTTCACCCAACTGCTTCTGACTCTTATTGTGCACACCATTTTAAGGGTTTACAGAATTTCAACGACAATATGAAGTAACAGTGTTTTTATTTTTGTTGTTAAATAATAGACTTTATCCTACAGGCAGGTTTATCAAACAGGTAAAACAAATGCTGACAATAGATGAAGAGAAATGTCACACAAAACAGTTCCGAAGTTGGAACCAGAGGTTCACTGGTTATTCATGTGGATGCTGAAACATGTCATATTTCATCTTCTGTCAAAAAGCAAAATCCAAAATTCCATGTCCCCCGTTCATATTTGACACATGAAACCAAAATACAAAGACACACACCACATACCTTCAAACTGCAGTCTGATTGGATTCCTGAACTGCATCTGAGACCACTCTGCTTTGGTTCCACAGAAATAAAGACCCATATCCTCAGTCCTGACCCCGATGATCGTGAGGCTGGCCATGGTGAGCTGGCTGTCTGCACTCAGGACCAGGTAATTCTCGTCTCAGTTAAAGTCTATAGGGAGCATTTTTTGAGTTTGTGTTTTCTCCGCAGATATCAGAAGTGTCAGCTTGTCTGAGTACAGATGGTACCAGGTCACCTCATACCTGCCAGTCATGTTGCAGGTCAGTGTGACATTTTGTTTCAGTCTTACAGTCCGTGCCAGGGAAGACGATGATACGTTTGGCACAGACATACCTGAGAAGGACAGTAGACATGAAACAAATATATATAACACATGAAAATGTAATTACACTGGTATGACAAACATACATACATACATGAAAATATGAAGAAGGATGTGACTAAAGGATGTATATATTCCAGGATGTGACCAAGTGCACAGTAGAAAAGTACAAACAGGATGTTTGTGTAACGACGGGTGTACCGGCAGGTACACACCTCGTAGGGAATATAGGTTGAGGTGAACCCAAGCGCCGTTTAGAACAGACGAACACAAATGCTTGTAAATAGGGTGAACAAAACATAGCAGCGAATACGCTGGACGCACAGAACTTAAACTCACCGTAGAGAAAACGGGATGATCAAACAAAATAAATCTAACGTGGACACAAGTCTACACGTGACAAAACGAAACTTAGGATGCCAGGGGAAAAATACTGGCAGCAGGCAGAAAGCAGCAACAAAACCAAAAAAACCCTTCCCAAGAAATAAATAACGAATAGGAAGAGAAGCAGTAGGAGGAAAACTTGAGGGAGGCCAGAAAGCGGCGCAGGAGATAGACACTCGAATAAGCAAAAGGGAAATAGAGAGAGAGTGAGGTGACGAGGCACCTTAAACTTCGATCGCAACAACGAGACTCAAAGAATTAGAGAGAGGCTGAAAGCGTGACGGCAAGAGACCAAAACGATTCAGCAGTGATTCGTTTCACAAGCCGCCTTAAATAGCCATGACAACGGCTGAAACGAATCACTGCTGATTGATCTGATGGAGTCTGGGACTGACTTGGCTGCCCCTAGTGGCGGTAGGGGGAACAGCGTCCGAGATGGGACTGGCACGACTGCCTCTAGTGGCGACAGGTGGAACAGCGTCAGAGCCAGGACTGGCACGACTGCCTCTATTGGCGACAGGTGGAACAGCGTCAGAGCCAGGACTGTCACGACTGCCTCTAGTGGCGACAGGTGGAACAGCGTCAGAGCCAGCCCTGACAGTTTGCCTTATTTAGCAGTACTTCAACCTTCATCAGGTGTCCAAGTAAAAACCAAAACACATTATATAAGTCAAATTTATTTATATAGCGCTTTTTACAACATGTTGTCACAAAGCAGCTTTACAAATTGTATGGGTCCAGATCCCTAATGAGCAAGCCAAAGGCGACAGTGGCAAGGAAAAACTCCCTAAAATGGCAGGGATATAGGAAGAAACCTTGGGAGGACCAAGACTCAAAAGGGAACCCATCCTCCATTGGGCGGCCCGTTAGCACCATTCCGTATTTGTGGACAAAAGGTGGTTCTACAGTTGTAGCATAAGGTTCTTGTTCCCCGGCCAAGTAGTCACAGTCCCTCTGGTGCAGATGGTGAGCCTCAGGTAGGAGCCAGCATCAGCACGTCCTCTTGCGGCAATGGCACATCCAACCCCGGCATAAGTACATCCACCGGCAAGCCAGACCATCTCCCAGGTGCTTGTAGGTGCTTGCATGCAGTTGTCTTGGGTAGAAGCATGCAAAAAGATGGACAATACAGACTGAGTGTGTGGATGTCAATTTAACCACCATTGATTTAAATGTACATAGCTCATGTGCTAGTGATTAGCATGTAGCTCCGGCAGGCTAATCTATAGCAGCATAACTAAAGGGAGGGGTTCAGAGGTGACCACATTGCTTTCCAGTCAAGTCATTGTCACAACTAGAGTGATGCCATGGCACAGCTGGATGACGACAACATCTCAGATTACCAGAAATCTCAACGTCTGGGGGCCCCCAAGCCCTACACCTTACTAGGGGAATATTAACTGAAGGCTTGATTAAATAGGTGAGTCTTAAGTCTAGATTTAAAGATTGGAACTGTGCCAGAATCTTGGATTGGAGCTGGAAGGCTATTCCATAATTGAGGGGCTTTAAAGGAGAAAGCTCTGCCTCCGTCTATAGTCTTACAAATTTTTGGAACTAGGAGAAATCCAGCATTTTGGGAGCGTAAAGGGCGAGATGGGTTGTAGTAAGCAATGAATTCACTCAGATATTGTGGGGCAAGACCATTTAACGCCTTATAGGTTAAGAGAAGAATTTTAAATTCAATTCGATATTTAATCGGAAGCCAATGTAATGCCGCGAGAGTGGGACTAATATGATCGAATTTTCTAGCCTTAGTTAGGACTCTAGCTGCAGCATTTTGTACAAGTTGTAGCTTCTTTATGGACTGTTTAGAGCATCCAATTAGAAGACCATTACAGTAGTCCAATCTTGACGAGACAAAAGCATGGACCAGCTTCTCTGCATCAGCTAATGAAAGTAAGTGTCTCAGCTTGGCAATATTACGTAAATGGAAAAAGGCAGCCTTAGTGACATTGCATACATGTGTGTCAAATAAAAGATCCAAATCAATAGTGACACCTAAGCCTTTTGCGGTAGATTTAGGTGTTACTGAAAACCCATCTATGGTAAGGGGAATATCAGCCCAGCTGCTTCTAGCAGCTTTAGGCCCAAGAATCAGCACCTCAGTCTTATCAGAATTTAGTTGAAGAAAATTAGACGCCAGCCAATTTTTCCTGGATACAGTTCTCAATCTTGAGAGTAGTGGTGATATCATCCGGATTGGAAGATATATACAACTGAGTATCATCTGCGTAGCAATGGAAGCTAATACCATGCCTACGGATGATAGTGGAAGCATATATAATGAAAATAATGAGGCCCAGTACAGATCCTTGTGGGACACCATATTTTACATTAGAATGCTCTGAGCATTCGTTGTTTACTAGTACAAATTGGTAACGATCTGTCAGGTAGGACCTGAGCCAGGAGAGTGCTTGACCTCTTATGCCAATGAGTGTCTCCAGCCTATTAAGTAGAATATTATGATCAATGGTGTCAAAAGCAGCACTAAGGTCTAGCAGTATGAGAAAAGAAATGTGTCCTTTATCAGCACTGAAACTGCACTTACTAAAGTACTGAACGATCTCTTAATATCCTCTGTGATGGGGTCTAAATCCAAACTGAAATAACTCTAAAACATGTTCTGTCTGTAAGAAGGAAGAGAGTTGTGAAGAAACTACTTTCTCTAAAATTTTGGATATGAACGACAAATTAGAGACTGGGGGTTAAGACCAGGTTTTTTAATTAGCGGCTTGATGACTAAGTTTAAATGAACTGGGAATATAGCCAGTAAGTAATTAAAGGTTCTACATTGCCATGTAGTAATTCTTTAAGTAAATGGGTTGGTACAGCATCTAGTATGCATGTGGAGGGCTTAGCCGATTCCACCAATGCTAAACTGGATATGTTAATACCAAATGATAAGACCAGGTCTAAAATATGACCACAATTATGCGTAGGACCCACCACGTTCTGAGTGATACCCAGTGAATCAAGAATTTCTTGAAAAGGTGATTACCTTATCGGCTGATAGCACTACATGAGACAGGAAGTCTGAAAACTCCTGCAAGAACTCAGAGTATGAACCAGGGGGGCGGTAAATAGTAATTAACATAAACGACTGCGATGCTTTGTTGGTTGTTAAATTTGATACATTTGATAGTGAGAATTAGATGTTCAAAATAATTAAACTTAAAGCCGAATTTCTATGTCTATATCGGAGTCATATATTGTGGCGACACCACCTCCTCGACCATTTGGACGGGGGTTATGAACATATCTATAGCCAGAGGGAGAAGCTTCGTTTAGGGCAAAATAGTTGTCTGGCCGGGTCCAGGTTTCCGTCAAGCAGAGCATGCATAGATTATGATCAGTAATCATTTCATTAACAAGCAATGCTTTAGATGACGGGGATCTAATATTTAGCAGTCCTAGTTTCAGATTTAAACTAATCATAAGGGAGCATAATTGAATTTAACATTGATTAAATTTTGTCTACTAACTTTGCGAGAGTTATTTTTTGGTAATCGAGGAACAGACACAGTCTCAATCCAGTGTGACCTAGGTGACGTCTCATTGCAGCTAACAGACAGTCGGTTTAGCCTGTGTGTCTGCTGCCTGGCCTCGGCTCTGGTTTGTCAATCCCCATTAACAAGTCCTACACTACCACTAGTAAGCCTAGCAAATATGCTACGGGAAATGAGAGCAGCACCCTCCCAAGAAGGGTGAATGCCGTCTCGCTTCAAAAGGCCAAGCCTGCTCTCAAAACGCGTCCAATTATCTATATAACCCACGTTGTTTTCTGAGCACCATTTAGACATCCAGCGGTGTAGCGCCCATAACCTGCATGCCACTCTGCAACTTTGTACTGCTGCTGTATCATCTAATACCATGTACCCATTTCCAAGACACCAATTGCTATGAGCTAAACATGTTAACCGCAATTATGGCTGGTTCCACTGACCTAGAGTTTCAGAACATCAGAAAAGCCACTCCTACAATGAATGTCTAAATGTTACTTATGCACCTTTAGCTATTGTTTCAGATGTAGAGGAGAGTGCCCCTAAATCTTCACTCCTGTCACTCCTCCCCCTGGTGACCCACAGACCCTGGTGCCCTGGAGTGACCCTTGACCCACAGGTTGTTTGCTATGCATCTTTTAGGAAAATTATAGTGGTTTCCTCTTAGCATTATGATTAAATATAGGTAGGAGTACAGGTCATGTGTAAGGGATTAAATAAATCAAACTAAACAATACTTGGTGTAGCATAAAAACAAAGAAAAAAAAGCCAAGCACAAAAGATCAAGCAAGCATAATCAAGCATAGTGTGGTGAGTGGCAGAAACCAGGAAGTATTGTCGACTACGCCACCCCGAGGGTATGGGCTCCCGGGGGAAAAATAATTTGTGGTTACAAATACCTCAAATCGATCACAGTTACCAAGGTTCACAATGTACCCACTCACAGCAACCAGGTTCGTGCAATCAAGACAGAGACAAGGTTCTATCGTAGAAATGTTTATTTACTATCAAATGTATTAAAATTTACTAATCAATCTTCAGTTAAAAAAATGGTTGCGCCCACACGCACTCACACATACTCACTCACTCGCACACTGCTGTGGGTAAGGTTAGGGGTAGGCCCACAAAATAACAACATAACCTAACATACATAAACACAAATACTAAGAAATAAATCAAAACAGACAAGAGAGGGCTTACCAGAGGGAGGACCGTAGCTATGGAGTGGGTCGACAGGACCACATGTGATATACACTGCACTGCACACCCAGGTGACACTACACTACCATAAAGGTGAAGTCACAGACACTGGTGCCCACCACCACTGGCTTGGTCCCCCTCTACGGTTCGTCCCTGATCCTGCCAAAAGAAAGAAACAAAAGGAAATATAATTCGCACTGTACAGTACCAACAGAGAATTGCTGAGCACACCAGGCCAGCCGTAAGGCAATTCACAAAATACAGTGATAGCACACACACACAGGAAGCTATACACCCAAAGCAAATATCACATCCCAGAGGGCACAGCAGGTGTCACATCCCCAAAAGGGCACAATAAGATGCCTTAACCAGCCCAACCACTCATGAGGAATGAGATGTGAGGCCCACACAGGCCCTGTAAGCCCAACCACCCCCACAGGATGTATACAGGGACCAGGGAAAATAAACCAAAAAGGAAACAGAAACAAGAAAATAACTAACTAAATCAAACCACAAAACAATTAAATGAAATAAACCAAATCACGCTGCCGTAGGCTTTGGCAGTACGCGGCCCCGCTCAATGGGGTACCGCCGTTTCACGGGACAAGCACAACGTGAGAGTATACTATAGTAAAACACGATAAAAGCAGAACAGCAGCCGGAGCAGAGTCCGACAATACGGAGCTGATTGTAGGCCCAGTAGAGGAGGGATGAGAGCACCCGGCAGCCTACAGGCAAACAAACATTTCCAGATTAGCTAAACCCATTAATAATTACTACTACCCACGGTAGCGGCAGTATTAAAAGTGGCACTACTTACCCAAAGTCCAATATTAAGCCCAGGCAAAAGTCACGAGTGTGGATCCTATGTGAAAGGAGGAAGCATTAGCCATGACGCACTATAAAGATGTAATGCTGAATGAACGCGTGGCTGGGTAACCACATACCAAAACGTGGGGAGACAGTGAAACTGGATAAACCACTGAAAAGAATGCCAGCGCGTAAACGCGGAGCACGAGGAGCCACTGCAGAACGCAGACCACCATGTGAAACTCCCTGAACACAGTACAAGAAGCTAACATTAGCAAGTGGCAACTAGCCTGCATTTCAACGCCAAGAAAAAGCAGGTTAACGTACCTCCAAGGAGAAACGTAGGCAACAAAAATCCGAAACGCTGCCTCAACAGAAATAGCTCGCGGACTAGCAACAGCCACAGAACCAATGCTGATGGCCAGGCAGAACTGCGTGGAACAGCCAGAGCTTGCTCCTGGCCATGTCGGCGCCCTGAATTTAAAGCCTATCGCTAACGCTGGACGACGAGCCAGCGTGATGACGTATCGAACGACGCAGCATGGCTGCTGCACGCGTAGAGGTCCCGGAGCACCACTACAATAGCTTAGTGGAAAGCAGCAGAGGAAAAGCACTGAGTCTCAGGTGCAAGCTCAGCTGAATGTAGAGTGGTGACATCGGTGAATGTGTACTAGTGTGACTGGGTGCCTGGATGGCTGGCTGCCTGGGTGACTGTCTAATGTCACGACAGTCTGTCTCTGCCCCTCATCTGTCCATCACATCTGGCTCGGCCTCCCTTGTTTTGTGTTCTGTTTACATTCCAGTTGTCCCCGCCTGGTATTTTATAACCCCACCTCTTTTAATTGTTCTCATGTATTCCTTGTTTAGTTTCTTGTTAGTATCTTGTATTTAAGCCCTGTTTTTCCCATGTTTTAGTGCTGGTCTTTGGTCTATGTACAGCCATTCAGGTTAGTGTTTCTCTGTGGACATACAGTATATTAATATTATATTAAGAATGTCTAATCCTGTGATTCTTGTAAATTATGTCTCTCTCTCTCTCTGAACAACCTGCTCATTTGACCCTGGACTGTCTTAATGATTATGACTTTGGATTTACCCATATTAAATCTCGCGCTTATCAGTGTTTGTGTCCGCCTCCTTGTCGCTCTATGACATTCACAAAAGTATAGCAAGAGCTGTGATTTCTTTTGCAGTGTGACTGACACTGCGTCTTCTTTCCAGGAGCAGGCGGAGGACGTTGCTTTTTCACCATTGTCTGTAAAACTTTCCTGTAAAAAGTTCCTCAGCAAGAGCATGTAAAAAGTATCTTCTGCTCTCCGTGGTCCTGTGCATGCCTTGTACAAAACATGTGCGTTCATCGCTGCCAAGTCTAGCATGTTGTACTGCAACTGGCCACCTACGTGTTCCTGCGCCGACCCTATACCCACGCACCTTCTGGTCCTTGATATCCACACCGCACTGCAAAGAAGAAATTTTAAAAGTGTGTGTTACATTATGAAAACATTTTTTCTGACATACATGACATAAAAATAAAAAAATGTGATATTATTTATCAACATATTCGCATACCTTCATGATGTTTTAGGGGAAGAGCAGTCATGGCTGTCGGCGCAGCCAAAAGAGACTTACAGCTATCCGCAAGCTTAAAGCTCTTTCTGTTGCCCCTTGTCACTTACTCCTCCTGTACAAGAGCATACTCCAGCCCATTCTCCTATACTGCCTACCCTGCTTTTTCAACAGGAGGGAACTAGGAGCAGGGAAACACCGAAGGATCAGGACATGCATATAAGACGACTAAAACAGACACTACGGGAAACAGAGAAACTAAATGAACTAACTAACACAGCTATGGACGAGAAATATAAATATTCAATGAACATAAAGCGAATGGGGAACAGACGCACGAGGTAAGAGTAAACTAGGGGCATAAAACATAACCAGAACTACACGGGGCGCAGAACGAATAAGGCAGAGTAACTAAATATAACAAACCTGGAAACACAACTAACAGAACACACCAGAAGACAAGGGCAAACAGGTTGTACAACAATACAGGAAACACAGAGCAAAGTAATAACTACACGGCATGAAAATACGCAAATAAGGTAAACGGAGTAAGGATCAAGGCAAGGAAACATGAATGACTTACGACAAACGACCGACAACGAAAGCCATGACAGGGGAAGCTGAATACACAGAGACAGGGAAATAGAAATGAATGGTGGAACGAATAATCACGGGGTCAGGGAAAACAGTGCCAGACAACTGGGAAAACCATGGAAACGAAGAAACAGGGCGGGGCTAGAGTGAACGACACAAGGTAAGGACGGAGGGCGGAGCTATACGTGACAAATAGAAACAAACTTATACACATCACTCACAGTGCATCCAAGATAATAGGCCTATCCACCCCCAACTAGAACAGCAAATCCACCAGAAACAGAGCACAAATGATGGCACATTACTCCAGCCACCCACTCAACCGCTACTTCATTCTGCTCCCATCAGGGCGTAGATACAGGACCTTGGGGTGGACACGGCCACAGTTTGGGAAAAGTTTCGTGCCCTCCGCGATAGCTACTCTAAATGAATGTACATGGCGGTGTCTGTCCAATCGCCATCTGTGGAATGCTTTCCCCTTGTCCTCTGTGACATCCACTGAACTGCCTACTTGATTTGCTCTGTCTGGCATTTATGTGTTCATATATGTATTTATGTTTGTAGGTTGTTGGGGAGAGGGGAGGGGGGGTGGGGAGGGTATGTATTTAATTACACATATGTATGTATCTATGTTAATGAGGCTTTGTACTGATTTATTGTCCACAAATTTCCCTTGTGGACAATAAAGACTATTGTGGTGTCTACGCTTATGTAATACTTGATATAGTGATTAAGTTTAAACTCTAAGTGTTCAGTTTGAACCGTGAGCGTCTGGAATCCATTTCTCTCTGGTTCCTTACAAGTGACCAAGACAAAGAGGTCTAAAGCTCAGGGGTCACATATGTTCTGAGTTAGCTGAAAGGGGACCTGTGCTAGGGGTCAAAGGTCTGGTGAGCCCTTTTCCTGTCTCTGGTTAGTCTAAATCACTGGGGCTTCTTTTCACATTCTTGTCTTTCCTCATCAATATGTATGACATACTATGCAAATTTGAGGGGCACTGGTCTTCATGGATGACTTGCATATATAGGTGTGCAGATGTAAGGTTCGGGAGAGGAGAATTCATATTGGCCTGAGACCTCTCTAAAGCAATACATAGGTGCTTGATTTGATGCTTTTCTTTTTGTAATAAACATATTATTGACAACTAAGACAGTGTCGGCGGAGACTTCTTCATTCATCGTCACAGCATTGCTAAAGAAGAAAATACACCTCACTATCTATCTATCTAGTCTGTGATCGTGTTTGGTTTCCTTTTGTGGCCTTCGGGGGTTCCTCACGTGTTTGTGCATTGTGCTGAGAATGCAGACCACCTTGTTTTTTTTTAGTAGCATACACCATCAGTTTGGCACTTCCAGATGTGTACACACGTGTGGAGAATTCCTTGCGTCCCTTGAAGGAGGAATTTCTCTTCTGATCTTCTTGATTGTCCCAAGCAGAGCTGTGTTGCACGCTAGCAATCTGTTGGCCAGAGACAGGGATGTGAAGTAGTTGTCGTTGGTGACGGTTCTGCCCTTGACCAGATATGGCTCCATGAGCCTCATGATGACATTCTCAGACAGTCTTTCTCCCTTGGGATAACTGGAGTCCTTTCCCAAATATGGAATAGCATCGAACATATATAGTTAGGTCCATATATATTTGGACAGTCAAGAGACAACATTTTTCTCATTTTGGTTTTATACATTACCACAATGAATTATGAACAAAACAATTCAGATGCAGTTGAAGTTCAGACTTTCAGCTTTAATTCAGTGAGTTGAAAAAAATGATTGCATAAAAATGTGAGGAACTAAAGCATCTTTTAAACACAATCCATTCATTTTAATCCATTCATTTCAGAGGCCCAAAAGTAATTGGACAGATTAAATAATTGTAAATGAAATGTTCATTTCTAGTACTTGGTTGAAAACCTTTTGTTGGCAATGACTGCCAGAAATCTTGAATACATGGACATCACCAGACGCCATGTTTCCTCCTTTTTAATGCTCTGCCATGCCTTCACTGTGGCGGTTTTCAGTTGCTGTTTGTTTGTGGGCCTTTCTGTCTGAAGTTTAGTCTTTAACAAGTGAAATGCATGCTCAATTGGGTTGAGATCAGGTGACTGACTTGGCCATTCAAGAATATTCTACTTCTTTGCTTTAATAAATTCCTGGGTTGCTTTGGCTTTATGTTTGGGTCATTGTCCATCTGTACAATGCTGTACACATGTTAAGGAGCTGAAACTCCTAGACCCTTCATCCAATTTTAATGTGGATACCCACAAATGAAAGCTGAATGTCTGGACTTTATACTAATAACTTGAATATGTTTCAGTAAACAGGTAAAAAGACAAAATTTGTGACAGTGTCAAAATATATATAGACTTAACTGTACTTGGTCTCCAAATCAGCAGCAATCCAAAACTCTATGCTAAACTTGTCAGGTTTTGTAGCAATGTATTGCAGGAAAGGACAGCGGACCTTACAATAAAACAATGGAAGTGATTGAAATGTCTAAATGCAACTATTTGGATGGGTGAGCAATATACACTATACTGCCAAAAGTATTCGCTCACCAAGTGACATCCCATTCCTAATACACAGGGTTCAATATGACGTTGATGTTGGAGAAGAAGGCCTGGCTTTCAGTCTCCGCTTTAATCCACACCAGACTCTGCCATCCATGTCTTTATGGACCTTGCTTTGTGCACTGGTGCACAGTCATGTTGGAAGAGGAAGGGGCCAGCTCCAAACTGTTCCCACAAAGTTGGGAGCATGGAATTCTACAAAATGTCTTGGTTTGCTGAAGCATTCAGAGTTCCTTTCACTGGAACTAAGGGGCCAAGCCCAGCTCCTGAAAAACAACCCCACACCATAATCCCCCCTCCACTAAACTTTACACTTGGCACAATGCAGTCAGACAAGTACCGTTCTCCTGGCAACTGCCAAACCCAGACTCGTCCATCAGATTGCCAGATGGAGAAGCGTGATTCTTTACTCCAGAGAACGCACCTCCACTGCTCTAGAGTCCAGTGGCGGCGTGCTTCACACCACTGCATCCGACGCTTTGCATTGCACTTGGTGATGTAAGGCTTGGATGCAGCTGTCTATGCATTATGTGTCATTTATCGTCTTAAAGCGTGAATGAAGAATGGCTCAATGTTTAGAATGACAAGGAACCAAACTAATACTTAATTAGGCTAAGTAATACGAATCAATTTATTTAGGAATAGGGGATTCTCTTGAAGGCTCTGTGAAGTCTTAGCCGTTCGCGAGGAAGTGATCCGGGTCGTGTAAGTGCCAACTGCAATGCAATATCCGTGCTCCCAGCACGCGCGTCGATTCAAATTCGCGTTCAAACTTTCTGTATTTGACCACCCACGGACGTGTCCTCGTCTCTTCAAGTAAGACGTTAATACATGCTGTTTGGGGTGCCAAGTTCTAATCGTTTTCCTCTGCATATTTCTATCCCTCCATAAAGTCTGGTTTAATATGATTAGCATTTTTCATTAGCCTATGTTGGGAATTTTGTACTCTTCTTAATTCCTCTCTGAGACTCTCTTTTCCTCTCTGGTCTTACCCGAGTTAGAGAAGTATTCTGTTAGCTATATAATCCATTCATAATCAAATAATAGTTAGTAGTTGTTTATTATTCCCCTTTGCTTTAGATTACTAGATTTATGTGTAGACTTAACTACGTTCCTGAGCCAAACCATTCTACGTTATTCCCTGTAATGCTTCAGTTATGATATTAACCATTCAATAAATTTGAACACTTATTCATTAATCTGATTACGGTGGTAAATACATATTTTGGTCGATGGTATTAGGTCACTGCGCGGATTCAGTTTGCACTCATATTAATAGTTCTACTCATCTTACCTTGAAAAAATGTACCAAACACATAACACTATTTAGTAATACATAACACTATTCAATGCATGTAGTAAATGCCATCTATATCTGATCAGATTTTGAAGCATCATACAGTGTCATCTAAAATTTGAAGGTTAGTGTTTCTGATTGGAAACAGCTTGTCATCACAAAGATTCTGTTGTTCCTTGGATAAAATGTATATTTATTTTGCACAACAATGCATCATATAAAGGTTGCCAATATGTATAACACCAAAAATTGTTCTCAAGAACTTTAGACAATGTTTCATTACAATATTTAAGTAAGGTTTTTATAAAAAAAAAGATTTTCCACTGTTGCTAGGACCACAACTGATACATGAAAATGGTACCTTCAACCTGACAATGAAACATCTTAATTTGGACAATAACAATGATAAAAAACAAATACTAATAAAGCAATAATCACATTTCAGATAAACAGAACAGTATGGCAGAGTCCTGAAATTAGGCAAAATACGTTTGTCGTAAACAATCCTGAATCTTTTTAGTTTAGTTTTATTTTTCACAGAGATTTTTTAAATGTTTTACCATTTGAATAGTTTAAAGTAAACCCCTTCACTTTCATAGTTATTTTATCTTTGAGTTCTATACCTGTGATGAAATACAATGAAATGCAATACCATGAAGTCCAAATGTATGGATGCCACATTGTCTTCATCATAATAAGAAACAAAAGCATTTAAATCTCAATGTATTCATAAGATTTCTAGATGTCTCTCATTTGCTTGAAGCAAAGGCAACTCTCATTGGAGAAGGACTTTTCAATCCAGGGATTCATAAAAAGCCTTGTATACAGAACAAACTCTTTGTGCTTTTCCCCTTCGTTAAAACTGTAGAAAACTCTCCAACATTGATCTAGAATGGGTGGGAAAGTGCAGAGAGAGAGAAGCAGGTTACCCAGTGAACAATTGTTTAACCACAAGCTGTTTACTGCTTTTATTGCATGTTTAAGATTATACTGTGGCGACGGTGAGAAATTAGGCAGAGAGCAAGCCATTGCTCTTGCTTTTCTTTTATTAAAGAAACCTCACTTACATCAAACAGGTGTAAGAGGAAGGAAATGAAACACCCACACTAGGGGGGAAGGGGGGAGGGGAAGCACTCACACAACACACATTCAGGGTGGCATTAACTAACCATGCACTGCCCTCTGGGGCCTCACAGACCCCGCCCAGAGGTCACCTATTGGCAGGCGCTACAATACTACAAATCCAAATACACTGGATTACTATTGGCCATATGTAAAAAACTTAAAAATGATAATTCATGAGGATCAAAGTGGAGCATCATGTGCAGAAAAGATGATTTGTAAGATTGAATGGCTTTTCTTCAGTCCTTACATTTAGTGCATACGTCTATACATTTGTGGTATATAAAAGGTACACAGTCTGCGACACTGAAATTCACCTGAGAGTCTATCTTCAGACAGTGTAAATATTTTCCACCTTTAACAGTCTGTGATCAGAGGTTTTGTCAGCACATGACTCACACTGATGAGACAGATGATGGACAGCATTACCTTGAGTGAGTTTATTTTGTCTTCCTGTGCAGTCAAAATCTTACAAATAACAAGATTAGATGCGATTTCCTGTATCATACACTCCATCTGTTGCTTGTCCTGCAGTCCCCATACCTTCACATCATCCTTACTCATGTTCAACGTGTCTTTCTTTTTCTATAGAAAGAGAATAAGGGAATGCACAGTGTGTACCAAATATAACCATGTGTGATTTTATAACATATGTTGATATAACATATATGTTGTAATACTTACCAAAAGGATAATTATCAAATCAGTGAAGTGCTGAGAGATTGAGAAGTCAGTGAATTGTGGGTCTGGATGGTAAAAGACTTTGTGTTCACAGGGCACTGTTACATTCCCCACCAAGAGAGAGACACTGAATGGGCCATAACCCTGGGACACCTTGATATGAGGGGTATGAAACCATACACCCTGAGAAAGAAAGAAACATAGATGCACATATTTGGAACAAGAATAAAAAATTAATTTTGTAGATAATGAAAAATAATAGAATATATATAGGTGTGATTGACATGATCAGCTGAACCCTATTTTTAAGCCAGAGAAGACAGACTTATGGGTGATACTTTACCTCACTGCTCGACTTGATACTCATTTCTTTGTTGGAAGGGTGCATTGCAATTTTCTCCACATACTGCAGATTGGTCCCCAGCACTTCAATCCTCCTCCCCCCACTGGTGGGCACATGTTAACATGCAGATATGAAACACTGATCACAGGAAATCCTCTTGTTTTAGTGTCATCCAACCCTGTTAATACTTCAGAGGTCTGACTGCAGGTTCTGCTCTGCCAAAGGAACTAACAGGTCTAATAAGGAAGTAGGAGGTAACCACAAAACATGTTTTAACAAGTCCAAAATTAGTTTTGCATGAGAATCTCCAGCATGAATGATACATAACTTAAGCATTAAACACAACTAAGGAAAGTCAAGTCAGTTCATTTGTATAGCACATTTAAAGACATTGAGTGCCGACCAAAGTGCTGAACAATTTTTGCAGTATGACACACCTAAAAATATAAGACATTTAAATACAAAATGCTAATACAAACTTAAGCATGAAAAGTAAATAAAAAATAAGAGAACCCGTAAGAACATTTACAATAAAATATACATAAAGCACATCTTAATGATACACTAAAATAGCTACAGACATAACAGATGACTGACAAACTGCTCAGGACTCAAAGGCCTGCAAGAATAAGTAGGTTTTTAAATTGGTTTTAAAAATATTTACTGTAGCCGATTCCCTTATAAAAAGTGGAAGGTTGTTCCACAGTTTTGGAGCTGCTGCCGAAAAGGCCCGGTCACCTTTGAACTTTAACCGAGACCGTGGAATGTCTAAAGTCCACTGGTTAGAAGAACGTAGTGAGCGAGGAGAAGAGTGAAAGTGAAGGAGATTGGAGATGTAGGTAGGAGCTAAGCCATGAAGAACTTTAAAAACAAACAATAAAACTTTAAACTGCCAGCACAGGGGTGATACTATCTCTTTTTTCTACTCGGTCAGGAGACGTGCAGCTGCGTTTTGCACCAGCTGGAGATGTGAAAGGCTCGACTGACAAATACCCAAGTAGAGAGCATTGCAGTAATCCAGCCGTGATGAAATAAAAGCGTGGATAACCGTTTCCAGATCCTTAAAACATAAAATACTTTTAAGATTAGCTATGTTCCTGAGCTGATAAAAACTTCCTCTAACCAATGAGCTGATTTGTTTTTGGAAGTTTAGGTTTGTGTCAAAGATGAAGCCCAGGTTTCTGACATGATCATACAGGTTGGGTCTTAAAGAGCACAGATCATTGGCTATAACTCCAGCCAAGTCAGAATAACCACGGGCCTGCCACAGCTGGACGTTGCCGCTGTGCTTCCGGAGGATCCGGACCCGCCGCCGCTGGACGTCCACGCAGCGCCCCCTGTGGACCCGGGCTCGCCTACGTATCTGGCTGTGCCGTGGTCCCTGCCGATCCTGCCCTGCTTTGTACCTCCTGTTGCTCCTTGTTTCCCGCCCTCTTTGGGTTGTTCTGGTTCGTTGTTTTTGCCCTCGGCTGTCCCTGGTGTTGTTTTTGCTCGTGTTGTGGTGCCTGTTTCTGTTCCAGTGTCAGTTCCTGTGTTTGTGTCGGTCCCCCTGTCGGTTACCTGGTCTGTGTTAGGTTTTCGTCTTCCGTTGTCCTCTGTTTCTGGTTTTCCGTGTGTGTTTGGTTGATGTTTTTGGTTTGCGCGCTCCGGGTGTGGTGCGCTTTTGGGGGGAATTCTGTCACAGTCTGCCCTGCTCCTCCTGTCATTTCGTGCCTGTGTTGTTTTGGTAGCCACGTGTGTTCTTAGCCCCACCTTTTGTTTTGTATTCCCTGCCCCTCGTTAACTATTTCAGGTGTCTCATGTTAGTTCTGTGCTATTTATATCCCCTGTTTTAGGGCTACTCCTTTAATGCCAACACTACACTTCAAGCGATCCAGCAGGATTTTATGGTCAATGGTGTCAAAGGCTGTGCTTAGATCTAATAGAACTAAGATTGCACAGTTCCCAGAATCCACGGCTAGAAGTAGATCATTCAGAACTTTAAGGAGGGCTGACTCTGTGCTATGGTAGGGTCTAAAACCTGATTGAAACCTGTCCAAGATGTTATGCTGGCTTACATAGGAGCAAAGTTGCTGAAAAACAACTTTCTCCAAAACTTTAGCCAAAAAAGGAAGCTTAGAGATAGGTCTAAAATTCTCCAAGACTGCAGGATTCAAGGGTTTTTTTCAGGAGAGGCTGACCGCATGTTTAAGGGAAGATGGAACAACCCCACTTGTAAGACTGCTGTTTATAATTGTTTGAATACTAGGGCCAATAGTTGGCAGTACATCCTTCAAAAGCGGAGTAGGAAGCACATCCAGGCAGCATGTGCTTGGCTTCATGTGCAGCATTAGCTCAGTAAGGTATGACAGTGACATGGGTTCAAACTGACTTAGGTAGGCAGGGGGTGTCAGAGGAGTAGAAGGGGGTATGGGAACGCAGATTATTAATTTTATCAATAAAAAAATTTTCACAGGTTCCAGCAGAATCTTCGATGGTGGGATAGATTTTGGAATGCAGCACCGAGTTTATGGTATTGAAGAGGACTTTTGGACTGTGAGAATGTCTAGCTATGATGTCTGAAAAATACCTCGCCCTGGCTGCTTGTTGGTAGTTTTTTAGGCAGTCTTTAAGAATTTGAAAGGAGATCTGAAGGTGGTATTTCTTCCATTTCCTGTCTGCTTTCCTACACTGCTGTCTAAGGTCACGAGTGTCATTGTTAAGCCATGGCTGACACTTAACTTTAGCCCTTCTAGATTTTAATGGGGCAATTTGATTAATAATGTCAGTACAGACAGAATTAACATAGTCAGTAAGCTCATCTGTGCTTGTAGCTATGAGAGGATTTTCAATGTAACTTGCCACAGAAGAGGTGAGGTAGGCAGCTGAGAACTGACTGGCGGTTGCAGGTGAGATGGAACGTGTATAGACAACAGGCAGACTACTCTTACATGGAGAGCATGGAATGGACATGTCAAATGAAATAGGTTTGTGATCAGACAAACAGATATCCGAGACTATCTCTAGACTGGAAACTGAAAAACCAAATGACAGCACCAAATCCAAAGTGTGCCCAAGCTCGTGAGTGGGGCCAGAAACAGACTGAGTTAAACCAAATGAGTCAACGAGATGTAAAAATTCTTTAACCAGAGGTTTTGAGGGACAGCAAAAGTGGATATTAAAATCACCAAGAATGAGAATTTTTTCTGTGCTAGACAACGTGAGTGACAGAAAGTTAGAAAATTCTTGAATGAAGTCCTTGTTGAGTTTAGGAGGGCGATACACTAATGCACAAAGAACAGGACATGATAGGTTCAGCTTAAACAGCTGAACCTCAAAACTGGAGTACTCATCAGTAAATAATAGATGACATTTGAACTGATTTTTAAAAAGAGATAAAAGTCCACCACCCTGTCCAGTAGACCTAGGAGTGTTAAAAAAGGCACAGTCACTTGGAGACAGTTCAGCATGAGAGCTGGAATCACCAGCAGATAGCCAAGTTTCAACCACGAATAGAATGTCTAGACTGCGGGAGGTGAAGAAGTCATTTAAGGGAAAAGTCTTATTTGCCAGTGATCTAGCGTTGAACAACGCTATTTTAACTGGCGTCATTTCAGTACGTGGCTGTGTAACAGTGGTCTTGGTGTATATGCTAAGTGCCGAAGATTGCTGAGATCAGTGCCGTATCTTCGATCCCAGGGTATAGTTGAGATTCGACGAGACGATGAGTAGATTGATGGGATATGCTTGCTGGTGATCGCGCTGACCGAGATGCACATAGAGAGGCGGGATCCGCAATGAATGTAGCAAGGGCGTCGGGCTATACCCAACGCAACACAGCGGGCATAGGTTTGGGGATGCAGACATGCCCTGGTATTCAGGCTCAGCAGATCATGTCTGGTATATTGCGGCATGACTCTTCTCACTCTACACAGCAACAACTTCCCAAGGTGGAGTGCTCTTATGTTGGCAATTCCCGACGGAGCAGGGCAGGTGAGCAAGTCTCGTGTAGGTAATAATACACCGGCGAGAAGTGGCAGCAAAACATGCCACCGCATACTGCAAAGCCACCCTAGCCTAAAACGCTGCCACGTTAGCCAAAGCACCTTAAACACTACCCACAAGTTTAAGCGTAAGGAAGTAGTAATACTACCCAACACAAAAACCGACAGCAGCAAGCAGGTGGTGGAAACTCACTTACCGGCTGGAGTCTTGGAGACGTGCACAAAAGGGAAAGGGCTCAGGGCATTTAGCCAAAAGTGCTGTTGCAGATACCGGTGTTGGCCAGGTTGCGTGATCGAAAAAACTCAGTACGTAGCAATATAACAATGAACAAAGAACAAAAATCGCGCTAAGATTTAAAAAATAACCAAATAAATAAAAATTCGGTTCAGATCTATTCGGTTCAGATCTATACAGTACAGATCGACAGGAAGCGGCAGCACACAACGCGCCAGCGTACTCTTGGAGTCTCACGTGACAAGTCCATATACAATACAAGTACAATATAAGAGGAAAGCCTCTGTAAAGTGGTCTTTTGTTTGTGTTGCCTCTGTTGTATATTTTGGTTTTATGTTATGGCCCAAACAGGTGACACGTGTTCAAACTTATTTACTGTGTTATGTTGTCATGGTGCCTCCATACGCTTCTTCTTTTAGCATGACTTAGCATCAATAGGTAGACTTATTTGATCATTGAAAACTGAGTGCTAGACACTTGTACTTGGTTTGGAAGAAATGGTTTTAGTGAATCAATTATAGCTATTCTTGTTATTCTTTATTTAAAGAGTAAGCCCAGTTGCAATATACAGATAACCATTAAATGGTAGCTTGGCAGGTTTAATAGGATAACTCATTCTTCTTCTTCTTTCGGCAATCCCCGTTTAGGGGTCACCACAGCGGATCAAACTCCTCCATCTAGCCCTGTCCTGAGTGTCTTCCACTGACACACCAGCCACTCTCATATCCTCTACCACTGCATCCATAAACCTCCTCTTAGGTCTACCTGTCACGGTGAGGGAGCCGTTCATCCACCAGAGGGCGCGTGCTCAGCCGGGAGAACACCGGCAGAGTCACATGACCAACACAAGCACGCCCCCTAGACACAAGACACTTCCCCGATCCCAATCACCATCATATTAATCACCTGAGTTCACTTATCACTTACCTTTATATTCCTACAGGTCCTGTCATCCGGTGTTGCACATTCTACGCAGTCGTCGCTCCCTACCGGAATTTACCTGCTCCTCGCGTCTCTTGTGCCTTGGCTGTTGTTTTTCACCTTAAGCTGTCTCTACCTACCTTTATTTTTGTTCTTTACCTTATTTGTAAATATGGAGAATAAAGATATGCATTCGAGCTCCTTGCCTCCTGCTGCTGTCCAACCCCGTTACAGAATGTGCAACCTGGACCAGCAGGAGAGGAGAGTCCCTCTCCCCTAGAGGTACTATCGGCGCAAGGTAGGCTGCTGGGACAACAGCAACAAGAGATAGGCGAACTAAAATCGCTGATGCAGGCCTTAACCGGTTGTGTGCAGGTTCTCTCCCACCAGGCACAAGTGAGTACTCCAGTGGAGCACCCAGGATTGCCCCTCTCACCCCCCCGAGCCATACGATGGGGACCCTGAGAGATGCGAGGGCTTCTTGGTTCAGTGCCAAATATTTTTTTCGGAGAGACAAGATGTTAGCGAACGGGCAAAAGTCTCGTATATTATTTCCCGCTTGACGGGGAGAGCTCTAACCTGGGGGGCAGCATTAATCTCGGGATCCTCCGTCTTGCTGCAAAATTATGCCTCATTCATCGAGGAGTTTAAGGAGGTTTTTAACCACCCTCGACGTGGAAGAGCAAGCGGACAAAGCCTCCTGGATTTGAGACAGGGTTCGCGGACCGCTTCGAGTTCGCACTAGAGTTTCGCACGGTGGCCGCCAGTACTGGATGGAATGACGCGGCTTTGGTGGATGTTTTTCTAGCGAGTTTAAGACCTGAGTTGCGGGCAGAACTTACCTGTCGTCAGGACACCCGCACGCTGAACGAAGTAGTGCGTCTAGCGATCACTTATGACAGACTCTTGAAGGAGAGAACGGAAGGAGGAAGCTCCGTACGTCATACGGTTACCCCGGAGAGACAGCCAGTGATCGAACCAGCGGAGCCGATGCAGCTCGGGATAACGAGACCTCCCAAGGAGCCCACCCACACGGGTGGCCGCAGAGTTCGGGTGAGTAGCTCCTTGGTGAACAAATTGCTAGAAATACCAGTGCAATTAACTTACCAGCGCGTGTCTTTGGGGGTCTCTGCCCTAGTGGACTCGGGAGCAGCGGGAAACATGATGAGTTCAGAACTGGCCAAGAGGATGCGGATCCCGCTACGCGAGCTGGAGGAGCCACGCAAACTGCAAGCACTGGATGGCAGGCCTGTGGGCGGGGGCTTTATTCGTTACTACACTCCCCCGGTGAAGCTCACTGTTCAAGGTCACACAGAACACATTATTTTCTTAATTTTTCCCGAGCCTACTCACGAGATCACGTTAGGTTTTCCCTGGCTA